>OZ024888.1:13786700-13969200 GCA_964017195.1 Siderastrea radians | reverse complement strand
AAACGCGTTTTCGAACAAGTTTGTACAATGGCCTACAAAAGAACTTGTTATAAACATCGTGCAACACTTCATTGTTTTCCAGATTATATAGACTCATTGGTTGGACCGCATTGTCGTCATTGTTTGTTTAATAAAGCTTTTCACTGAAACATGTTGCTTGGCTTATTTTTTGGGGGGTACTATTTTGCTAGTCAGCAAATAAAGAAGCCACATGCGTCTTACACTTTAATCAAGACCATTGAAGGTGTAACTAGAGGGCACCATTAAAAAAGCATGTAATAAGTGATGAACTAACACCTTCCAGAAGGATAGCAGCAGAACAATGTCCAGTGTCCTGTGCACAACTTGTGAATTGGAATAGAATATTTGACCGCTCTCGTTTTGTGGGTCTGAAAATTGTATACCTGGGGACATCAACCTATTTAAAGAAATAATGAATATTGATCTCAAAATAGGCAAGGAATAATGAATACTTGTGAAAAATGGGCGGGGAATAATGAATATTTAAAGTGAAAATATTCCGCTTCAACCCCCGAAAATATTGCGTGTCTCCAGCCTGCCTTGTCATAACAAAATAATCCTTTTTCGGATTTTGAGTTTTTTTGGTGTCGAAGAATCCATATGATCTGGATCACAAATCCGTTTTCTGGTTCTCCAAAAAAAACTCACCTTAAAATAAGGTGTCCAAATGCGAAGACGCCTACTCAAGAATTAATAAAGCATGGACAATTAAGCTCCTTGTTTTTTTTCCATACAGTGTGCTTTAGGTGCGCAATCTGTATGTTTGTTTCAATGCCCATAACGTACGTCGGCGTGTTTCGACCATGGTAGATCCTTTGAGTTTGTTACTCGGAGGTGTTTGCGGCTGTTGATGTCACTGACTGGCATGACTATCATGGCGTTTGCTCAAAAAAAAAAACAAACAAACAAACAAACAAGCAAACAAAGAAACAAACAAACTACTTTTTCTCCCGCGCTGACCCGCCGCAGGACTCAATTAGAACTATCGAACAATTATCGTTGCGTAGTAGAAAAGTTGATGAATTTTATAGCACTAAGTTTAACTCATTGAATAAGGATAAATATGTATCGATTGTTGTATATTTTTTAGTAAGTAAATGTTAAGCATAGGTTTTATAGAGGTAATTTTAGGTTAAAATAATTTAGATATTGATATATTTTATATAGTTTATAGCTTAAATCGATTTTTTTCCCTATCAGGCAGTGGAACATTAATGTTCTGGCCTAATTATGCAGATATCGGTTATCAATTTCTTTATCTACTCTCTTAAATTTTAGTGGTTATTTTTGTTGTTGTTGTTGTTGTTGTTGATTATCTGTCTTATTGAATTGAGTAAATATAAATACAAATAACTAGGGGGAAGGGGTGATCGAATGGTTCAATAGCCTGTTCCAGGCGTTCAGATAGTGGCGCGCGAACGAAAAATATTGAATGCGGAGAAAAACGTGAGAAGAGACTGGGAAGAGAGGCGAAAGTTCCCCTCGGAGGGTAACAGTTCCCTTCAAATTTTCCTCCGGCAGTTCTCAGACCATTTTATGTTTGAGAAAATGCTCTGAGTGTTAACTTAACCAGAATCGTGACCCCAATACATAGACATGCCCGTGACTTGACTTCTTTAAAAACGCGAGATTTCTGTGAAAAATTGTTCTTTGGTTGTTTGTTTGTTTGTTTGTTTGTTTTTACAATAACCAACGAACCCCAACCTCGAAATCAAAACAACCAAACTGGTTCAGAAGACATGTGTCCTGTTACACACGCTATTTGTCCAGATGAAATAGAGTGTTGCTTTCTGAGCTACTTAGCAAGCGAAACGAACCATTGAGGCTGTATACAGGAGAACTGGGTGATTTACTATTTGTCTCAAGACTCTAGAAATTCCACTTGGGATCTAAATGGCAACATTGGTTTCTGATATGCGCAAAAGAATTCTGGAATAAACTGAATTTCTTGAGAGATAGTTTAAAATTCCAAACAGAGTTTGCGAATGAAACATGGGTGTAGTATTTGCTTTTCTGTTATTTGCAGTCCTCCAACGGGACTGTTTCAAAACAGTTCTGAGGAATTTCTTCTTACCTTTACTGGAGTAAAACAGTGAATAGTGAGCTACAAAGGCTTAAAAGCAAGATCATAAACCGTATCGCAACCCTGCATCAGTCAATTCCAGCGGTGCCCACCCCCTTCCCCAACCGAGCATTAGTCGGGCAGTTGTTCACCTTTTAATAAATCCCGAGGGTGGGGCATTTGAAATTTTATCAATGCCCGGGGGTAGGACATTTGCCCACGCCCGGGACGATCCCGGTGTATTGAAACCCTCGTCAAGTTTTGGTCAAGTTTTGGCAATAATTGTGCCTCACTTATTCATTATTCCTTTCGCTTTTTTTCTGACTTATTCATTATTCATTTAACGTTTTTATGGATATTCCTTACTCATTATTGCGTGCAGCTGCTATTCAGATTTTGTTTGACAACTTCAGGTGCAATTCCTGTGAATGAAATATAGGAGATAAATGTTGAGATCGCTAACAAAGTTTGAAATGGCTGCAAATTGTTTAATTCCATATCATATGTAGATAATGAATCAAAAGAAAAGTGCAGTGTTATAAAGACAAAAAAAATAAAGAAAAACGTGTTGAATACACGTTGGCTCTTTTCAAGGTTTTCTAACTATAAAATATCTCTGAATCAGGGCCCCTTTACCATTTTTTACATGGAACCAGTGAAAGAAATGGGACTCACAACCCTGGTGCAGATCTAGAATTTAGTGGGTTTAGAAAAAAACGTCTGGCGAAGATGAGAGTGTCTAGGGGCGGTTCGGGTATGCTCTCCCGGAAAATTTTGAAAGTTTAGTTTCCGGCATTCTAAGGAGCACATGAAAGTGTTTTAGTTGCTGTAAATTCAACTCACTTTTTGTGCTAACTATATATATCCTAATTTCTCATGTTAAAACATCTTTCACCAGTCTGGAACAAATAACGTTACGTGTGTCAGCTATTGTTTTTTTTAGGCTCACTGTATGTGGCAAGAATTTTTTTCGACATTTGTGTTCACCTCGTGAAAATATACCAACATGATGTTTTTTTATTAAAATCAGTCAACTCTCCTCCCCCGCAGAAGTCAAGTGGTCCGTCCGTTAATAAAAACATTCGAATACTGATAAAAAACGCACCAATCATGAGAAATTTGCCGGAAAAGACTTCTTGCACCCAGGAGTCCTAATTGAATTGCAGACTACTGTTTTAGCTGGCCTTCACACATAGTCGCAAACACCGACCATATAATGATTTTATAGAGTCGAGGGCATACAGCATTTGCGATATTCGTTATTGCTTTAAAGGGTCTAAGTTATTCATTATTCCGAATGTTCATGCTCTAAATATTCCTTATTCATTTACTGTTTTAACTCATTATTCGTGATTCATTATTCCCCTTCCACCCTCGAAGGTAATATATGGATTTTAAAGCCATCCAACATGATCACATTCGTACATCTTTTACACTTTTGGCCGTTTTCATGTGTTTTCAGTTCTTCTTAGCTTATAAATAAACGGCTTATGAATTGTGGATGTCAGATCCAAATAAATGAACGAATAATTGAACCAAATAGTAAACCAGAAGCAACTGTCATGTACACATTTGGCGTGTTATTGATAAGTGGCATTAAAGAAAAAGAACAAAGGAAGGATGGGCGCACGGGTAAACAACCGAACAGCTGAAACTCGTTATGATTTATTAAATCTTGCGCAGTGTTGCTTTCTAGATGGTCTCGGGGGTGGGGCATTTGCCTTTCTTTTTCGGTCCCACCCCGGGGCATTTGACGGACTTACTTGTCCCCACTCCCGAGAATTTGCCATTTTTCTATTACAAAAATGCTAATGCCCGGCGTGGGGGGCCGGCGGGGGTGGGGGGGGGGGGGGCATGGGCACTGCTACCCTGCGAGCAGTGGTTCCCGGCGAACGAGAGGACGAGGTCGTCCTCTCATTCGCCGGGAACCACTGCTAGCAGGGTAGGGCACTGCTGGAATAAGATGCATGGAGTAGCCGTACAAACGAGTAACGTTTGTTTCGTTGCGTGACAGAACACTGCAAAAAAACTGGGCTCTAATGTGTTCAAAGGCTGCTGTCATCGCTTTCATCTGGCTTGTGCATTCCGTGCAATGGTGTCACAGGGTACAGAGGAGCGAAGTTCGAGCAGAACGTTTAGTTTTCCTTGCGAAAGACAACCGACATAATTTGCTGCGAACTTGCGTTACTGGCGTTACCTAGATTTTTACAGCAGGTCGAGCCCACAGTAATTTGACCTGCGGCAAAAATCTAGGTAACGCGAGTAACGCAAGTATGTCGGTTGTCTTTCGCAAAGAAAACTAAACGTTCTGCTCGAACTTCGCTCCTCTGTACCCTGTGTGGTGGTTGGAAGACTTTGCAGCTCGCCTTTATATTGACTGTTTTGCGACGTACAGGTAAGACGAACTTCATAAGAAAGTGTTTAGAAGGTAATGTAACGATATAGCTAACGGTAACTGTTTCTTCACACCAATGAAGAGAGAAAGGATAAACAGTCGATTCTTATTTTAACTTATATAACATCGTACCGAGCGAAAGAAAAAAATCCCAGCTTGATTTATTCCAGCACAGGTAGCGAAAGCTTGAGTTATGAGTGAAAAATTCATAAATCAGTGTTCCTTTGTTTATATCTTACTTACTTGCTATTTGGGGTTCGCTCTCCGAGGGAGAAATGGCCTCTTGCTTTTTGCGTCTTTTACAATAATGATATCAATGGTCTTCAGTATGCTCGCACAACAGCAAAATTAAGTCTGTCAAAGGATGTAGAGATGAAAGCAACCGCAGCCTGGCTACTTACGTTCGGTAGTTATTACACAGGAGCATGCCTGCTGAGTTTTCGTGCATAAATTTTCATAAGTTTTCATTTTCCAATTCATTCGTCACCTTGTTCAAAGAGTTGGAAAAACAATTCAACATGTCATTAAACGTTACTCAGAAATTAATATTGGATTGTCTGTTTCATTCTGAGTTCTGGGTTAGAATGAGGGTTTACTCCAAGTTCATTAATAATATAGTAAACCGTGAAATGTTGAGTTATAGGCACAGATTTTAAGTGTTTGATTAGGGTGCAGTGATTGATTTCATTCTTCAAGCCTAAGGGCTGACTTCAGTAATTATTTACAAGGCCTTTCAGTGTTAAGCACTGAATTTTTGGTTACACAGAATCTCTCTGACTGGCCCCAATCTTTAACTTGAATGTAAAGTCTTAAATTTGTATTTGTAGTTATATCACAGATGCAACTGCAATATTATTTTCTGCAATTCCCTGGAATTTCTTATACTCCACAAGAGGGTTAAGAAGCTAGCATAGTTTTTGTACTAGCTGTTTTCATTTAAACTAATAAACTTAATATAAAATTATTCAAAACCTAAGGCCAAGGAAATAAAAATGTTTCAAATTTTTCACATATTGCAGAATATCACACTTATACTTGCTAAAGAAGCTGCTGCTTCTGTGTACGTATATACGTCAGCCTTATATTCATAGTCCTACTTCGGGGGCAGTGTTTATTTGATGGTGGCGCTCTTCAAAATCATAACATATGTTATAAAAAAAATCATAAAATATATGTTGTGGTTCAATTTTATCCTTGGATCAGTTTTTCTTTTTCTTTGTTCTATTTTTATTATCACACATTGCTATACACAAAAACAAAGGAAAATAACAATTGAACCAAGGAAAAAAATTGAACCACAATGTATACCCACTTTGAACTGAACAACATTGTAATACAGGAGAATTAATTTCCGAAGCTAGTTTAGATTGAGTTGTACCATTCTTGTTTTTTAGTTTGGCTCCTCCAACAATTCAGTCTGATGATACTTTGATTAAGCACCGCATTGTTGTGAATGAATGGGGTGCTTAGTTGAGGGCGACGCTCTTTAATACTTTTGCTCTCATATGGGGTGCTTTATCGGGGGAGGCACTTAATCAAGTTAATGGTAATTGGGTACTGTATTTTCTCCATTAAACGCCGGACCCGAATTAACGCCGGGTCTACAGGGCTGAGTTTAAAATAAACGCCCCCGGCATTTATTTGAGGTCCTGGCATTTATTTGAGGTCCCGGCGTTTATGGGTATATTTAATCAGGATTAGGTATGGTAACTGCCTAGTAGTTCTCTTTGTGCAATTTTATTTGAATTTGACACCGTATTCTAAATAGCTTTCATGGTACGTTTGCTTATATACTTCCTTCGTGTTAGAAAGAAATGTAACGTTGAGAAGAGTTCCATCACTGTTCCTGTCAGTGATGTTTTTTGCTCAATGACTTAACTGATTCACTACAGAAGACAAAGTTGGTGACATCATTTTACATTTTTTTCACATTTTCAGATCTTAGTTCAATCTTAGTTCAATCCCTTGTAAAAATGGTACCGGGATCTTGGCGGGATCTTGCCAAGATCCCGTCAAGATTCCCGCCGGGATCCCGCCGAGATTTTGGCCGCCGGGATTCCCGGTTCCCGCCGGGATTCTTACCGGGATTCTTGGCGGGAAGGCGGGATTCCCGGCGGCCAAAATCTCGGCGGGACCCCGGCGGGAATCTTGCCGGGATTCTTGGCGGGAGGCGGGATTCCCGGCGGCCAAAATCTCGGCGGGATCCCGGCGGGAATCTTGCCGGGATTCTTGGCGGGAGACGGGATTCCCGGCGGCCAAAATCTCGGCGGGATCCCGGTGGGAATCTTGCCGGGATTCTTGGCGGGAAGCGGGATCCCGGCGGCCAAAATCTCGGCAGGATCCCGGCGGGAGTCTTGCCGGGATTCTTGGCGGGCAACCGGATATCTCGGTGGGAGTGTTGCCGGGATTTGCGACGGGAAACAAAATTCCTTGCGGTCAAAATCTTCCCGGCAGCCAAAATCTCCGGGGGTCCTGTCTGGAATCTTGAAAGGATTCGCGATGAGAACCATAATTTAAAACATTAATCAAACTAGCAGACGCTGACAAAACTATGTCCTATATTGCAGTCCCAAGTATTGTTGACATGATTGTTATCAGCCTTGCACGTGTTTCTTAATTGAATTATCCCTTATGTGGTACTATTTCCATGTGACAATAACGAGAAGACAAAGAATAGTTCACGTGCATGTGATGTTACTTTAACGTTGTTGATTGATTTCCACGTTCCACATGAAAGCCTCGTGGTGCCAGGAGCGTTGCTGGTGGAAGGAGGCAAGTGTCTTTCTTATTTATTTGCTGTGAAATCCGTAGCATCTGCAGGAGAATAACCAACGAACAGGAAGAGTTTGATGGTGTTTTGAGCATTTTTGTGTTTGTTCGCACTTGCATTTTATACTCTCAAATGTAAACTATATGTGTTCGCGGTTCAGAGAGATCGATTTATTTGTAGTCAAGACAAAGCATGGAATAGCGGCCGTGCAGAAACTCAGGCTTGTTCATGATCATCTAAGAAAGGTACAGTGTGCTGGATAGAATTTGTCAGTGGAAATTTAAATGCTGAGTGAAAGAAACGTGTGAAATCTGAAGTATCTGGCAACGCAGTTTTGCGAAGCACCTTTTACAATTGTCATCAGAGGAACAAATATTGTTTGGTACTCCAAAGTATTCAGAATTTCACAGAACCGCCCCATTGGAGGAGACAGGTGGAAAGGCTTGGGTTTTATTTTATAACATGCACACCGTTTCAGATTTAAGGTTAATCTACATCGTTATTTCAAGATTACTCTCTCTTTAATAGACGTAAGTGTATTAAATTTTGTTGACGCGTTCTGCCTGAACATACATGCAGGGTCTGTAATTGGGCGAAGCTTATGCAAAACACAAATTAAATCGCCAAATACTAGCAAATGTGGGGAATTTGTTGAAAACATCTGCGCCGCTTGCATTGCGCTTCAACTTGTGTATAAATGTAAACACTGAAATATGATCTGCAGGGATGAACAGGGATGACCATCTGTTTTTGTATAACCCTAAGAATCCAATAAATTGTATCTAGTAAATAATCCCATTATTTTCCTTTGTCTTTGTGCTTTATTTTGGATAGTTCAACTGAAAACAGAATGTGCGAGGACTTTTTAAATGAAAACTATGTACATCTAATTAGACTGTCTCAATTTGTTATGGAATTTATCTTGCGTAGTTCTTCCTCAACTATTCGCCTTGGAAAAGAATACAAAAGGAGAACACGTTATGGAGAATAAAAAGGTGAAACTGACGACACCGAACAAAGAAAAATAGAATTCAAGGGGTTACAAACAAACTATACTTCCCGGTAACTTGAAGCCTCAGTTAATCGAACCTCCCGCCAACTTTATAACTCGAGGTGAACGCTTTTTTCTCTTCACAACATTTCCTTCAGAATTTTGTCCTGGATAAGTGACAAACCTTCAAATACCTCGAACCTTTTTTATTTTCCTTAAAGGTTCGAGTAAAGAAACTGAACAAGAAAAATGACAATGTAAAAATAAAGTGTTTGTTTTGTGGCGTCTTCTCGTCTTGCAGAAATTGGCTGCTCGCCAAACTGTGGTCACGCAAGTCACGATTTTTTTGTCATGTAGTTTAAAGCTCGTGAAATTGTCGATCGCAAATTGTTTATATATTGTTGTTGTTGTTTTGCATCTAAAACCATTTAACAAGGAACCATTTTCAGTATTAGATTCTGCAACTTGCCGCAAATTCTGAAATTTGTCAGACTTGTCACCTGGCTGTTCTGTTCGCTATCGGGGTAAATTGTGTCAAGTTTACGCAAATCTGGAGAAGACGGCGAAAATTAAGCTTACTTTTTGAACTCACAAAATGAATGCTTAAGTAATGTCTAAGAGCAAATTAGTTACCGGTAAGTAAGTTTATTTATACCATCCTCACACATTTTTATAGGTAAGTCAAGCTTTTTTTCAGTGTGGATTTTTTCTCACAAAGGAACCTCTTTCTGTGAAAGTCCCGCCAATGGTCAGTTCACTTGACTGAAATCAACATCACCAATTAAAATAAATTAAAGGTTAACAGTCGACGACATCTAAAAGGGTTCTTTCAGCGAAAAACAAAAACAGAAGGCAACGAAAAGCAGTACACGCTGACGCTTTTGAGTGAAATATAAAAGTGAAACTCACTGACCTTTTCCTCACATGTTGAATGCTTGGAGCGACCAGACTCGTCGAAGGAAAGAAACCCAGTTGAGTTAAGCGGCTTCCATCGCGGCAAATTAGTAAGCTGTAGAGACTATAGACGTCCTTTGGAAATTTTTGAAAGCATTTAACTCGATTGTTCATTCCTCAAATGTAGCTTTGTCCACAATATCTACTCATCCTTTGTTTATGTTCATTCTCAGTACACTTTAGTGTGGCATGTTTAGCTGGGTTTAGCATGCCGGCCGTTCTCTCGTTGACAACAGTTTCTTGAGTTTCTTGCAAAACGTTCTCTTGCTTCAAACTTGACAGAACCATGTTGTTTTCGGTAAAAATAATAAGTTAAACGTTTCAATTTTCTCCTGTACATACAATAAAAAGAAGCCATTTTCAACTTGTTTTGTGGAAAAGTTCTCGCATTTTTTGGATTACGCGAGCAGCGCTCGCCAATGGCGTGATTGAATCAACCAATCACATTGTTCCATTAACGCAATGGCGGGAGTCAAGGCGGGATTTTTTGGCGCGACTACGGTATTAGGCACATGGCCGGCAAGCAGCGAAAAAAGTTAAATTCAGAACGACAACATAGTAGTCCTGAAACAGTATATTTAAAAACCCTTGCTTAACTCTTCCGTGGTGGCTTATAAAGAAAGTCCAACAAAGAGATGGCATGACATCACCTAGACAGAAGTAGTCATTCAAAATACAGGGATGCGAAAACGAAGTCCTCTGCATAAAAGGTAAGC
The DNA here is from genome assembly GCA_964017195.1 of Siderastrea radians. Taxonomy (NCBI): domain Eukaryota; kingdom Metazoa; phylum Cnidaria; class Anthozoa; order Scleractinia; family Rhizangiidae; genus Siderastrea; species Siderastrea radians. Next base: position 13,959,291 of record OZ024888.1, on the reverse strand, counting down.
TTAAGTGACAACAAATAGACATCAGTGGTCTGATAAAATGAAATGACTTGTAAAACAGAGCCGATCAGAGCCAGCAGCGTTTCTGATCGTTGTTATTTTGGTAGATGTCGCGCGTAGCGGCAAAGCTACAAAACCGGACAACCGTTAACATTGTTCTTCGTCGATTGTTTAATATTTTCAGTTATATCGAGAACCCGGAATGATTCTCCTTACGGATACAGCACTGCGTTAATTGTCACTTTAATCCCGTTTGAAGATTATAAACTTTTGAAGATTAATAGAGTTCGGGATTAATGACCATCGTCTTTACAATCTCGCACAACGTGCCAGCGCGAACTCCCGCACGATGATCGCCCTATTTTTTATTCATCAACATAACGAGCCACACAAGATCGCTGTTTGAAACGCACTCTGATAAAAATATCAGTTGCAACAGACCTCGCTAAAGTTTGCTCGGGCTTTACATACCACAACTTGTAATATTTTTTCTGAAGTCTCATCATGGTCAGTTTTGAATCTGCGCATCTTGCCAAGATCGTAGCTGTCTTGCCGAGATTACGGTTGTCTTGGCGGGATCACCGATGTCTTGGCAAGATCACGCCGGGGACCGAAACTCTCGCCGGGATTCTTGCCAAGATCCCGGCCAAGATTTTTTCTTGCCAAGATCCCGTTAGAATCCCGGCGGGGAAATTCCGTTTCCCGGCAAGATTTTTCATTTCCCGGCAAGATCCCGGTAGGAAGCGGGATTCTTGGCGGGATCCCGCCGGGATCCCGGTAGCCATTTTACAAGGGATAAACCTAAGATAAACATAAATGGTTGAAAAATGCACTCAATAAACGTCGGGTTTGAATAAACGCCAGGTCTGCGAGGCTGAGTTTTAAATAAACGCCCCACCGTATAATCGAGAAAATACGATACATTGAGCGTGTGTTTTTGCTTGGGGTTGGGGGGGGGTTGGCTGTCATAAATTTCTGCTTTTTTTCATGGCAACAGTGTACAAAAATGGTGAGCCCATTTTGTTCATCCAGCTGAATTGAAGAGAAAACTTTGCTTTCCATGTACAGTGGAACTTTGATATAATGAACTCCCATATAATGAAGACCCCACTGTAAGGAATAATATTCTTCAGCCCAAAATAGTGATAGTGTAATATATGCCGGGAACAGAACCCCAATACAGCAAACCCTTGTTGTTACAATCATATTTTGCCAGTTCCTATGCACTTTGTTATGTGGGGTTCCAGTGTTCCAAACTCTCAAAGACCATGTTATCTAATGGGTACAAATTCTCAAATTCTTAATTGTTTAAAATGGATACAGAGGTCATGTGCAAATTGCAACACTTGTATTACTGAGAAATGATTACAGAATTTTGAATTGGTCACTTTTGTGGTTCATGGACTTGGGCTGCCTGTGGTTCAGAAGATTTTTGCTGTGAACAAATATTTGAACCCCATCTATAACAAACACCATCATTTGAATATTTCTTCATTTTCAACTTCTAGAGTACACGAGCCTTATAATCAGAGTCCTACTTTTGGGGATGGTGTTTATTTGAGGGTGGCACTCTTCAACAAATCATAACATTTGTAAATGAGAACATGAACTCCCATATAATGAAGACCCCACTGTAACAAATAATATTCTTCAGCTCAATATAGTAATAGTAAAATGTATGGAAAAGAACCCCAATATAGCAAACCCTTGTTATAACAAATGTATTTTGCCAGTTCCTGTGCACTTTGCTATGTGGGGTTCCAGTGTTCCAAACTCTCAAAGACCACGTTATCTAATGGGTTCAAATTCTCAAATTATTCATTGTTTAAAATCGATACAAAGGTCACATGCAAATTGCAACACTTGTTATTAATGAGAAATGATTACAGAATTTTGAATTTGTCACTTTTTGTGGTTCATGGACTTGCCTGTGGTTGCATAGTGAAAAAATATTTGAGCCCCGTTTCCCATGTTATTTCTTATTTCTCATTTCTGTTCTATGCGGTAAAACTTTTTCAGTGACTGGTATTCAGAATATTTTCCAATATAAGCAAAAAAAAAAAAGACAACCATAAATAGATCTTTGTATGAACAATTTATGTTTTAAGATTCCAAGCCCAATAAGGCTGATAATGGGGACACTCAGTGTACCTAAAACATGTTTTAGTTGCTGTGGAGGGGTGGGGAAGGGGACGAATACCTCGGTAAGATAGTAATTGTTTTCCATTCACCCAAAAAATCTGGAAATTTCGGTTGGAATGTCGATGAAAAGACTAATTTCCGCTCCCCAAACATAAAGTTTCCGGAGAAAACGGGATGTTTTAAAAGGTAGCCCAAAATTCCCAAACCGAATTCTCGAGAGGAAAATTGTGTTCCATTTACGTTTTTTCTACCAGTTCAAGGTTCTTCGCCAAAAGTCAAACTAGTTCCAGACTCTCTGTAAATTAGAATGAACTCCGCAAATGGTATATGCTAATAGCGAACGGAATTTTCCATTCAGGAGGTTTTGCTTACCATTTGTACAAACCGTAGACCAACGGGCTTCCCCTAGTAAACGGTAAACAACCTTTGAAATGTTACATCTCTCTGAAATCTCTGCCCATCTGTGTTCAGCCTTTTTGAATCCCAGTCTCCCACTGGGAGCTTGGATTTTCACTCCAGGGCTGCACGTGGTACTGGTGGTACTGGAACTAGTTTGATGTGCCGTGTAGCACTGGTTAAACTGTACTTCCAAAAAATCAGAGAATTAACTCTGCAGTGAAGTTGTAAGACTCTGTAGGCGCATAGGTGAGGTACGTAAGTAAGCATCCACTGAATGGGAATAATTTCTGCTTCTACATTCCAAGTCAAGTAGAGAAATCATTTTCTCTCTTCAGGCTGAGGGAACACGTACCATTTGTGATCACTGTTAATCTACAGATTTGAACAATGGCAGCAAACTACACAGAGGACATTACCAGCAGTCGAAAAGAACAAAAAACAACTCATTCTGTAGAGAAATCAGAAAATCTACAACGATTTAAGAAAACAAAGAGTAGAAAGAATCCTGTTGAAAGTGATCAGGATGGCAAGAATAAAAAAAGAATACACAGTGGAGAGAAACCTTTTGAATGTGATCAGTGTGGCACACGTTTCTCTCGATTAGAAACTCTAAGGAATCATAGGCGAATACACAGTGGAGAGAAACCTTTTAAATGTGATCAGTGTGGCAAGTGTTTCAGTGGATCAAGAAGCCTAAAGTGTCATAAGCGAACTCACAGTGGAGAGAAACCTTTTCAATGTGATAAGTGTAGTAAATGCTTTTCTCATGCAAGCACTGCAAAGCAACATGAAAGAATGCACAGTGGAGAAAAACCCTTTAAATGCAATAAGTGTGGTAAATGCTTTTCTGTAGCAAACAATCTAAAGCTACATAAAAGAACACACAGTGGAGAGAAACCTTTTCAATGTGATCAGTGTGGCAAGTGTTTCAGTGGATCAAGAAGCCTAAAGTTTCATAAGCGGACACGCAGTGGAGAGAAACCTTTTCAATGTGATAAGTGTGGTAAATGCTTCTCTCATGCAAGCACTGTAAAGCAACATGAAAGAATGCACAGGGGAGACAACCCTTTGAATGCAACCAGTGTGGTAAATGCTTTTCGGAAGCAGGTAATCTAAGGACACATCAAAGAACCCACAGTGGAGAGAAACCCTTTGAATGTGACCAGTGTGGTAAATGTTTTTCGGTAGCAAGTGGTCTAAAGCGACATAAAAGAACACACAGTGGAGAGAAACCTTATGAATGCAATCAGTGTGGTAAATGCTTTTCGGAAGCAGGTAATCTAAGGACACATCAAAGAACCCACAGTGGAGAGAAACCCTTTGAATGTGACCAGTGTGGTAAATGTTTTTTCGTAGCAAGTAAACTAAAGCTACATAAAAGAACACACAGTGGAGAGAAACCTTTTGAATGTAAACAGTGCGGTAAATGCTTTTCGCAAGGAGGTAATCTAAGGACACATCAAAGAACCCACAGTGGAGAAAAACCTTTTGAATGTGATCAGTGTGGCAAATGTTTCAGTAGATCAAGAAGCCTGAAGTATCATAAGCGAATTCACAGTGGAGAGAAACCTTTTCAATGTGATAAGTGTGGTAAATGCTTTTCTCATGCAAGCACTGTAAAGCAACATGAAAGAATGCACAGTGGAGAGAAACATTTTGAATGCGACCAGTGTGGCAAATGTTTTTCTGTAGCAAGTGAACTAAAGCGACACAAAAGAACAATCAGTGTGGCAACTGTTTTACTCGCGCAATTAGTTTAAAGGTACATAAAAGAACACACAGTGGAGAGAAACCTTTCGAATGCGATCAGTGTGGTAAATACTTTTCGCAAGCAGGTAATCTAAAGGCACATCAAAGAACCCACAGTGGAGAGAAACCTTTTGAATGCAGCCAGTGTGGCAAGTGTTTTACTCGCGCAGGTAATCTAAAGGTACATAAAAGAACACACGGTACGCAGACGCCCGTCAAGCACGAACAGCCGGACGATTCCTACAGCATTTATGAACTATTGTGTGACGTTAAAGAAATGAAACAGGAGCTGTTGTGATAATATGACTTGCGAGATATATTTCAGCGAGAAATGCCTCATAAGAGTGCACTTTGAAGACTATTATTCAATTATTCACTGAAGTGGAGGTGAACAGTGGTGGACGTTTGCTAACCTGCGAAGCGGCGAGGTAAATATTTGGCACTCTTCCCCGACTGAGGTGAATAATTGTTTTTGTATGTACCAAACCAGTGGATAGTAAGCTCCAAATAGTTCCTTTTTCTGAGAAATGAGAGAAAAATTGCGCGCGAAATCCAGACAAATGCCGGGAGGTGAATAGCAAATACTATCCTGAGTTTTGATTAGCCAATCGGAGTGCGCGAAAGGCTTTATCTACTGGTTTGGTGTATACTAGTAGGAGATATAATGGGAGTGTTCTCAGATATAAGAAATGAAATAAGTTATTTCAAATAGAATTATAGTTTATGTATTGATCCAATTCATATTAAAAACCAGGGAGGAGAAAACAATCATGGTGTCTTTATCCGAGTAGAGTTAAGACAAAACGCTGAAGTAAGACAATACAAATAAAGTAGACGGTGATGTAGATGTAATAGGTTCCATTGGGTAAACGTATTCGCAGCGTACGGATTAAGAAAAAATATTTGATCGATGTTCACATGAAATTTTGAACGCACTTTAAAAATTGCAAGACTTGCAGTTTTGGCTACGTGGTTCGGTGGGTGAGGTTCCTTGGTCTTATGATTCTTACGGAGAAAGAATATTTGCATGGGGATTCAGAAAGTTCGATGGGAGGTGTCCAAATGACGCCTTGCTCTTCATACTTCATAAGCCAAAGAATGAAAGATCAGCGACGCGAACTCTCCTATCGGCCTGAAGTGATGAAAGGCGGCTGCAATCGCAGGGGCTCAGTTTTAGCTAATTTAAAAGATTTCCCGGTGACAGTGGTCGACTGTTGTAGGCCGTCTCTTTCCTGTTATTCATTTGAACTTGAATGGATATGATTACTACACAATAAAATAGACAAGCACACATTTCAATGACGGGGAGGGAGGCGGGTCTTACTTGAGCCTTCCCCCAGATACGCCAAAAACATGTGACAAATTAGTTTTATGACGCATATAGTCGCATAGAGTTATTATTTTACGGATATTTGTAATGATTTAGTTTGCGTTACATATTTACAGTTCTTTGTTACTATTTTAATCAGAATATTGTAAACACGTATTGTAGTTTTTGCAACTTATTTTCTGTATATCTTGTCTAGTTTTAAGAATGTGGAGGTCCCTCTGAATATCAGCCTCGTCGTTGAATTGCCCACCCTGCCAAAATAAAGTTCATCTTTCTATAAATAGCAAGGCGGTTAGTTTCTAAAGAAACTGTGGTGCTGCGTCGGTGGGGACGTGAAACACAAAATTTTGGATTTGTCCACTGAGTTGATAAGGTAAAGTGGCCACCGTAAAGAGATTTAAAGCTGACGTTTCGAGCGTTTGCCCTTCGTCAGAGCAAATCAAGGAATTGTGGGTTGCACTTGGTTTATATAGGGAGTGGTGGGGCTACGCTATTGGTGGGAACATGCTAACGTGGAATACAGGAATAAATTAATTGAACGAAAAGCGTTCGTTGATACCGTCGGGATTAAGTGTGTCGATTTGAAAAATAAATTTTTGTTATAGATTTTTACGTCTTTCCGTGTTACCCTGGTGTAAGGAAAGGCCACAGATCGTCATGTTGAATAGAATGATAAGGGAGATTGAAATGTCCGGCGACTGGTTTGGATGCGTCGTTGTCATTTCTTTCAACGTCCCCTAATCTTCTCCCTGTTCAACCAATGCATATCTTTTTGCATAAAGTGCATGTTATGCAGTAGATAACATTAGCAGAGGTGCATGTAAAACGATCAGTGATTTTAATCGATCGCTTGGGTCCTGTTATTTTGTCCGCATTGTCAATGAAAGGACAAGTGTTGCATCGTTTGCGCGCGCATTTAAATGTACCTCGTTGATCATCAGATTTAAGTACACTTCTGACTAGAAAGTTCCCTATGTTTTTGTCGCGTTTGAATGAAACCAATAGGGGTTGTGAAAAGATTCTTAAGATTCTCTGTGTGCGAATGACCGGCGAAAAGGGGGCTGAACAAGCCTTCCAGTATTTCTGAAGGTACATGAGTAGTACATTGCGCCCGTATGGCACACATGCTGGCTCCTGATTGGTCGAGAGCAAATGGATGACGTCATATCATTTCCGGTGAAGGAAACCGCTGACCAGTGGATAAAATAGGATGGCGGGCTCATGGCAACCGGAAGTCACGTGTTTTAGGATGGGAAACCGCTGACCAGTGGAAAAAATCGATCGTGGGCTCAAGATGGGTAAAAACCGCTGACCAGTGGAAAAAATCGATCGTGGGCTCAAGGTGGGTAAAAACCGCTGACCAGTGGAAAAAAGGGATCACGGGCTCAAGGTGGGTAAAAACCGCTGACCAGTGGAAAAAATCGATCGCGGGCTCAAGATGGGTGGAAACCGCTGACCAGTGGAAAAAAGGGATCGCGGGCTCAAGATGGGTGGAAACCGCTGACCAGTGGAAAAAAGGGATCGTGGGCTCAAAATGGGTAAAAACCGCTGACCAGTCTGAAAAAAGGAGCGTGGGCTCAAGGTGGGTGAAAACCGCGGAGAAAACGCGGGCTCAAAGTCCAAAGTCCAATTTGGGGAAGAGGGGGTGGTCCTTTGAAAACAACACAAAATAAAATGAATTATTTTATTAATTTGTTTACAAACATGGTTTCCTTACTGAGTGTTCCTTAATGTTCAATAGAGGGTCCCCACCGCTCACTGGTATCCATAGGGGAAAGTTTTAAAGGTGCGGGGATCCAGGACTCGTTTGTCATACACCAATTTGTACGATTTGTACTGGGGGAAAGTGAAGAGTTCATAGGTGTTTGGATTCCGGACGATATGGTTCGTATTAGTAATCTGGACTTCTCGTGGCTTGAGGAGGGGGTTCTGGATTTCGTCGAGGACATTCTGTCGCATGACTTCATAGTTGAGTTGTGTATGTCCTTCGCTGTTGAGACGGAAGCCTCTGACCTTGCATTCGACCTTTTGGTGATTGGTAGTATAGCCATAATTCTTGGGTCCTCCGCTGACGAATTCTTGGATGTATTCCTCATCCTTTAATTCGGAGGTGAAGTTCCCTAGATAGGAATCCAAGACAGGTTGGAATTGAGTGGGTGTTTCCTCCAGGTAGATGACGGAATCCGTGTCGAAGTACAACACGGTTTCTCCTAAGGCTTCCAGGGCGGCATAGAGTTTGAGCCGGGCATGGCAGGTGGTGAAGCAGGCTACAAAAATGTTGAGGTTGGGTGAAACGCGGATGTCCTCTTTTTGGTTTTGGTAGTGCACCTCCACCATGTCGTCATTGATGACCGAGACGTGGCGTATGTCCAAGCTATCACTATCCAGGAAACGATGAAAGGCCTGTGGATCATGAAAGGCTTGAATTTGGGTCTTGTTGAGGCGTTGGCCAAACTTGCCCCACATGGAGTTGAGCATGAGTTTTGCTAGGGTACGCAGCCCCGGGTTGTGTTTGATTTTGTCGTACTCTAACTGGATGCCTTCATGCTCCAAGTACTTGTGGATGTAACGTTGCTTTTGTTCTTCTGTCATGTCATCCTTAGGCCACCCACTGGCTTCTTGTTTGATTTTGAGCCAGGTATTCACATAATCGGCGAAGAGCCCCTCACAGGTTTCTTCAAAATGCCAGGCTTCATAGATGTATTGAACTTGGTAGCCCAATTCGACGGCTTTATTCAACTCTGGGGTGCACCAGGTACTGGTGAGGGCGCGTTGTTCGTCGGGGTGAGGGCAATGATAAGATCTGTCCAAAAGAGGTTTGGCCATTTCTTCTTTCACACAACGGGCACAGAGGGGAAAGAGCAGTTTGTCGCCATGACGGTAAGGCAGCACGGGATGGTACAATTCACGGGGAGGTAGGATTTTGCATTGGATGAGGCCAAAGTACTGGTGGATGTCCGTGTGACCCGGTTGAGAATAGATGGTGGGATGTCCTTTGGGGTACACAGAGTTCTTGTTGACCCACGGGTACAAGGAGGTGACATCGATGTAGTGAATTTTTTGGCCAGGGGTGATATGATGGTAGAGTTTGATGGCATTGGTACGACCTCCACAGAAAGCCTCTCGCGGTTCAAGGGGTTGGATAAAGTTGAGTTCCCGAACGAAGGCGTCGATCTCTGGCTGGGTTTTTAGGAGGTGGTCCCATTCACATCCCCACATTTGAATGACGTTGTACCCTTGGTCGGTAAGCTTTTGGACTTTGTCTTGGGTGGTGTCATAGAGGTCGTGCATCGTCAGATTATAGTTGCGGGGATGTTTTTCGTGGCGATGGGGATAACAGGTTGGGCATCCATGGGTGAAACAGCCTTGAAATTCGTAGACGGTGTGGGTGTGGGGGCAATAACCATCGACAAGGATGTTGGTCCCGGGGATCTTATACTCGCCTTGATTTCGGGCATGCTGAATGTACTGTGGGTCTGGATGGGCCAGTAGATCAGCGGGGGTAAGATCTTGGAGGGCGCGTTGACGTAGTTGGTGATCGCACCAGGTTAACCATTGAAGGGCTGGGAGGGAGTGGTTGATGTAGTTGTCTCTCCACCCCTTAGGACCGGCGGGTTCGCTGGCAATACTGTTGGGGATCATCCGGTTCATACGTAAATCTCGATTACAAGCCGAGGCAATGGTGACGTGATCGAAGGGATTGAAGCCGGTCAAGTCTTCAAACAGGCGTTTGAAAGTCAGACATCCTTGTTTCAAGAGACGTACATCCGATTGACAATACGCGAGCAATTCTTTCTGAAAGTCAAACACGACGTTCTTGGCACGCTGCTCTTGATGCCAGGTTTCAAAGGCTTGTCTTCCTTCGAGGGTCATGGTCTCAGGCATGTAGTGATCGCGTGAGGGGAGGATGCCCACGTACTGTTGATGGTCAGGTATGTTGAACTTGTGGGGGAAGTACCCTTTGCAGAGTTCGGTCAAGCCAAAGGTTTTGGGAAACGCGGAGAGGGGCATCTGGAAGAAACTCATGGAATCGATGAACCGGATGCGGTCATGTTGGATCTCTAAGAGTTTACACCCGTTGCGGAGTTGTTGGACGATCCGGTTGTCCCCATAGTATTCTTGGATGATGAAGTACCCGTCGTACCCCTGGAAGTTATGAGCGATGACATTGACTTGTCTTGTGTCATAGTTGGTCAAGGTATCCAACCAGTCCAGAAAGTCACGGATACAGGTGGGACCTGGGAAAGGCTTGGGTTCCTCGTTGTCTTCGGTTTCGGCCACGACGAGATTGGCAAGGTGTTTTTCCTGGGGTTGCATGGCTTCGATATCAAAGAAGACGTGTAAGGGTGGCAGGTCGTCTTCCTCGTCCTCAGAGGAGGAGGGGGGTTCGGCGGCGGCGGCACCTCGTTTGGCGCGAGGACCTTTTTGACGGGTCCTCTTTCTCTTCTTCTTTTGGTCTTGAGGTTTAGGGGCTCTTTGTATAAAACAACGGTGTTCGTCGGCGTGAACGTACTGATGACAAGACGGGCAGTCTATGTGGAAACAACGGTGACGTTGAATGCGGGACAAGCCCACATTTTGTTGATAACAGTCAGGGCATCGGTATCGTTGACAGCACACGGAGGTCTGGAGGCCCGTGGCGGGTTTGCCCGCATGGGTCTTGCTGGAATGGGCTTCCTTACACGCGGGTCCAAAAAAGTCCCGATGACACGACCCGCAACGTTGAGTGGCTTTCAGGTGCCGGGGGTATGCATATTGAAAATCGGGACAATCTTTCTGTCGACAGGCTCCGCACACCTTGGTCTCGGTGCATCGATGCAGTCCCTCATGGTCATAGGGTTTCCAACAATCCGCACACACATAACTGGCCCCGAAAAATCCTGGCAATTTGGTGATGACATCATAATGGTCTTGGTTGTGCAACAGGATCAGTTGTTTGTCTTGAAGGGGACCAAACGTCGTGATGTGAAACGATCGCTGTGCATCCACCAGGATGATCTGGTAACCTCTGAGGGAGGGAGCTTGACTGAATTGGGTCAAGGCGTCGTAGCCACAGGGACCGAGGGGTACCTGGGCTTCATTCTGGAGGTCCCAAGCGAGGGTTCTCTGCAAGGGCCTTCCTTGGCGGATGATGGCGTATTTCGGGTGCTGGTCCACGCGAGCTTTGGCGACCACGAGGGCTCTGGCACAACAGAGTTCGTCATCATTTTGGATGCGGATGACCGACCGTTTCTTGACCGTTAACAGGGCCATGGTGGGATGGCCGGGTTTGCCACGACGCGGTTTGCCGGTACCTTGAGGGGCATGATGAACTTGTGTGATGGACACTTGAAAGGAATCGTCCATTTCAAATTGTTCGTTGCTGTTGAGGGCTTGGGCTAAACGTTGGAACAGCGCTTCCACTCGTTCTGTGTCTCGACGCCATTCCCCTGCCCGTAATCCCCACCCCTGGAAATTATTGTGCAGGCGATCGGAGGCGATGGTAAAGTAAAGGCGATCTTGATCGTGGAGGTCGGGGGTGGTGGTCAACACTTGATCGACGGCTCGACGTAATCCCTCTTGGAGAGCTTGGGTTATATTTTGGCCTGGCAGCAAGTTCCCCCTTTGACGTAACTGGGTCTTGAAATGACGTTCTTGTACCCCCATGCGATCACTCTTCCGATTGACAAAAGGTTGTAAGTCAAATTGGAAGGTAACGGGTTCAGCGGGATCCAATCCACCCCCGCTTTGTTCGAAGTGGTCCAAGGCCTCTTGACAAATGGCGTCGTCACTGTCCGGCATCTCTTGGGTACAAATTAAACGTCCCACACAGGAATGGGTGTCGTCGTCGTCTTCACTTAAGTCCAATCCGAGCAAGGACAGGATCTCACCTCTGGCGAGGCCACTTGGCCCCGCCGCATTGTCATCTGGAGAGGACATGATCAGATAAACTGAGTGGAGATCGGGGTTTGTTTTTTATAGAGAACCAAAATGTCACGTGGGAGGGGAAGGAGCCAATCACTAAAGAGGGGTGCCCCCCTAGAGAGGGGGTGCCCTAGGGAGGGGTGGGACGAGGAGGGGGGACCCCCCTCCCCCCTCTCTAATTAGGGTCCATGGGGCATCACGGGAAGGAATAAGTCCCTATAAAAGAAATCGAATCGTCGGCGGAGTCATCTCAAAATGGAGGTTGTTCATAAAGAGTTGGTAGAAGCTTTTGAAGAATTTGAAGCAGATTTGGAAGTGAATGCTATTTTAGATGAAGTGAAGAAGTGGAGTATCGACGATGAAGACATCCGGGAGTTTGGGGAAGCGCTGTTGGAGGAAAGGAGGCAGAGGAGGCAGCTCGCCCAAGCAGCTCAAGCAGAACGCCACACGTACGTGCAACAGCACTGGAACCCGGGCTGCTACCCCCAAATCACCACCGAGTGGTACATCCGGGGCCTCGACTTCTGTTGCGACTACTGGCGGTATGAGTTTAAGCGCCCAGCCACCCCTCCGCCAGCACCGCCCCCCTCGCCCGAGGTCTCCCGTAAGCGAGGGCCTCCGCCGCAGCAAGCGACAACGCACGACGTACCGACCAAACAACGACGACGATGACTCTGACCCAGACGACGTTGACGACAAGAAGGACGAGGACTATGTCCCTGACGACAACGACGACTCTGGCCCAGACGAGGACTTGAACGACTATGTTTCCGACCCTGACGACAACGACCTTAACGACTCTGACCCAGACGAGGACTTGAACGACATTGTTCCCGACCCTGACGACGACGACGAAACGACAGAGTTACTGACGAAAGACGAACAACGACGGAGACGGAACGCCATCAAAAAAGCTAGGTACAAGGCCCGCTACCCAGAGAAAGCCCGAGCGAGGAATATTCGCAAAAAAGCCGACTACCGACGCAAGTACCCTGAGAAAGTGCGTGCGGCCAAAAAACGATACGTAGAACAAAATCTGGATCGAGTGCAGGAGTCCAGAAGGCGTTATGAGGAGACGCATAAGGAGGAACGGCGTGCCGCCAAAAAACAATGGGCCCGAAACAACCGAGCACGTTGCACCGAAAGCGATCGACGGTATAAAGAGAAACATCGGGAACGTATCAGACTCCGAGATCGTGAGTATCGTGAAAAGAATTGTGTTCGAATAGCCGAGTATCAAAGGAAGTACAACAGAACTGAAAAAGGAGGAGCGATTCGTCGGGCCTATCGTGCTGCGAACCGAGAGAAGCTGCTGGCGCAAAGAAGAGAGTACTACTGGGATAACCGCGAGAAGATGCTGGAGAAATCAAAAAGGAAGAAGGACGTGCCTCGTCCCAAACCACGGCGGGTGGTATTGACTAATGGTAGAACACAACCTTCTCTGGAATCGTATTTGAATGACTTTTGTAACTCCTTACCTTCTGTAGAGAGACAGAAAACGGACGAGAAAATCAAAGCATTGGGACCCTTGAAATTGACCATTCTCTTGGAGGACTTTATAAAATCCATACCAAAAACGTTTGAGAACATTTCTTTTTCTGAATCATTTCTTGAGGATTATACTCTCACGGATATGGATTCGGGGGATGTGCAAGTCATGGACCCCTCTGACTTGGAGGACGTTTCCTCTTTGTTGCAGGGCGTATCGCCTGACGAGTGGACCGAGTTACTGAGGGATGTGGAGGACTCTTGTTCCTTTGATCTGGAGGCATTGGTGCCCCCCGAAGACTTCGTTCATGACATGTCACCCGACGAGGGGGTGGATTTATTGTATGATTTAGTAACATAAAACATTTTCGTTTCCGTATTTGGCAGAACATTCGTTTCCGTATTTTGGCAGAACATGCCATCGTGACATTGTGGTAGAACGATCAAAGAGACAGTGACATTTTTTTTTATCAACGTGGATCATATTTGTCTACACTACAAGGAGTTCTCCAGAATCCTGTTTGAGAATCCTGTTTTTTGACACTACATCTTTGTTTGAGACAGTACAAGGAACCAATCAGACATTTTCATTTTTTATTGACACAACATGGTATGGGGTTGTCATTAAAGTGTTTTACAATTTTAAACGTTTCTTGGCTTGCATGATTTTCTTGACCACCCGTTCCGTCTTGGTTTTCTTGCCGGGTAATTTATCAATGGCTTGGATCATCTTGGTATCGGCTTTCCATTTATCTTGCAAATTCTTGGCACGGCTGTAATCAATGTCGTGTTGTTTCGCAATCCGGTCCAAGCGATTTTTACCGGGATCCCCACGTTTGAGACGTTTGGCTAAATGCGTCCCAGGGCCCATGTATTGATAGCCAGGCCAATGAAATTCTTTGCCGGTTTTAGCGATCCATTTTTGGACATCCAGGGCCCCTCCGCGTTGACGGCGTTTCCGTTGGGTGCCCCTTCTCCTCCTCCTCCTCTGGGTGGGCATGTTTTATTCACTGTCGTAATCCAATCGACGTCGTAACTTTTTGCCTTGGGCCCAATCTTCCCACCCGGGTAAGGGTTTCAATCGTTCCACTTCTCGGGCGGGTCCTTTGCCTTTGCCTTTGCCTTTGCCCCAAGGACTCTCAGCTATCTTTTTTTCCAAGGTCTTGCGACGTTCTCGAATGGTTTCTAAACGCGATTGTAGATCCCCTCGACTAGTGGATGGGCTCCCTTTCTTGACAATCTTACTACTGGTGGCTGCTCCTTTGCCTTTCTTGGTTGCAGGGGTAATGGGTGGTTTGGGAGTCGACGGGCTGCCTTTTATCATGCGCTTCAACCATTGTTCCACGGGCCCCGTTACCAAATCCCCGGCCTCTTCCTCTTCGTCTTCGCCAGGAGGTGCACCCGGAGCCCCAACTCCCACGCCTCCGGGAAATTGACGAATGCGTTTGGTTAACTTGATTAATTCTTGACTCAACGGTTTGGTTTGAGCATTGACCACGGCCGGGGGCAATTGAGGGTTGGCTAACAAGACATGTTTTTGAGCGGCGAGCTTGGCGGCTTTGTTCAACAAGGCATTTTCGGTGAGTTCTCCTTTGTAATATTGAACGAGTTGTTCCAAGTCCTTGTGGGGAATCATGTAGACTGCATCCATGGGGGTTGACTACACTCGGAGCAAAGTTCCCCGTCTTCTATTTGACGACAGCTCTCACAAAGACGGGACTTTAAGATGTGCCTGTACTCTCGATACAACAGGTGATATTTATGCTTCCAATAATGACACTCGTCTTTCCACCGGTCGGTGGCCCGATTGGCCTCTTGTAACAGGGTCATCCATGTGGCCAGGGTTAACGGGTCGGTCGAGCACATTGACATAACACCTCGTGAAGTCCTTGAAACAAGCCGCGTCCTTTTTGTTGAACCAACCACGCCCGACGTTTTTTGACGGAATGTCGACGACGTCCCAAATCGCGTAGCACCCTTTTATAGGGTTGAAGTTTAGCCAGCATGGGGGGTGTGACGGGAATCTTGTTTTTTAAAAAGTTCAAGACCAGTTCACTCACGGCATTGATTTGATCGGCATTGGCATGTTGTAACAACTCTTGACGTTTGGAACCATTGGCTTCTTGTAACATGGACCGTAAAAACGGCAATTGACGTCGAAGACGTTTCATTGGATACAGCACTTGTTCGGTTTTTTGGCATAGCCTTTGTCGATCAACCAACTGTTGTACCCTTTGGTACCCCCTCGTCTTTTATACGCTTGATATTGTTGTTTGTACCCCGATACCATCTTTCTCCCTTGGGTAGCACTCATTTGCGGTTTTTTCAAGGCTTTGACCAAATCACTTGTGATGTCATACCCCTTTTTCACGTCGACGAGCCAAGGTATGCCTTCTCCTTGCTGGGTTCTTCTTTTTGTCCGTCTTCTTCGGGGGGCCATGGTTCTAAGAGTGTCGGGCTGGGAGGGAGCGGCTTTTTATGGATCCAATAGTCTTTGGGTTTCAAGGGACGAGGACATCCGTCTACATAGCATAGGGCTTCCAAAGGTTGGTACACAAAATGACCATGGTACTCTTGCACGCATCGTTTGGGTAACGGAGGGGTGAAATCCACAATGGTGTCATCCAACGTTTGCATCTTGATTAAAAATCCTTCCAGGTCCTCCAAGGGGACACCTCTCACATAGGTTTTCAATTCGGTCAAGGCTTTGGCATAGGTGGTAAACGCAAACCGGCTCATGGTCACTTTAAATCGGTATTGTTTAAAATCATTCCATCCTTTGACCACGGTGCCCACCGCCGCCAAACAGGCTACCAACGTGCTGTTGTCCAACAGGGGGCCGGCAATCATGCCCGCGGCCATCAGGAGTAACGCCAGACCATTGAACAAGGCATTGATCCACTTGTAATGATTCAACATTTTTCGATAACACCACCATTGTTGATGGTAAAAGGCATACAAGGAATCCATCCGTTGTAACAATTCCGGTGGGAAGGGGATGCCAGGACGTCGAGATCCATTCAATAACGACACGGGGGTTTTCATCCTCACGGCGAGACCCGGGACGACGAGGTTTGTACGCTCGGGGCGCCTCCTTGTTTATAACTGGTCACAATGCTATTGGTCATGGTGACATTAGCAATTTCCCGTCCTTGGGCCAATTGTTCTTGATCTTGTAATAGCATCCGTAAACGTCGTTGTAAATCGGCTTGACGCAAGGTACGAGGTTGTCTACCAGACCCCCCAGACGATCCAGGAGTGCTGGAGGCAGGTGAAGTGGGGAAAAGGCGTCGGCGTCGGCGCCCCCGTCGTCCACCACCACCACCACCACCACCACCACCACCACCACCACCTCCTCCACCACCAGCACCACCTCCTCCACCACCAGCACCACCACCAGCACCACCACCAGCACCACCACCACCACCACCACCACCACCACCACGTCCGCCGCCACGTCCACCGCCACGTCCCCCTCTAGTCCTGGGTCCCCGGCGTCCCCTACCATCACCTCCACCACGTCCACCACCATTACCCCCAGCCCCCGCGGCTGTTCGAGCACCCGCCGCCCGGGGTACGCTAGGAGGCGTCGCAGGCGTTCGAGCCCCAGAAGACTCCGGGGTGGTCTGGGGGCTATGGAATGAGGGTGAATGGGATGCTCGACTTCCTACCCCCGCGGGGGAAGAGGCCTGTGCAGGGGGTGCCCCATCTACATCGGGCCAACCCGCGACGGTGTTGGGAGAGGGGAGACTTCTCAAAAACTCACTGAGGGCATCGGGGGGCATTTCCTCCATGGCCGCGTCGAGAAGGCCTTGGTCTCCCGAGATATACAAATCTTGCCAAGCCCTTGGGGACATGACATTGCTGCTGGACGCCCCAACCCCAGCGGGGGCCACGGTATCGTACGATTGCGGAGGTTGACGGTCATCGGCCATGGTTGCTCTTTTTTCCGGTTCCAAAAGGGGCCCTTTATACTCGCTTTTGATAGGTGCGCGTCCATCCTTCGTCTTTTAACAGGTGACTCAACACCCGTTGTTGATCGGAGGAGGCGGGATGTAAATCTAACATCAAATAGCCATACGGGCGGGTGGTGGCTTGATGAAAGGTCTCCAAGGTGTCTTTCCAAGTGGTCGGAAACGATTGCAGCATGACATTGCGTACCCCTAATTGATCCCGGGGATTCTTGAACGCCACAATGTAATGCGCATTGCGGGATATACTTTTGGCATAGCGCCCCACGGGAAACATGTCTTGGCACAAGTAGAGCACCGTCACTCCTTGATGATGCGAATGTTTGGTGAATAAATCCAACACGCGTTTATCGTGACTCCCTTCATCCATTAAATCATCCAAGACGAGGACCCCCTGTCCTTGAGGAAACCATTGGACCAACGCGTCATGATCGGGAATCCCTTCGTGAAACACCACCCCATGATCTTGCATGCCTTGAAATCGATCTTGCCACGCCCCATAACAATAATGCATTTGGGTCGGTGGGGTGTCAAACAACTCGGGGTTGTCTACCAAGAGTTTTTCCGTAAACACGGTTTTGCCACATCCCGACGGGCCTACCACCAAGATAGAGGAGGGAGTATGAAAACGAAACGGTTTCCCCGTTTGCATGATGATGATACTACCCCTTTAGAAAAAAAAGGCACCTTTTTATTGGAATCGGTGGGACTCGAACCCACGCACGACCCAATCGCTATCCTGGATTAAAGGCCAAAGGCTCTACCCACTGAGCTACGACTCCGACACCACGTTTTTCCAACGAATTTTATTTAATCATTCCGTTGATGATACGGATGACAACAAAGTTGATACCATCTGGCTTCTTGGCCTACAATCAATTGTTGAACGCGTTGACCGGCTTGATGGTCATTGCTTACATAATCATGATCGGAAAACTCATTTAAAAAGTCTTGCAAGGTCCGTCCACGGGCTTTGGCTTTCAAGTACAACAAGGCGTAATCCCCACAACTCTTGCTTGAAATGGATTGGAGGGACTTGCCATTGGTCACCACATACTTCCAATGTTTCACCAGCCAATCTTGGAACGGGGCGGCTTGCACGTACGTGTCCATGGGCAAAGCATAACTGTCGAGGATTTCACACACGTTTCCCTCGGTCCACACCCCTAACCAATGTTGTCCGGGTTGATCGTGCGGGTCGGTGTTGACAATGTACCCTTGGGGTGGGGTCTTGACAGGCTTCTTGGGTAAACGATCACAGGCCACCGTCCCGTAAAAGACAGGTTTCAAGTGGGGGTCGTCGCGAGCTAAATAATCCAACTGCACATTATTCAAGGCCACGTGTTCCATTTCTTCAGTGTTGGTAAATGTTATACAACACGGCTCCGTTCTTGTCAATCTCCAACAAGTTCTCAAATTCTCCATAGACGAGCACGGTTATATTGGTATTGGGGGCGGCTCCAAATTCCAAGACCAATTGTAAATCTCCACTTTGCTTGGGGTTGAGGTTTTGACTGTCGGCACAGCCATTGGCCACATTGTCAAACATGTACAAGGTACAATTTTTCGCTTGGCCCCAATCTCCTAGTTCCACCATATTGCCTTTCTTTTTACACCAAGCACCACTGGCTTGCAGAAAACGGAAGTACCCTAGATTATCTCGGGTGCCATTGTTGTGCACTAACTGCAGGGTTTCATAAGGGTATTCTTCGCCTTTGACAATCTGTCGAATGGCCGTCAGTCCCCATTTCTGGAAACAGAACGGATCTCGGGTGACATCTCCATTGAAGGCTCGGCTGTCCAGTAACCCCACAATCAATCGGTCCGGTATTCTGTTTTGAAACAGGTTGGGAATGTCAAAGCGGACCAGGTTGCCTTGCATACTGAACGTGCGGATTTCACTGCGGACGGTCGGGTAGGAGGCGATTTCTCCTTCATTGTGCCTTTTGGCAGACAAACTCTGGTAGATGGCGTCATTCAAACGTAGTTGACAGAGATGAAACCGTAGTTTGACATCGCCTTCCTGCAATCGGCCCGCTTCACCCACGCCATTGAAAAACAGGGTCGGACCATTGAAATGAAATTTCATCTTGATTTCGATGCCAGGCACTAACAGTTTGCCGGTATGAAACACTTCCAAGTGGGGGGTAAACACCAGACTGTGGGTGAGGCCTCCAGCATACTTGGTCACTTCAGCTACCATGGCTTCATAGGCCGCTTTGTGATTGGCACTGAGAGCTTGCCAGCGAGCATGGTTTCCTGCTTTGTTGGTGTTGTTGGCCGTCCATTCGGGGGGGAAATCCATTTGATTGAACCATCCTTGGGGTCCTAACACGGTCTTGCCATCTTCTCGGTCATAATTCAGCAAGGTTTCCAGGTAAGCTTTGTAATGATAGGTGTCGGATTGTGGACTGATCAACGTGCCATTCAACTGCATGTCAATTTGTTTGATGATGGAATGGGCCAAATTGTTGACGGGCCATAATTTCTCCGCGGCGTCCAAGTTATTGCCATCCTCCTTTTTCAAACTCAATTCCATGGTAAAGTAACTGCGTCCCAAATCCACAAAATCGTCCAACCCCGGTATGATGAATTCCATGGGATTGATACCCGTGGTCGTGGGTTGAATGGTGACCATGCGATAGGCATTGATGCTAATGTCGGTCGGGGGCACCTTGAAAATCCGTAACGCCGGGTTGACGGTCCCTTCGGAACGGGGGTGAGCCGGGGCGGATTGTGTACTCACGTCAGCCATTGTTTAACGTCGTCGTCGTCGAGTGGTGGTACGTCGTCGCCGTGAGGGGTTTTTATACCGTCGTCGTGCTAAACGTTGTCTCAAATCAAACCCGGGCAGTCTCATCACCTCGGGACTCAACCAACCGCCACGTTGTTGTCGCATCAATCTCCAAAACGGATACAGTCCACCCCATTGAGTCAACCCTCGATTACTGCGAATCCGTCGAGGTCGTGAATGCACGGGCTCCATGTTCACACGCCCAAAATATCGCGCGCCCGTTTGGTTTGTTTGGGAAATAAGACACTGGCGACCCGCACGGCGTCTTTCACGCTCTTATGACTCAACGCTTTCTTGGCTTGTTTGGTGATTTCCTTTTTAAGAACGTCTTCGGCTTTGCGTTTGATCCCGCGTGTCAAACCCGTTGTCAAGCCTCTCTTGATATTACTAGGCAGTTTTAAAGGATTTCGCGTCCTTATAAGACCTTGCAACCCTCCACGCATCAGATCCGTCGCCAACCCTTTGCCTTGTTGATCATACCACTCGTCGGTTCGAAATCGTGTCAAACTTCCCCCACGCATGGTGTCTTCTTCTTCACCAGGGATGCCTTTGGTTGTTTTTCACAGGGGGCTCGTCTCTTTTTATACTCACATGAGGCTGCACGTAAACGATTCCCCCGCATAGCGTTTTCGTTTTCCTTGTCGGATTTCCTCCATGCGTTTCAAATGCGATTTTCTGGCATTCTTTTTCGCCAACTTTTCTAGCCCTTTGGTGATGGACCAGGCCGTTTTAGGAATTCCCGCAATCACTGCGTTGATCCCTTCCCCCGCTTGGGGAGGTTGTTTTCGGCGTCGTCGTCGTCGTCGTCGTTTCGGAGGCATGATTGACTGGGGGTTCCTTCTCGACTCTCTTTTTTATGCCTTTTTGAAGTGTAACGTGACAATGGTATGACCTTCACCAAACTTGACCAAGTCTCCTCCTCTACCAATCGTTTCGGCCACTTGAACGTGAATCATTTCCACCACCTCGTTACGAAGAGCCATGTATTGAATGTGCAACGGTTCAAAGTACAGGGTGCCTCGTGCTTGTCGCTTGTACTGGATTTCACGCAACAAATCGGTCACGCGATTGCCCACCATCGTGCTGCCTGCCACGTCGGAGTACACGTGCAATGATCGTGTGGGTTCCCCCACCACCGCCCGAAACGCTACATTCAAGTTGGTGAAACGCCAATGACAACTCATACTCAATTGTAAATAATCCGGTAAAAACGAACGCACCGTCCAAAAGACCGCCTTGCTCTGATCGTCGTTGACATCGTTCCAATCGTTGTCAACGGCCGGTTTTGTCATGTTGGGGATTTGATCCCCGATGAATTCTTGTTGTAAGTTTGGCCCCAACGTCAATACAGTGTCAATTTGACGTAACCATCCCATCTTGAGTGCTAACTTGGTATAGATAGTCAGGGAAGGTGTTTTGTTGCCGCAATGACAGACATTCGTGTTGTCGATGAGCAGATCCTCGCCTTCCCAACGAAACTTGATGTAGGTGTGTTTGCCTTGATCGTTGACAAACCGGCCCCCTTGAATGGCCAATTCCATACGTTGTTGTTCCAAGTGAGCAATGATGGCTTTCATGAAACTCACCCCATCCACCACCCAATCCAAATCTTTCACGTCATCGATGATGGTTCGCGCGATGTCTACTCGCGAGGTCATTTCCCCATCTTTTCCATCCGGTTTGGGATAGGTTTGGTCCCAGGACGTCCCCATGACGTACCCATTTTTCTTCACCAACTCGTACAAATTGACGCGCGCATCTGGTAAGGAAATGGCACTCAACCCCACTTGCCATCCCCCTCCGGATAACTGCAACGGTTTCGGTAGACGAATCTTGAAGTTATTGGCTTGGTTGTGGGGAAATTCCCGTCGGTTGGAATGACTGGGTAACGTCACGTAGAACGACATCTTTGTCTGCTTCACACCACCACCTCCCTTTTAAAGTGGAGGGTCAGGAGGGTATGCCCTTCGCCAAATTGGGCGAGATCCCCATTGATTTCGGCCATTTGCGTTTCCACGATTTCCACCACTTCATTGCGTACCGGGACATATTGAATATGGCGCGGTTCAAAGTGCGTGGTTTCTTTGGGCTGGTACTTGATTTCTCGTAAGAGATCCGTGATGCGACCCCCTACCATACTACTGGTCCCTACATCACAATACACGTGCAAAGGACGCACCGAGGGAAATTCCAACGAGGGCCGAAAGGTCGCGTTCAAATTCACAAACCGCCAATTACAAGTCATACTCAAGTTCAGATAATCCCCATCCACTTTCCAAAAGGCGGGTTTATTGCTGCCATCCACGACATCCGACGGGGTAGGAATCGTGTCCGAATGAAATTCTTGTAGGATATTGGGTCCCAATCGATAGACTCCCGTCGACACTTGTTCAATCCATCCCATTCTCAAGGCCAAGGTTCTACCCCATTCCACGCGGGCCACTTGTCGTTTGTAATCCACATTGACGGTATTCAACACCAAATCCCCGTCGGAGGTCCATTCAAAGGTCGGGTACAATTTGACGCCATTGTTCTCGGCCCATATGTTGAGGGGTTGGGTTTGTTTGGCACGGCTTTGCTCGTACCGGTACACCAGTTGATGAAGCAAGTGCGATCCCGTCGACGAGGCCAATTCCTTTTTCATATCCCGGCCGTAGGTAAAGAGTTCGCGACGTTGATGCCACCAGACATCGTTGCCTTGATCGTCTTTGTCGTGCACGCGTTCGTGCCATCGTACATACAACAGAGGATGGGATTCGCCCACGCCTCCTTCTTCCGCCACCACCGGAATGGTGGGTAAGGATAAACTCACCATACCCACCATCCATCCGCGTCCCATAAATCGAATGGGTTTCGGCAACCGGTTTCTGAAATGATGACTCTTGTTGCCCGGAAACTCTTTGGTACTCGCATGACTCATCAACGTCACGTAAAACGACGAATTGGGAACGAACGTCATCGTCGTCGACGTCGTTTGCGCGGTTGAAGGGACGTCACGTCACCACGAGCAATCCAACTATTGTACTTGTCGGGCCACCCTTTCCACTTGACCAACCAACGATCTTTTTGACGCTTAAGTACCTTTTCGATGCGAAACACGTCGGACACCTGGACTTTTTGTAAATCCTCCTCGTAAAACGTGCCTTGGATGGGGGTGTCATCCCATTCGTGAATCTTATAGGTGGGCACGGGGCCCGGGATCACCCGATGCACCACAAACACTTCTTCGGTCCAACCGGGGAGATAGCCTTTTTCAAAGGTCCGATGAATCGTGTTGAGACGCACCCGATCGCCCACTTTGAATTGAGGTTTTTTGTAGCCTTTCAATCGTTTGCTGTACAATCGTTTCCACACGGCTTCTTCGTTGTCCCACGTCACGTCTTCGGGGGGCATACCAATACTTCGATGACGGGTGGCATTGTACCCTTGCACCAACTGGGGTAAGACATTGTCAAAGCGTAAGGTGTTGGCCGTGGTCAAATACCGGTACAACCGTTCTTTCAAGGTGCGGTTAAATCGTTCCACCACACTGGCTTTGGCATCCCCTTCGGTGGAAAAATGGTGAATGTCTTGCTCCTCCACCCATCGTTGAAAGGTCCGATTGTAAAATTCTTTCCCTCGATCCGTTTGCAATCGGTTGGGGTGACGTCCTCCTTGTCTCAAAATCTTCTCAAAGGCTTTGACGAGGGCCACGCCGGTTTTGGTTTTCAACGGTTGGACCCACGCGTACTTGGACAAGACATCCACGACGGTCAATAAGTAGCGTATACCCCGATTATGTTTAGCCAACCGTTGCACTTCCACTAAATCCGCGGCCCATTGATCGTCCAACCCTCCCACGACCACGGGTAAGGTAGCAAAACGACGACGACGGGGTTTATGCAAGGTGTAGCCCACATCCTGTTCCAAGAGTCGTTGGGCTTTTTTCAAAGGGAGGCCCTGGGCTTTGGCAAACCGTTGCACCCCGCCTAAACTCCCCGGAGCGCTAGGATCGTGGTAACGGTTTAACCATTGTTGCGAGACCTGGCTTTTCTTCGTGGACGAGACAGGGCGTTTGGTTTTCTTCAACTTTGTTGTTGTTGACCAGCGTTGAGTTTTCTTTCGAGGGGCCATACGTTCTGACATTCATCCCATAACGTCGATATGGAAGGAATGGTGTGGGGATGCGCCTTTTGAATGATTCGATACCATCGCCAGGCGTCCGGATGCCCTTTTAACCATACGACAAACACCACCCATCGATACAGGTTACGATCGACGTGGGTTTCTTCAAAGACGTGGAGAGGGTGCGCATCCTCGGGACAGGGAGGAATCGGGATGGGGGGCCCGGGTTGGTGATCATATAACACTTGACACAGGGATTGCTGGCATTGCCATTGCCCCAAGGACCAGAGAGACTCCCACGCATCACACACAACAGCCTCCATGGACGAAATAAAAAATTTTATTCCTACTCCTTTTTTAAAACCATTTAAAAGAGACCTAGACGACCATAAGTGACGGTCTCGAGATCTTTCTGCCAGTTCTCTACACTGTCACTGTACTTGGGGGGTGGTGGCGCTGGGGCCACCATCATTTCTTGACGGTTCTTGAGCTCTTGAATTTCTCGTAGCAATTGTTTCTCATAATCTGTCAGGGGCCGATCCTCTTTCCTGGGGGCACGAGGAGGCGGGCCAGGGATGTCATAGCCCCGCTTGGGATACCCTTGCGCATCCCGGGTAGACAAAGGAGATTCAGCTTGTTGGTCGGCTTTCTTGGGAGGGGTGTCATGAAACCAACTCCAGTACTTGGGACCCAAGGGTTGATCGGCCCATCGGAAGAAGCCACACGTTTTCTTGGAACAATTCAGAAACAAACGATCGGGGTTCTGGGTCGAATGGCTCTGTTGCAGCGTGGCGGGTTCCCGGCAAAAACACTGCAAACAAGTCCACATGTCCAACACTTCTGTATGAGGTTGACTATACACGGCTTTCATATACTCCAGGGCTTGATCTTGTCCACAAAACAGCAAACAGGGTTGCATGGGACATTTCACATACTTCCATCCCTTTTGAGATTCTCGGGCCTCCAAACGCACGTCATGGCAAGGGCATACCATATAGTCCACCGAACTAGCTAGGGCTCTTTCACTGTTGGCTTTCGCTTGAGCATAGTCCTCCGCATTGTCATACACTGTTGTCAGAGTGAATTGTGGTGTAGATTGCTCCACCATGTCATTCAATTCTTTCATCATATCTTCCACCGCCGCTCGGGTATCTTCCACCACCTCCCCTACCACCGGATCACAGTCCACGGGCGTCATCGTTTGAATAGTCTTCTTCTTCTTCTTCCCCGAAGGAAGGTCGCTTGGCTTTCTCTTCCGATCGACTGACATCGTGCTCACGATTTTTTTCACCTGCCCCTGCCTTTTTATACCCATACCCCTACGCTGTCATTGGTCAGCTTTTCATGACCTTATAAGGACGTCTCCTCTTCCCATTGGTCAGCTTGTTATGACCTTATAAGGACCTCTTGTCTTCCCATTGGTCAACTGTCTCTATTTAAGAGGGTCCCTTGCTACCTGAATCGTTATTCTCCCAAGCCATGCCCCCGGACATCATGATCGGAGAACAAGATCTCGGTGCCTTGGAACTGCAAGTGGGTCATGGTCATGTGGTCTACACCGGGGGAGCCAAAGGTACGGATGCTCTCGTCGAAGAACAAGCCAAACACTTTGGGATGCAACTCGAAGTCCTGGTCCCCCCGAACCATCCTCGAGCCACGTTCATCACCCCTTCTACGGTGGAAGTGCTGATGTTGGCCAACCCTCATCTTCACCAGGCAGCGGAGAAACTAGGCAAAAAAATGCCCACTCATTTTTACACCCTGCAATTGCTGCAACGCAATTATCAATTGGCCAAGAAAGCCCATACCATCTATGCCTTTGGCATCTTGGAACCGGATCATAAACGCGTGAAAGGGGGTACCGGTTGGACCGTGCAATTGGCCATGGATCAAGGCAAACCCGTCTATCTCTTTGACATTCCCAGTCAAACGTGGTACCGCTCGGACCATTACTACCAAGTCAACGAGAATGCCGCCACCCTGGTCACTGGCAGTCAATTTGTTCCTTGGGGCCCCAAAAAGCCCACCCTTCATCAAAGCAGTGCCGTGGTAGGATCCCGGGACGTGGACGACAAAACCCGAGCCGAAATTCAAGCCTTGTTCAACCGCACCTTCTGTCTCCCCGAGAACATTGATCAATTACGTCTGGAACTGGAAGACTTTCATTTGTAATTTTTAATTTTTACTTTTGGAATTTGTACATAGGCCTTTTTAGTTTTTACTTTTTTCCAATTGTAGTTTTTTCCAATTGTAAATAGGAACGCCTGCGTGGCAAAAGAACACAGACCACTCTTTGTAAAAAATATCAACTCTTCTTTTTAATTAAAAATTTTAAAAAACTGACATCACTGGTTTTGCACGTTCATCATAAATAATGTCTCTTGACGCACAGCAGCCTTGACTCACAATAAACTCAACAGAAATCAAAATGTTCAACTGTTCAAACAACGCCTTACGGCCTTCATGGCCTCCCTTTCCATCTCCTCCAGTCGTTTCAGTTCGTCCCTTTGGCGGACCACCTCCTCATAAAAATACCGAATGGCATCCCATTGGGCCTCTTTCTGGATCCGCGGCAGGTGATCCGCCAAGTAGCCATTCACTTCTCTAAACTGGGCCAGGGTGATCGGCCACCACCTCTCCTCCATGGTGTACACGAGCCGAAAATGTATCCATGGGATGATATCCTTCACGAGAGCTTTCTTTAACATCTTGTAGGTGATAGGGTGGAGTGGGAGACCATTCTCCGTCTCCACGAAACACATCAAAAACATACGCAGAAAGGCAGCCACGCGCTCCCGGGTCAGTCCCCGCCAAACTTGCTGCTGTTGTTCATGCATGCGTCTCGCATGACGGTCCAATGGGGTCAACTCCGGTCCCACTCTCCTCCTCAAACTGTCTTCTCCTCCCACATTCATTTCACTGCCCAGGGACCCCAATACTCTTCTTGTTTCCGACATTTTTAGCGACACCAACTGACAAAAGTCAAGACAGCACGAACTCAAAGCTAGGAATGGCGTCCTGTGGCCTCCCTTAACTTATATACCCCGATCGGCGCAATGCCTGATGGTCTATCTAAGGAGGGGGGAGGGGGGTCCCCCCTCCTCGTCCCCGTCCCCCTCCCACAGTATCATGGGACCTCCTTCTCATTGGCCCCTTCCCTCCCACGTGACCCTTTTGTTTCTCTATAAAAACCACCGTCCCATTTCATGTTTTCACACTCATCGATGATCCAGTCCAGAAACCCAACAAGTGATGGCTCAACCCCAACCATGCCTGGTGTGTAAGAAACCTGTCACCAAACCATCCATTTTGATGTGCTGCGAAAAACCCTGTCATGTAACCTGTGCCAAACAGCAGCAGCGAGAACAAAATCTCCCTTGTTGCTTTAGATGTGGAGTCACAACTACCCTCCACGTCCTTGAAATCCTTCATGAAGAATGGAAAAAAGACCCCCAATTTATGAAAGAAGTCAAACGTTACTGGTACCAGCATACTTTTCCGGGAATCATACATCACCTCCTTCCTCTCTGGTATGGTATCGCTTATCAATTCAAGTGCGGTGAACCCATATATTTGGAAGACGTCCAAGGATTCTGGGGAAGACACCGCCACAGGTATTGCCGATATGAAGAAATCGAGTTTCTTGGCCACACCCCCAGCGAAGTCATTTCAAGCATGAAAGAACTGAATCCTTTCCCCACCACCTCGTGCATCGTCTGTAAAAAAGATGTCACCTATCAAAACCGATTGATCTGCTGCCGAACCCCCTGTCACGTAGCCTGTGCTGACCACTGGAGAAAGAATCCTGATCTAATCCCCAATTGTATTTACATCCGACAAAGTCATTCCACCACAGTGATTGAAATCCTCCATTACGATTGGAAACAAGACCCCCAATTTGTGAAAAAAGTCGAACGTATCTGGAATGGTTCTCTGTGGTATGGTATTTGTCATACAGACACCGGAGCCGCTGAAGGATTCTGGGGAAAAATCTTCAAGAATCCGGATACAATCAGCAACATACCCCATTTTCTTGGCCACACCCCAAGCGAAGTCCTTCCACACATGAAGAACATTTTGAGTTGTCAGTAAGGACATGAAGAACATTTTGAGTTCTCAGTAAGGACACCATGTTTGTAAACAAATTAATAAAATTCTCAGCTACATTCCTCAATTGGAAGCATACAATGAAGGTCGACATGTATTGTTTGTGGCCAGTGAAAACGTAGGAAAATCGTGTCAACTTGGCGATGAGAGTGAAGCTGTACTCATGTTTGTAAACAAATTAATAAAATGTGATTTATTCATTTTTTTTCTCTTGTTTTCACTCCAAGGGTTATTCCTCTTCCCCAAATTGGACTTTGGACTTTGAGCCCGCGTTTTCTCCGCGGTTTTCCTTCCCCTTGAGCCCGCGATCCTTTTTTCCCACTGGTCAGCGGTTTCCCATCTCAAACCACGTGACTTCCGGTTCCATGAGCCCGCGATCCTCTTTTATCCACTGGTCAGCGGTTTCCTTCACCGGAAATGATATGACGTCATCCATTTGCTCTCGACCAATCAGGAGCCAGCATGTGTGCCATACGGGCGCAATGTACTACTTACATGTATGTGTGAAAACTAGAGCGTGTTAAATCTTAATGATTTATAGATTTTATAGCTTCAATTAACTTGGTCAATTTTTAGATTTGTTGAGTCTTGTAGAGTCCAGGTGGCAGATTTACCATGTTCGCAGAGCTCAACATGTTCGCAGAGCTCAACACCCATTGAATAGGGAGGGAAAAGACAGAAAAAAAATAACAACAACCTCTCATACGATTAAATTGTTACAAGTGACGTGGAATGACACTTCCACTTACAATGTCCCTCCCTCTTGGGAGGGGCATTGGGCAACCAAATCAGGCACCTTAAGGGTGGGGCATTTGAACACAAATTTGGCTCATGGGGCGGGAATTTGAACGAGCCAATCATGCCCGGGGTGTTGGTCGGAGGGGGTTTCGAATAGGCCATTTCCGAATTGTCTTGTGCCTCTTTTTCAAAGCGAGTCCTCCTGCAAAACCTTTCATATGAAAATGAGTTTTATCTACATGTGAATGAAAACTCATGTTCATATAAAAGGCTATGCACCAAGACTCGCTTTGAAAAAGAGGTACCCCTGCCTTTTTTTTTTCGAAATATGTAAAGAACATTGGTCCTTCGCTGTGTATTGAAACCCAAGAGTTAGTAATTACTAATCTCTTCTGATTTCGGATTTTATGAGCGGGTTTATTATTTATGAGTTCAAGAGTAAATAGTCAAATGAAGAGAAGCTCAAGGCTGAAGGTACTGGATGAATGCACAAGCTATGTGACCAAATGAATGGTCACAAAACAAACGAACGAAAGCAGTGAATGAACGAACGGACAAGATGATGTATGTACAAAAACCCGGCAATCAAACGAGCGAAATGCCAGCCATCACACGGCAAATCGACCAATAGCTCGAACAAACGCCCGCAAACACGGCGATCCAACAAATGGCTGAAATACACGTACTGCTTTTTGAAACAGGAAAAAACAGTCCCAGACTGATTTAGAATAAACAGAAGTATGTCTGAGCAGTTTTAAATGAAATCCGTAGCCGGAAATTGATTTAATAATGCCAGTGAAAGAAAACTGAATAACTGGTAGATTAGTGTATTGGTATTTAATGTATTTTAACCTTTTACAACTATTTTAGTGAGTTCACAAAAATTTAAATTAAATTCGGCACAAGATGAACATGGGCACAGTGAACCGACCTTGTAGGGAGTTGGAGGGAAGGAAAAGTTGACGTAAACAACGGGGAGATATATTCTTAATTTTTCGCCCCAGAGAGAAACTCTCTGCCAGACGAAACTTGAACATCACAGTGAGGTTTAAACAACAATGGACCTAATTTACGTCAGAAACGAAACGGTAACGAACAAACTAAGGATTCTGGTAGTTCTTATTAAAATGACGCTATCGTGCAATTATGCTGTTGGTAGCGGTCAATGTAGTCTTGAGTTTCCATACTTTAATTGTCGGCAATCAGCCAAGAACCCAGGCGTTCTCGTCTTGGCGCGAAATTTCGTGACGTCACCGAATGGCATATTAAATCGAGTGAGCAGGAGAAGAGCGCCTGGGTATTATTAGGCTGTCGGCAATATCAAGCTTTTGTTGTACTGTGGTTAATAATGGAGCTACATTACCAATTTGTAGTATTAATCTAAGAAGCAGAAAAAAAAACTTCTCTTTTAATGATCCTAAAACCGTCCAAAAGTACTTTTCGACACGGATTCGAACGGATAGTTAGGATGCAAACAAACTGGACTTCTGTCCGCTTTCTCTCACGTTTCCCCTAATGTCTGGCAGAAACCCAGAGAAAAATAAACTCAAACAATATATACAAGAAAGCGTTTCACTAGAGTGCCTATGAAGTAAAAACTAAGTTAAGCTTATTTTGAAAGGCCTTTCAAGATGAAGAAGGTTGGTGTTTTCAGTTTCGCAATATCTTCACTCATTCCAAAGTCATGTAGCAGCAGAAACCATTATAAACCGATTTGTCCTACTTTCAAGAGTTGCCTTCATACTTTCCCCCTGCAGTTGGAAGACCATTTTATATATGGGAAAATGCTCTTAGTTTTGACTTAAAAAATTGACCCAATACATAAACATACCCGTGACATGACTTCCGAGTTAACAACGCGAGTTTTCCTGCGAAAAATTGTTGATGTTGTTGCTTTGTTTTTACGACGAACCCCAATCTTGAAAATCGGTGAAACAACCAAATGGATCAAAAGACATCTTTTTTGTTACACACGCTATTTGTCCAGCTGAAATAAAGTGTTGCTTTCTGAGCTACTTAGGAAGCGAAACGAACCAGTCAGGCTGTATAAAGGAGAGCTGGGTGGTTTATAGCCCGCGAATACAGCCGCCTCTCCGCGCTCCGGCCGCTTGCTGAAAACTCTCGAAATTCCACGTGGAATCTAAATGCAGGGACCGCGCGAGGGGTGGGCTCAGGGGGCTGTAGCCCCCCCCCCCCCCCACTTCTTGGTGCCAAAAAATAAATAAATAAAAATAAATGAAATAAATAAAAAAAAATTGGAAAATTCATTAGTCAGTGATTAGTTTCAGGGTTGACCAGTACTTGGTTTCCCCCAGTTAGATGTAATTTTCATATGGACCAAGGCAGTAACGGAATAGAAACGAAATACTCCGCCCACAAAAGTTCAAATCGCCTGGCTCCCATTCGGCTTGTTTGGTTGAAACTCACGAGCGCTCTAAGGAACTGATTCTTGAAGAAATGACATGAGAATGTGACATCGCAGAACTTTGTAGTTTCATTTGTATTTCCGCAGTTCACATCATTTTCATTTTTTGTATTTTGAAGAGTTTGAACCTGCTCGGATTCTAATTGCAATTGACTGAAGTTGACATTCTCGCTATCGTTTGGCCTCTAACTCTCGTGAATTCTCATTTACTCCCTTCTGCTCTTAAAGAGTATGAATTTTTGTCGACTCTCCTTTTTCTCTGGCCAGGCACTACGAGCTGCAGTCTGTCTCCAGATAGGATTACTGGCAACAGCGTGCTTTGATCTTTGCTGAATATCAACGTTACTTCTTCAAGCTTCTCTATACGCATGTAAACTTTGCAACTAGGATAGCTGCCAAAAGTTTTGCCGAATTGCTGGTTTTCACGTGACGTTATAAAATTCTAAAATCATAAATCGCGAGGTCTTCAGATTTTATATCCCTACTAGGTTGAAGATGACTTAAAAAATATATCTTTTCACAAGTTTTCATCTCGGTAGCGTCTTTCGTATTGAAAATACAGAATATTAAATTTCTGGCTTTTCACCCTACGTGACACCAACACAGCGTCCGTGACAAAGCTTTCTCCTGTGCAAAAAAGAACTCTCCTTGTGCTTTTTAGCAGTTTGGACAGTTAAAGCATTAGGAGAGAAATTAATGTTGTTGTATAGTAGTTCACGAGGGAAAAGTAATCGCTGGAAGAGCAGAAGTGAATTCCAGATGTTTTCATTGATTTCCGGCGGCCATGTTTATGCCCCTCCAAGGAACACCAACATGGCGTTTCCATACTGAGCTCTACAAATTTCAGTCGAACGTTTCGCCAAATAACTCAACAACGGAATTCCATGCATATCTGAGACTTGGTGAAGTTGTTTAGTTGTGTATCCTTTACAACACTGCAATTTCTTGGCTTCTTTCATCGGCTGGTTTTGATTTTAATATTTTATGGCGTGACAGTGAAAACCAAGAATAACCTCTGTCACTCCTAACGATGAGAAGGCATTCATTCATTCATGCAGCAGTCAGGACATACCGACACACTGACTTTGGTAAAATATATAGCTCATGTTACTCAGCTCAGCTTTCTTAGATGGCCTTATTGTGTAATATGACGACAGGTTTGCTTGTTCAAGTCTTAAGAAAAACGTTTTTGAGTTTGAGATCTTAAATGCGAATCCCTGGATGCGAATACGTCGACATTTGCACCTTGCCGGATATGACTTACAGTTGATCCACGTCACGCGTGAACGGAAACCTCAGCACGTGATCCGAGTCTTCAAATAAACAAGCTACTTTCAGTGACATAACGGAGATCACAAGGGAAATATTGAAGATCTCATTGAAATTTCCGAAAATGGCTTCTATCTTTGTAGAAGCAAGGGGTTGTGACGGGACAAATCTTTGTTTTATCGAGAGACCGCGTTGTTTTCTGGGTTCGCTTCTCGTCAGTGGTTCAAAAACGTCTTAGACGACTAGAAGGAGGTGAAATTATGTCTTTATTTTGCTGACGCGTGATTCCTGTTTCAACCGAACGAGAACAAACCTTGGAGCTAAACGCTTGTGTAAGAACGGTAGCTCCGAAGGAAGTGGACGAAAACCAAGATACATCTGCCGTGTCAAGCAATTACCGATGACAGTTTTTCCTAGTTGCGAGGTTGATTAAAGACAAAGCCGACGCTTCGTCCACAGTTAACCAAAGCGTAATGTGAGTTGTTTGTATGGAGCTGAAATTCGATCCAAAATGTAAATGGTCAGTATTCCGTGCAAAATACCTAAAAAGCGAAATAGGTTTGAAGACCATTACCTGCTGTGTGTTTGCTGTGTTTTTGCCACTTTTCCGAGCTTCTGGAGGCCGTTTGGGGCGATTTTCTGTTTAGATGCGACATCTGTCAAAGTAAAGCCAGTACGTGACAAGACGTCGCTTCGACCGTTAAACAGAATATCGCCCCAAACGGCATCCAGCAGTTCGGGAAAGCGGTAAAGACACAGCAAACACACAAAGATAAGGTTTTTCACACTCTATTTTGATTTTTAGGTATTTTCCACGGAAAACTGCCGATTATTTTCAATCAAATTTCAGCTCCATACAAACTCTCATATTACGCTTTGGTGACCTGTGCTTCGTCTATTGCATAACCTACTGCTCAACAATCTTTCGCGATTTTCCCATCCATATATCCTAGGTTTCGCTAGTTTGAACAATTCAATAGATTCTACATGCAACGTCGTCTGAAAGTTTAGAAGGATAACTTCGTCCCCCTTGACTGAACGCCTCACATGTACTGAACGTTTCATGATGTCGAATGATACAATAAACAGTGAATAAACAGCGCCAGCAGTTGCACGAGCTGCTGTGGAGATCGCTTTCGGTCCCTGTCCAGTCAAATAACGATCAACTATTCGTCTTCTCGTTTCCTTGTGGAGAGGCCTACATGGCCTGTTCTTCCGACCTAAGGCATTAACATAACCAGGTCTGAACATTTCGAAAAATCTGTGACAGATTCGAAATCTCCTTTCGATTTTCGAAATCCCTCTCTGAATCTCAAGAAACACAAGGCGAATGCCCAAATACGGAGAACGTGACTCGTCACGTTGTTTTGAATTTTAGAGTTTCCGTTCACGCGTGACGTGGATCAACTGTAAAATGTGAAAAGAGATGAAAGAACAGGCTCAGGCGCATTATTTTGGAACTATCCTGGCTGTTCCTGTTCCGGTTTAGGAATAACAGATATTTCCAGAACACTGAATCCCTAAAAGCACGCGATTTTTCTATTCTGATAAACCAAAACATTCCGACCGCATTCCGTTCATTTTGTTATCGTCAATAGATTACTGAGGGAAGGGAATAGTGTCCAACCTCGTCCCCAGGGCCTTCTCCTCGTTTAAAATGGCGGTCGGAGACTGACCCCTGGCCAAGGCTGCCAAAGTGGCTCCAAAAGTTCGTTAGAATTTCGTCACGCAAATACGATGAAATGTCTTCGTTTTGTTTGAATAACGGTTTCCGATTGCAGAAAACAAACAGGGCTGCCAGAAGCTGAAAACAAACTCCACAAACGCCATTTGCTCATGACTGTCACGTGACAAAATACTCCACGATTCTTGGAGTATTTCAGCAGCCTTGGCCAGGGGTTTCTCCGACCGCCATTTTGAACAAGGAGAAGGCCCTGGGGACGAGGTTGAATAGTGTCCATACTGAGAAAACACTAATTGTATATTGTCTTCTATTCGGGATTAGACCACCAAGACGTACCCTAAGTATCAACATTATTAATCACTGGTTAGTTCGAAGAGTTTGACACCCTTAGTTTAGCTTTGATCCCTTACTAATAGGTCTATATACTTCAATCAAGTTATAGCTGAGCCAGCGCGCTAGCGCGTCAGCGGAGTCCATTGCTAAGGAAATTTGGTAATCTATCAAGCCAAAAAACAACCTCGTACCCAGGGTCCTCTCTCTTCCTCCCTCGAGAAAGTACCCTGGTTTCGGCTGGTCACGTGTCTCCCTTAAGCAAACAGCTCCCCACCAGGGTGGACTCGCTTTTCTTCAAGAAGCGAAGGGAAAAGCGAATGCAAACTCTTTTCAAACTGGCACGAAGACAGAGGAATGGAAGTCATTAGCTCACTTTTTTTCAAAGACAGGGACGCTGAAAAAATCTACAGTATACTATCGGCGGCGTTTCAGAAGCACAAATAATGCAGATTTCCCATCAACAAAATATTTTACGGTAGGCTCGATCTGTTTTGAATTTGCCGAAGGCGTTTGATAAGAAGCTGCTCGTATTGCCCGAACAAAATGTCACACACTCATTTGTTTGCTATTTATTTTATTTATTGGCCTAATAATGCAAGTAAAATTCTGATAATAAAAGCCCACGCTGCACTTGTGTATTTTTATCTGCAAGCTTCAATGCTGTCAATGTAATGGTATAAATCCTGCAGACCAGAGTACAACCTTCTTGTCAACAAAGCTCTTAATTTCTAAATATTATTTAGTTTAGCACATTTTTCATTTTGTCATGTCACTGTTTTGGGTGAAAAAAGTTAGGTTTTTTTCGGTCAATCGGCGTATGAGAGCAATTTCGCCTACTCGACAGGAATAAAACAAATTACCTTCAAATTCTTACAAGAACGGTGGCTTCAGTCGGTTGGCGCGGCGTATTTAACCTGATTTTACCATCGCGCCGTTTGTCTGTCTTGTGTACGGTTGCCGAAAATTCTGCTGCTCCTTGCAGATGCCAATAATAAATTAGCCCTTCCTAATCCTTGACACTCCATTTCATTTCGAGCTCCGTAAAGCATAAAGCCGACGGCTCTCCTTGTTGTAAATTTGTTATGTTGTGACTCGTGCCGGCTTCCCTTGACTATGGCGATGGTTAGCGACAGTGTTTTGAAATTCAGAGACTTGTAAACGTGTTTTTCTGAGTCGAAAATAACATGGACCGCTTCGATGTCGAACGTTCATATGTAATGAAGAAATACTTGTCTACAAAAGGAGTTCTTATCCCCACAAATATTCCTGAAAAAGCTTACATCACCTCCGGTACTTTCCACCATTCTGACACTAGTGACAATCTTACACTTTGCTACCCCTCCCCTATAGAACATTCTTGTCAGCACCCAGATTTTGGGTGCCACGTGACCAGCCGAAACCAGGGTACTTTCTCGAGGGAGGAAGAGAGAGGACCCTGGGTACGAGGTTGGCCA
Source organism: Siderastrea radians (assembly GCA_964017195.1). NCBI lineage: Eukaryota > Metazoa > Cnidaria > Anthozoa > Scleractinia > Rhizangiidae > Siderastrea > Siderastrea radians. The sequence continues at coordinate 13,923,403 of OZ024888.1, read as the reverse complement.
AAAAATTTTGGTAGTGACGTAGTAGTCACGTGACCGTCCGTCCGTACATCCGTCCGTCCGTACTTCCGTACGTCCGTCCGTCTGCACCACAGGGATACCAATACACTTCCTACACTGGATAGAACCCTGTGCTGAATCCTGTGTGTTTTCGGCGCGAAATCGCATGTTGATCCGCGTTGTAGCAAAACAAGCAAAGACAACAAAAGTCAAAAACAAATTTGTTAATGGAAAAAAAAAGTTCAAAAGAATACTTAGTTGTCTTTTTGGTGGAAGGGAAAAAGTTCAATTTAGGCGGAAAAAATTAGGCGATAAAGTTCAGGCGAAAAGTTCAAATTTGCCTCGTCGGTTCTGTTCGAACCCCGTCGGCACACCGCTTAAGTTTGCACTTTTCGCAGCGGTTTCGACACCAAATATAGCAGAGCTAGTGCTTTTTGGTTTTTTCCGTCCACAGCCATGGTTTTTACGGCGTTTCGAACACATTTTGCCAGGAAAAACACCAGCATTTTCATGCTGATAGGTAGCTTGTCAAGAAAAAAAGAAATAAGTATTAAAATTAACTACGACAACAATGTCAAACGCCCATGGCCTAGTGGACTAGTTACCGGCGTCTCACGCCGACGAATCAGGTTCGACACTCAGCGGGAGCAAGAATTTTTTTAATTTTTTTCTTTGTTTTTTTTTTTATTTAATAAAACGACTTGGATGAGAGTATTTTCACAAATTAATAACTACCAGCAAAAACAAAACCAAAAAAACAAAACAAAAAACAAAAGCAAAAAACAGACAAAACAAAAGGGGGGGCTCCGCTTTTAGGCTTAGCTAAATCTATATATTATTGTACATGGTCCATGTGTTTCCATGTTCCAATTTATACAGCGCATGTTCTATATGATGGGTATAAATTGACAACTTTTAACACACTTGGCCGCCCTAGATGCATTGTTAGTCACTAAAAAGAAAACAAATTCACGTAAGGCTGTCACCCCCTCCCCCCCACCAAACCCCGACCGAGTTAGCCCCCCCCCTCCACTTTAAAATAGGCCGCGCAATCCCTGAATGGCAACACTGGTTTCTGATGTGCGCAAAAAAATTCTGGAATAAACTGAATTTCTTGAGAGGTAGTTTAAAATTCCAAAACAGAGTTTCCGAACGAAGCATGGGTGTAGCAATTGCTTTTCTGTTATTCACAGCTGTACCAATTTTCTGGCTACTTAGTTTCAGTTGTTTCCTGGTTTTCGAAGTAACCGTTCAGTATTTTTATTATTACGTCTGTAGAGCTAGAAGGGACACAGCATGCCTCCAACGAGACTGATTCAAACCAGTTCTTAGGAATTTCTTCTTACCTTTACTGTGGAAGTGAATAGTGAGCTGCAAAGGCTTAAAAGTAGCAGTGGTAGATCTTTTATTTAAACACGATCAGCAATTGCCTGAGGGGTCGAGTACTAGTCTATAGTAAAACGAAGAAAACATACAATACAGTCTTAATATTAACTAAGATTAAAAATGTAAGCTGAGTTGAAGGGATAATAAACACGAAAGACGTACATGAAATTCAGAAATTTTAATATATAGATTTAGCCAAGCCTAAAAGCGGAACTCCAATTATTATTTATTTTATTTATTATTATTTTATTTATTTATTTATTATTATTATTATTATTATTATTATTATTATCATTATAATTATTATTTCAAGTGGTACCTGACAGCAATATTATATTTTAGGTAATTATTAGTAAATACACTCTCATCAAATTAGAATGTGCATACCTGCCAACCTTATAAAATCAGAAATAGGGACCACCCCCCATGCTCACCCCAGTCCTGGGGTAGTGCTTTGCCCCCACTGCCCCCCAACACTGAGCAGGATCTAGGTTGCTTTAAGGTTTTTGCATTATTTTTAAAAAATATTGCCTGTACTGTACTGTCTTAGCATTAGAATTCTCAGGTGTTGTTTAATGGTCTCAAGCACCACATGTATTGCACAAAACGACAGGATGTAGAAAAGTCATTGAAGACCCGTCTTTAACAATCCAGTTCCAAATTGTCATTTTTTCCTTGAAAATCGGAATGTCCCGATTGTTTTAGGTTTTGAAACTCAAAAATCGGGACAATTAATGGGGACGGATGGCAGGTATGAACCTGTTTTACAAAATTCTAAATAAGCCCCAGTTTCAGGTTGTAAACTTAAATATTGGGCACAATATTTATTTTTGTTCACCTTACCTCGGCCTTTTCTCTGCCACAAGTCTACGGTTTAATTCATTTACATTATTGCAGAGTTGTGAAAATTGTACAGACAAGGTACTAATTGAAAAATACCTCCACCTCATTCAGTGGTTTGACAGACAAGTTGTGTGGTATAGAGCGAGGAAAAATGCGAGCAATGAGTACCGGTAAAATGTCCTTGACCATTATCTGTAAAACCACTGAATGATATTTATTATTCCACGACAATATTTGCCTATCATTTTAAATGATTTATTCAATGAGTGATTTGAAACCGGGACACTACAGTGCAATACGCTTTCTACAGTGCAATGCACTCTCATACTCTCGTGTATGTGTTTTCTCCTTATATGATAAACTGATGCTATAGTGGAATAATAATGTACCTTGTTTACTCTTATTGATGCCCAGGGACTATTATATTAAAATCAATCTCTTTAAGTACCCATCAGTCCTGAATCAACCACTCAACCACTTAGTTGATAAATCGGTCAATCAGTCAATAAAAAAATTTGTGACTAACAGTGTTGCCAACACGAATAACAAATAGTCCAGTAACCACTTATAAGTGACTTTGATGCACAGATTATGACTCACTATGTTACTACCCCTGACTGTGATGGTAGTAAATCTTGTGGTTTAATTTGTTTTTGGTGTGATCATTAGCCTTTACACTGCATCTGATGTCACCAATGAGCAATGTTACTGATTGCCATAATCTGGTAGCAAAGACAAACAAAAAGAACGCCTCTTCATAAATCATTTCAGGATAGTCTGAAACCTGTCATGTAATGAACTGACAAGAGGGGATCAGACTGTGGTGAATCCATCATTTGAAATAGTTTTCCCTGGCAAGTGAATTCAGTCAGATAACTCCGAATCATCATTCCTGGGAAGTTAGTTGTGTGTGTGCGTGTGTGTGTGTGTGTGTGGGGGGGGGAGGGGGGAGTAGGGTTACTCCCAAATAAATGCTACTCGTGTATGGATGTGTTAATTACTGAGGGAACATAAAGTGTATGTGGATACAGTCAAACTAATCACCAACATCAAAATTTGCAAAAAAAAACCAAAAATATAAATTAAACTTTATTTCAAAACTGCTCTTAAAATTTTTTATTTCAATTGATAATGTCTGCCTGGGAACATACATGTAGCTAAGAGTACAAATTTATTAACCAAATCCTTACAATAAACTGCCATATTTTTTCTGACATCAGGTTGATGGAATAAAAACCTGTATGGAAAACAAAGCAGAGTAAATGTTTAATTATCTCAGTTGCCAAAAGTAAGCCCATGGCTTTAGGGAGGTTCTAAGGATATTTGCGCAATTTTTTTATGCGCATCAATACTGCGCACACAATTCACAACATTGGCATTATGTCATGCCGCGTCATGCACTGAGCATGCACGCTCGCATGAAAAACTACCCCAAATGTTTTAAGACACTGTAAACTGCCGCTTATAAGCCCTAGGGTGATACAACTTTGTAAAGGGTTTTGGGTGGGCTTATAAATGGAGGGGCTTATATCCGGGGGGGCTTATAAGCGGAGTAAGAAAAACGTTACGAAATGAGCCACAGCAGTGTTGATCGGAATACATTTTTAATGTACCAGTTTGTAATTAACCTTTGAAATGTCATAATAAGTCAAATTCATTTCCATTTTAACAACAAAATCAAAACTGCAACAACACGAACATAACCGGAACATAACAAAACAGAAGCTCAGAGTTAATCTTTGCAGTTTTCTGTGAGAGTGCTTAATATTAAAGAAACAGGGAAAACTAGAGCAGTGCTTATATCCGGGGGGGGGCTTATTACCGGATGTATTTTTTGTTTACAGGTGGATGGGCCTATAGCCGGGGGGGGGGGCTTGTAAGTAGGCGGGCTTATAAGTGGCAGTTTACAGTATTTGTTTTGAGTTTTAAGCATGTGCATTTAAACAAGTGGCATTGAAACATTCCAAGTGGACAAAAGGTAAACTGTATTTTTAGAGATGGTTGGTCTCATGTAAATACTTATGCCAGTCTGAATTTCAGACTGCACCAGAAATTGCACCAGTCTGAGTTTACAGTGCTTTAATGAAATCAGGGTTTTACTGCCGCTGGGTATCTGAGGATGTTGTTAAACATTCTTGAGAGCTGCTCAACTTTAGTCTGAGGGGGTGTTTGCATGACACCAGTTCATTGTATGCTTTTCATTCTGATACAAGTTCACCCCAGTTCCCTCTTGCTTCTCTGTATTTGTTACATGATTACAGCACAAAATCTCATAACAGTGCGAGCCATACCTGGGTGAGTTCATACCGGTATCATGTTAACATGGTGTAACTATTTGATTCATTCTGCATTAAGTTAATTAACCATATAGCCATCCAGATAAATCTCACATCACCATGGAAAAAGGATTTTGTAACTTGATGAAGGGAGATTCTTAACTACAGATCTCGCATTGTTCCTAGGGGATTTTTGTGGATGGTATTCTGTCATACGCTGTTTTCAGCATTTCGTGCCGCTATATTGGTGAAATAATGAAGAACATCTGAATTCCACAACTGAACATTGCGCGTGCATAGCTACTGCCAGTCCCCAACCGCACATTAAAAAGAAAATCAGTAAAACTAAGAGGAAACTAGTAAGTTCCGATTTTTTGGCGAATCGCCCCACCCTTCTTTACAATCCGAAGCATGCAATTACTGTTTTTACAAAGAATAGAAGAAGTACAGCACAAAAATGTATAAACTAAGATATGTGCTTGGCCATCATAACTTTTATATTCATAATAAAGCAAATCTCTAGAAACTGTTGCTTCAAATTTTGCATCCTCTAAATCTATATATTTGAATGATTTTAAAACTGTTTAATTATGTTTGACTGGGTTCAGAAATTGAATGGAATCAAACACAGCTGTATATATAGGCATATTTTTGGTTAATAATTATTGTGTTCAATTACCGAACCCAAATTTACCCAATGACTGCATTCAATCCAGTTCAATTTACTGAACAGTTAGATAAGTAAGCTGGGCTAATTATATAACTGATATCTTCCACGTACCTTAACTTCACTGTAAGAAAATGCTGCATCACTGATCACTGCTGGCATATATGCCTAGAACGGAAAAAAAGGGATCAGTGAAAAAAAAAACACAAAACAAAACAAATTCAGGGCTAAAAATTGGCAGTCGCCCAGTCGCCAGTGGCGATTTAAAACTGACCAGGGCCACTAAAAGTCAAGGCTTAAATGCCTGATAAAGGACTGCAAATAAAAGTTACACTGTAGTTACAATTCAAATAAATTAGACTTTCATTGGAGCATCTCTGTTTTATTTCCCCTCCTCAACTATAAGTTCATCAATTGAAGAAAATTTTCAGTTCTTGGAGTGCAAATTCGTGAGAGCGAGCGCCTGGCAAATTACTTTCATCCTTAAAATAATATTAACTTTATTGTTTTTCTTTTGACAACATCAAATATGTAACATACATTATTAAAGCATTCACAACGCAATTTTTGACCAATGTGACATTAATGAACAGAAAGAATGGGTGAACAGAATAGTAATTATACTCAATGTCAATTATTAAGGGAGTCGTCATTCACTTTGCTAGCATAATGTCACTTCCAGCTTTGAAATGTTGTTGCCAAAGCTATACTTTGCTTTACTTTTGTGATCCACCTGATTCATGAGACGTACAAGTGCCTGTTGGAAATTTTTGCATCCCGGCACCCGTGAAAGTGTTCTTCTTTCCAGCTTTTGTGGAATCCTGACAAATGATTAATAAATCATCGCCTGAACCCCTCATTTGCAGCTATCCAAACACGTTTAACCATTTGTCTAAAAAGTGGTTATGTCTTCCACCCTTTGCACGGTTCATTGCTATAATACAGGTAAGGTAAAGCACTTGAACATCGATCGATTGAATGAGCAACAAAATGGCAGGACCTCATTTAAGTTTACTGGATGTTCAATCATCTCCAGTCTCCTTTGCTTAACTCAGTAAAAAGCCAGTTGCAATTAATCAAACATGTTCTAACTAATCCCAGCAGACAATTGTCAGTTAAACAAGCCAGATTGCCTTTAGGAAGCAAAAACACATCAGTACAAATATGTCAATTGCATAAAAAAATCCTTTGCTTACATCTGGATCCCCCCCCCCCCTTGGGAATACAGTGGTTTTTGAGAAAACCAAACAATGCATGCAGTATTTATTTGAACTTTCTAAAACATGAACATTCCATTATAAGTGACAAATAGTAAGAAGCACTTTCCACAATGCAGTGCTTTTATTTCATACATGTAGGTTAACTGAGATCGAAAAAAATGGCAAATTGCAGTCGCCTTCTGAACTAATGCATGGTTCAATTTTGCCTGTTACCATCCCCCCACCGGGCAACCCTGGGGACAAGTCCAGCCCTCGAGTCCGGGGGTGGGGAATTGTTTGAAGTGGTCTTGTCCTGGGGGTAGAAGAGTGGGGCAAATCGAAAATAACTTCTTGTTGTTCTTGTAAAGTACGTCACTTCTCAGTTGATATGACAGCCCCAGACCGCGTGGAGAAGATTGCCTATTTCCAGTGAAAATCTCTAGTATTTGTAGCAGACTGTTTAGAGAAGAATAATATCTCAAAATTAAAATCTGTGTTTGACAGTATGTTTATCATAAATTGTTGGACGAATGTGCATTTGATGCGTACTCGAATGAATGGTGGTCATCACAAACAAAGAAATATTTCTTCAGTGTGTTTATATTTATAATAAGACGACTTAAATAGACTCTATATAAAAACGGATGCACAGCTTTATGTTAAACAGAGATCTCAGTCCAGTGTTCTTATGAAACAAGCTAAGAAAAACTCCCTTAAATGCTGCCATCAATTTGTTCATGGGCCTCTTGTGCGTATGCGCTATATTTAGAATAAAACATGGCGAAGAAAATTTCTTTACTTGCCAGCTGTATGCCAGTGCAGGTAGAGTTTTTTCTTCAGTTTTCTGTTCATGTTTTTATTATATTATGCATGTAGTGTCCTTCGTTCAATAAACTCTAGAAAAGCGTTTAAGTTCTTGTCAAAACGTCTGGTTTTGCTATTGTATGGAAATCAATATCGTCATTTAGGTTTGGTACACAAAACAACGTATTTGTGGTCGATGAGGACGTCCCGGGGTTGAGGAATCGTCTCTTTCTGTGTGCCCGGGGGTGGGGAATAGACTGCCAAGTGAGAAAAAAAAAATGCAAATCCCGGGGGTAGGCCCGGGAAGGGGGGGATGGTAACAGGTAGAATTGAACCATGCATAATATTGAGTGATAAACAAAATTAATTCACACATAAGCTTAACTTGAGCTTAAGTGAAGCCAAATAAAATTATTGAAATTCAAGCAAACAATTCATTAGTGATAAACAAAATTAATTCACACATAAGCTTAAGTCTTGAGCTTAAGTGGAGCCCAATAAAATTATTGAAATTCAAGCAAACAATTCATAAGTGATAAACACAATTAATTCACACATAAGCTTAAGTCTTGAGCTTAAGTGAAGCCCAATAACATTATTGAAATTCAAGCAAACAATTCAGAAGTGATAAACACAATTAATTCACACATAAGCTTATTGGTCTTGAGCTTAAGTGAAGCCAAATGAAATTATTGAAATTCAAGCAAACAATTCAGAAATCAGAATAAGGGTCAAAAAATATTTAAGACCTACTTCAGTAGATACATAAGCTCAAATGAGGATGTGCTTTTTCATCGATTCGTTACTTGCATGGATTTTGGTAGGGGTTTTGCCGAGGATATTGTAAACAATGACTGGATTCAGAGTTAAAAAGAACGAGGCATATATCAATGATGTCCTGTTTTGTTATTCTTTTGTTTAGTCAATGAGTTAACATCTTGACGATTCGCGTTGGTACTTGTTTTCGCCTTTTACTTCACTGCATGCTTTCATAAGCTGGCTACACTTTGCTCCGTGAAAACAAAACACACTGGTATTCTTCAAAGCTGAGAAAAGCGGGTTATCGTCGTAAAAGTAAATAACTGGAAATATTATATTTATGACCAAAGCCAAGACAACTTTCTCTTTGTTCGAGATAACGGGGAATTGGAAATGAGCCAGTTGAGTTGAGATAAATAAAAGCGAATTTCCCATACCGTAATATTCTGTGAAATGATTGAAAAATTCCGAGAAACTCACCCGGGAAACTCAGCAAGCAGGTCTTCACGCTGGTTCAGTTAAAGCATCGGGCCAAAGCAATCCATATTTCTCCTCTCAATAAAGACATCCATATTCCACTTAATAGGCATTTAGGACCGGCAGTCGAGTTTCTTTAGCCTATCTTTTCATTTCTAACGTTGAAAAGGTATTGTGTCCTCGTTCTCAGCCACGCGCGCGGCCAGATTGCGAAATCTTGTAACATGATACCATCACCTTTGCACTACCCCCTCAAATTGCGTTCCCTTTTTTCGTTTTGTTTTGGTTTGTTTCTTTTCCTCTTTTTTTCACTTTCTATGAGTAGTATTAAATGACATACCGTAAAAGGTGCGGTGTTTAAGTTTTGACGAAAAGTTCACTTTTGTAACAGTGCATTTTTTTTTTGTTAAACAAACTTTGCTAAAGCACGGAGATTGATTTTAACTGAACACCTCGTAACTTCATGCTGTCCTTGGCGTAAATTTCTTCTCCGTTCTCGATTACGACTTCCTTCCCCTTGATGATCTGTAGAATAAAATACAAAAACGTAGACGTAAATTATTCGGTGGTACAAAATTATTTCCAATCACAAATAGATAAAAATCAAGAAAACTGTACCCGACATGTTTACAGTTCTCTGTCGGCGTCTCTCAGTTTTCCTCTGGCGTTGTTCTTCAGTACCGTTCCGTCTTATTTCTAGTTGCTTTTATCTCTCTGCTGTACTGTTCCTTCGTCTTTTTCGTTTTCGTTTCTGCTCTGCTTGACCGGGTGCTTGACGCTGTTCTTCAGTGGCGTTTCTCCTTCTTTTCCGTTGTTGTTCTCTATCTCCGTCTCTTTTCCTTCGTCTCTGCTCTTCCAGCGAAAATTGCCTCATGTAAGAATGTCATGAAATGCGACGTACGTACGTACGTATGTATGTATGTATGTATGTATGTACGGCGCACGCGCCCGCGAGCCATTCCGCTTGCCATGACCATAAAAAATTACCAGCACGCCTTTAAGTATGACTATGGGGCTCCACTCCCGCGGCCTACGGCCGCGGAGGAGTTCCGCTATAAACCAGATCGTGACCCCTTCGTAAGGTAGTGACGACGAACGAGCAACAATTGTTTCGTTGCGTGACAGAACACTGCGAAAAGACTGGGCTCTAATGTGTTCAATGGCTGCGCTCTTCATATTTCGAGTGCCTCGAAGACTTTGCAGCTCACCTTTATATTGACTGTTTTTCGACTTACAGGTAAGACGAACTTCATAAGAAAAGTTTTTAGAAGGTAATGTAGCGATATAGCCAACGGTAACTGTTTCTTCGCACCAAAGAAGAGAGAAAGGATGAACAGTCTATTCTAAATATATTTTATAACATCCCACCGAGCGAAAGAAAAAATCCCAGCTTGATTTCTTCCAGCACAGGTAGCCAAAGCTTTAGTTATGAGTAAACATCCGTCAATCTCTATGAAAACAACAGTGTTCCTTTGTTTATATCTTACTTACTTGCCACATATTTTGGGCAAAAGTTCGCTTTCCGAGGGAGAGTGGGCCTCTTAAAGTTTCTAATTTACCAACGAATACTAACGGCTTTCGTTACTTTTAGGGGACTCGCGCTTTATAGAGAAAAAATTGTCTGAATGCACGCTCAAAAATGACGAATTTAATTCACTCGCAAAAATGACGAATTCAATTAACTGTACAAAGTTTAGAAATAACTAAACTCAACAATAACAAAGCTAACCGTTGTAGAATCAGTGCTTAACCCTAAGCAGAAGTATAGATGAGTTCTTAGGCCTAATCACTATCGATCAGTGCTTAACCCTAAATACTGTAGATGAGTGTTTAACCGTTTTTCATTTTGTTTTCATTTGTTTTTCTCGCTAATAAACGCTCGTCATCAAATTTGTCACTCGTCATTTTTGCGCGTGCATTCAAACAGTTTTTCACTGGTTTTTTTCCTATGTAGCGCGAGTCCTTTAAAAGTAACGATAGCCATACTAACTCCTAATCTCCCAACGAGATACTCGAGTATTTTAATTATATGCAAGTTTATACTTAACTTATACACTAATCCGTTTACAGTTCGCCTCAATACAAGCATACCTCTGTTCATTAAATGAACTATAATTCTTGAAATGCCCCATTTCCGCTCACAACTTCCTGAAACCAGAAAGTATAAATCCATAGTGAATAAACAACAATATTGTGGAAAAGTTCCCTATTTTCCAGCATTTTTCTCCAATATGTTAGGCTTCTTCTACATGAAATGTCCGTCTGCCGACCTCTGTACACAAATATACTAATCTCATCTTACTGTTCTCTTCTAACTGGAAAATTTGCACGATACAGTGATCCTTCTACCTGCGTATCCTGCGTCAAAGACAGATAAATTTGTCAAAAGATGCAAAAATCACTTTCCACATGCATCCCTCTGGATGCAGAAACCTCTTAATTTTCGATCAAATGCAGTGATTTCTACTTCTACTTTCTTCTATTGACACTGAAATACTTTTATCTTAAATCTCTCACCAATCGTAAATCACCCGAATGAGCGCTCAAATTTGACAACAAAATTCATACATGTAAGCTAACTTTGAAACTCAAACAATTTCATGAAGATGGATTGTCTTAAACTATCCTTTATTTCATCCATAAGATTGACAAAAACTTGTGCAAATGCTGCAGCACTCTTATAATTACCAGGTAGTTTAGTCACTGTTTCAGCAAATCCATCTCACATAAAAGCAAATACTAGTATTTTATCCTTAATCAGCTTCTCTCACTTCAGCATACATTTGATGAAAGAATCACGACGATGTTGCTCTCACATCACAGAATAGATGCCATATTTTTCTTATACAGGTAGCCTTCTTGTGTCGTTGTTGTTGAAAATGCAAAAAAGAAACTGCTGAGCACTGGTGTACGAGTTGTTGTGACCATTTTGATTTAAGACAAACTACCACTTTCCATATATGGAATATTAGATAATGTAGGTCTGCAACAGTGTACTCAGTTGGCTTCTCAGGAAACCAGTGTGTAGATCAATTTTACCTTTGTTATTTCTCTTGAAAATAAGCTTGTTTTCCACTGAAACTTGTAAAGTAAAATTGAAAATAGAGGGCTGTAAAAAGCTGTAAAAGGTAAAGGCCTGAACTTAGCTGTCTTTGAAATTGCTTAGGTTACCCTTGTAAAAATGGTACCGGGATCTTGGCGGGATCTTGCCAAGATCCCGCCAAGATTCCCGCCGGGATCCCGCCGAGATTTTGGCCACCGGGATTCCCGGTTCCCGCCGGGATTCTTACCGGGATTCTTGGCGGGAAAGCGGGATTCCCGGCGGCCAAAATCTCGGCGGGATCCCGGCGGGAATCTTGCCGGGATTCTTGGCGGGAGGCGGGATTCCCGGCGGCCAAAATCTCGGCGGGATCCCGGCGGGAATCTTGCCGGGATTCTTGGCGGGAGACGGGATTCCCGGCGGCCAAAATCTCGGCGGGATCCCGGCGGGAATCTTGCCGGGATTCTTGGCGGGAGACGGGATTCCCGGCGGCCAAAATCTCGGCAGGATCCCGGTGGGAATCTTGCCGGGATTCTTGGCGGGAAGCGGGATCCCGGCGGCCAAAATCTCGGCAGGATCCCGGCGGGAGTCTTGCCGGGATTCTTGGCGGGCAACCGGACATCTCGGTGGGAGTGTTGCCGGGATTTGCAACGGGAAACAAAATTCCTTGCGGTCAAAATCTTCCCGGCAGCCAAAATCTCCGGGGGTCCTGTCTGGAATCTTGCCGGGATTCGCGATGAGAACCATAATTAACATTAATCAAACTACTAGACGCTGACAAAACTATGTCCTATATTGCAGTCCCAAGTATTGTTGACATGATTGTTATCAGCCTTGCACGTGTTTCTTAATTGAATTATCCCTTATGTGGTACTATTTCCATGTGACAATAACGAGAAGACAAAGAATAGTTCACGTGCATGTGATGTTACTTCAGCGCGCCGAATTTAACGTTGTTGATTGATTTCCACGTTCCACATGAAAGCCTCGTGGTGCCAGGAGCGTTGCTGGTGGAAGGAGGCAAGTGTCTTTCTTATTTATTTGCTGTGAAATCCGTAGCATCTGCAGGAGAATAACCAACGAACAGGAAGAGTTTGATGGTGTTTTGAGCATTTTTGTGTTTGTTTGCACTTGCATTTTATACTCAAATGTAAACTATATGTGTTCGCGGTTCAGAGAGATCGATTTATTTGTAGTCAAGACAAAGCATGGAATAGCGGCCGTGCAGAAACTCAGGCTTGTTCATGATCATCTAAGAAAGGAACAGTGTGCTGGACGAGAATTTGTCAGTGGAAATTTAAATGCTGAGTGAAAGAAACGTGTGAAATCTGAAGTATCTGGCAACGCAGTTTTGCGAAGCACCTTTTACAATTGTCGTCAGAGGAACAAATATTGTTTGGTACTCCAAAGTATTCAGAATTTCACAGAACCGCCCCATTGGAGGAGACAGGTGGAAAGGCTTGGGTTTTATTTTATAACATGCACACCGTTTCAGATTTAAGGTTAATCTACATCGTTATTTCAAGATTACTCTCTCTTTAATAAACGTAAGTGTATTAAATTTTGTTGACGCGTTCTGCCTGAACATACGTGCAGGGTCTGTAATTGGGCGAAGCTTATGCAAAACACAAATTAAATCGCCAAATACTAGCAAATGTGGGGAATTTGTTGAAAACATCTGCGCCGCTTGCATTGCGCTTCAACTTGTTTATAAATGTAAACACTGAAATATGATCTGCAGGGATGACCAGGGATGACCATCTGTTTTTGTATAACCCTAAGAATCCAATAAATTGTATCTAGTAAATAATCCCATTATTTTCCTTTGTCTTTGTGCTTTATTTTGGATAGTTCAACTGAAAACAGAATGTGCGAGGACTTTTTAAATGAAAACTATGTACATCTAATTAGACTGTCTCAATTTGTTATGGAATTTATCTTGCGTAGTTCTTCCTCAACTATTCGCCTTGGAAAAGAATGCAAAAGGAGAACACGTTATGGAGAATAAAAAGGTGAAACCGACGACACCGAACAAAGAAAAATAGAATTCAAGGGGTTACAAACAAACTATACTTCCCAGTAACTTGAAGCCTCAGTTAATCGAACCTCCCGCCAACTTTATAACTCGAGGTGAACGCTTTTTTCTCTTCACAACATTGCCTTCAGAATTTTGTCCTGGATAAGTGACAAACCTTCAAATACCTCGAACCTTTTTTATTTTCCTTAAAGGTTCGAGTGAAGAAACTGAACAAGAAAAATGACAATGTAAAAATAAAGTGTTTGTTTTGTGGCGTCTTCTCGTCTTGCAGAAATTGGCTGCTCGCCAAACTGTGGTCACGCAAGTCACGATTTTTTTGTCATGTAGTTTAAAGCTCGTGAAATTGTCGATCGCAAATTGTTTATATATTGTTGTTGTTGTTTTGCATCTAAAACCATTTAACAAGGAACCATTTTCAGTATTAGATTCTGCAACTTGCCGCAAATTCTGAAATTTGTCAGACTTGTCACCTGGCTGTTCTGTTCGCTATCGGGGTAAATTGTGTCAAGTTTACGCAAATCTGGAGAAGACGGCGAAAATTAAGCTTACTTTTTGAACTCACAAAATGAATGCTTAAGTAATGTCTAAGAGCAAATTAGTTACCGGTAAGTAAGTTTATTTATACCATCCTCACACATTTTTATAGGTAAGTCAAGCTTTTTTTCAGTGTGGATTTTTTCTCATAAAGGAGCCTCTTTCTGTGAAAGACCCGCCAATGGTCAGTTCACTTGACTGAAATCAACATCACCAATTAAAATAAATTAAAGGTTAACAGTCGACGACATCTAAAAGGGTTCTTTCAGCGAAAAAAAAAACATAAGGCAACGAAAAGCAGTACACGCTGACGCTTTTGAGTGAAATATAAAAGTGAAACTCACTGACCTTTTCCTAACATGTTGAATGCTTGGAGCGACCAGACTCGTCGAAGGAAAGAAACCCAGTTGAGTTAAGCGGCTTCCATCGCGGCAAATTAGTAAGCTGTAGAGACTATAGACGTCCTTTGGAAGTTTTTGAAAGCATTTAACTCGATTGTTCATTCCTCAAATGTAGCTTTGTCCACAATATCTACTCATCCTTTGTTTATGTTCATTCTCAGTACACTTTAGTGTGGCATGTTTAGCTGGGTTTAGCATGCCGGCCGTTCTCTCGTTGACAACAGTTTCTTGAGTTTCTTGCAAAACGTTCTCTTGCTTCAAACTTGACAGAACCATGTTGTTTTCGGTAAAAATAATAAGTTAAACGTTTCAATTTTCTCCTGTACATACAATGAAAAGAAGCCATTTTCAACTTGTTTTGTGGAAAAGTTCTCGCATTTTTTGGATTACGCGAGCAGCGCTCGCCGATGGCGTGATTGAATCAACCAATCACATTGTTCCATTAACGCAATGGCGGGAGTCAAGGCGGGATTTTTTGGCGCGACAACGGTATTAGGTACATGGCCGGCAAGCAGCGAAAAAAGTTAAATTCAGAACGACAACATATTAGTCACAGGAAACAGTATATTAAGAACCCTTGCTTAACTCTTCCGTGGTGGCTTATAAAGAAAGTCCAACAAAGAGATGGCATGACATCACCTAGACAGAAGTAGTCATTTAAAATACAGGGATGCGAAAACGAAGTCCTCTGCATAAAAGGTAAGCTTAAGTGACAACAAATAGACATCAGTGGTCTGATAAAATGAAATGACTTGTAAAACAGAGCCGATCAGAGCCAGCAGCGTTTCTGATCGTTGTTATTTTGGTAGATGTCACGCGTAGCGGCAAAGCTACAAAACCGGACAACCGTTAACATTGTTCTTCGTCGATTGTTATTTTCAGTTATATCGAGAACCCGGAATGATTCTCCTTACGGATACAGCACTGCGTTAATTGTCACTTTAATCCCGTTTGAAGATTATAAACTTTTAAAGATTAATAGAGTTCGGGATTAATGACCATCGTCTTTACAATCTCGCACAACGTGCCAGCGCGAACTCCCGCACGATGATCGCCCTATTTTTTATTCATCAACATAACGAGCCATACAAGATCGCTGTTTGAAACGCACTCTGATAAAAATATCAGTTGCAACAGACCTCGCTAAAGTTTGCTCGGGCTTTACATACCACAACTTGTAATATTTTTTCTGAAGTCTCATCACGGTCAGTTTTGAATCTGCGCATCTTGCCAAGATCGTAGCTGTCTTGCCGAGATTACGGTTGTCTTGGCGGGATCACCGATGTCTTGGCAAGATCACGCCGGGGACCGAAACTCTCGCCGGGATTCTTGCCAAGATCCCGGCCAAGATTTTTTCTTGCCAAGATCCCGTTAGAATCCCGGCGGGGAAATTCCGTTTCCCGGCAAGATTTTTCATTTCCCGGCAAGATCCCGGTAGGAAGCGGGATTCTTGGCGGGATCCCGCCGGGATCCCGGTAGCCATTTTACAAGGGTTTAGTTTACATTTCTGCTTGCTGTAATCAAATTTTTGGGTCTGGGATTCACAACGGTATGATACATTTTGTCATGTCTGTGTTGTCATGTGACAACTGCCAGATAGGATTAGCATATTTGTGCACTTAGGTTGGTGGACAGACACCAACATTTAGTTTCATGTGTCAAAAATATATTGTCCTTTTAGGATGAGAAACATTGGAAAATAGGCAACTTTTCTGAATATAAGTTGTTTATTCAATTATTCACTGTAGATTTATTCTGGTTTGAGGAAATTGTGAGTGGAAATATGGTGCATAGCAAGAATTAAAGCTCATTTAATGAACAGAGACTATATGCTTTTGTGTAGGTGAACTGACAATTGAAATTAGTGTATAACCTTACATTAGAATACTCGTTGGTAGAATAAATTAGAAGGATGCTTATTCTTGCTCGGATCTAGCGAACCTTTGCCCCAAGTAGCAAGTAAGTAATATATAAACAAAGAGACACTGTTAAATTCACTGAATATTTTTGATTTCCAGTCATGACTAACTTGGCTACCTGTGATTCCAGTGGCCACAAACCAGGCCCAGTCTTTCTACTTTTACATCAGTTCAATGGCCTTGCTATTGCATTGCTACAAGGCCGGCCATTAATGGCAGTTTATTTCCTCACTGGCACAGTGATCAATATTATGGTAGGGATACGTCACCAAGACACCCCACCATTGCAAAAATCGTTGTTGCCTTTTTCAGCGAGCCATAACTTTCCATTTCTGAAGCCTTATCCAATGCTGAATAATTTCAACACTGCTGGCTTGAAAAACAAAAAGCTAGGCTTAGTAGGCGAGGGCTCATTAAAAAGGCAATAACAATTTTTTTTTAACTTATTGATAGTTTTGCATTTGCTAAATCTGGTCAATCATTTTTTAAGTGACAAGTAACAGTTGTCAATATGGAGCATTCTCATCAAACATTTCTGGGTCACATCTGAGTGACATCACTTGCCTTCATGAGTAATAATTATGTAAAGTATGCATTAAATCCCATTAATGCACCCTCGCTTTTCCAACCTGTGAGCTTGAGCACCCTGTGATCAAACTGAAGGCCTAAACTTGCATCAGTTTTACTTAACGGTGCAGTCCCTTTGCTGGGTACAATTTCACGATTACAATGCCACCATGATCCAACAATAAGGAAATCCTGCATAACATGCATTTTATCCACTGTAGAGTTTTGAAACATGATTCACCAGTGTCACAGTCGGTTTAGATTGAGTGGGGCAAATCTGTTAGTGGGCACCCTGTCATGGATTTGGACCCCCTTATAATTCTTTTACATGATTAGAGGCAACCATTTTCTTTTGCAATAAAACACCGCTTTGTAGGTTTAACAAATCCTAATATACCAGTATCAAGTTTTTAGAAATCCCACCAATTACCAATCTTAAATTTAAGGACAGTGACGTGCCTCCTAATTCCGACTGGTATTTTTACAAAGGTTTTGAATATGGGAAAAAAGGAAGATCATAGCAAGGGTTATTGAAATCCAAAAAGGGCTATGTGGGTAACCACATATTATTCAGAGATTAATAAACGACCACAGCTCTTAAGAGCAAATGTTGCCAAAAATCAAACATTTTCAAAATATTGTGGCAACAGCTCAAAAATCAATTCCGCTCATATTCTTATGTTAGGTAGACCTTAATGTGAAACAAATCACTGCATAGTTCGTTTGGCTGAATATCGATTTATTTTCAAGAAAATTGATATCAACGGAATTCGCTCAAAATACCGCTTTTGAAGCTCAAATTTAAGGCAAATCTCGAAGCTTCGCGTGACAAAATGAAGCATTCCAGAGCAATAAAAATTAACTGAACTTGTAGAACGATGTTTAAATATATGTCAAAAGCAATTTCAGCAATTTCTGCTCATTTATTTACGAGCTCTAATTAAATTTATCCTACATACTTTTGACTAGATAAAAAGTATATCAAGTTTAACCCCTAAAAAAAGTATGTGGTACCGAATACTATTCGTCAACAATCTGGATTTCAAGAGGAGAAGGGATGTTCTTTTCCATCCTAAAAGGATTTTTTGGGGAAACTTATTGACGCGATGTTATAGAGTTTTAAAGTTGGACAAAATGCGTTGATTCAAGCGATCAGAAAAGTCAGCCTAATTAACTCAGTGTACACATACACAAACAACAACATTTACCGCAGGTTTTGATCACCCAACAACCGATTTTAACACAAAATCCTCTAACCTTCATGTTGCTGTATCACAGATGAGAGCTGTGGTCCTTGTTCATGATAAAATTCAAGCAAACTGCAAGGAAACTTGACAGGATATCGCAACTTGCCATGCCGTTCCACCGAACATCGGCCGTTTTTGATGTGAGGATTCTCTTTTCCTATTTTCGTTAGAAAACAGGCTTAAGGTGTTGTACAAAAGATGCCTTTCCTTTGAAACTAGCTCTGAACTGAACAGCGAAACAAGAAGTCGTTAATACAAAAACATCTGTTAGGTGCTTTGGGTTATGCCGCTAATTAGTTTAGAACGAGTTTTAGTGAAATCGACAACCGCATGCATGTACCGCCGTAACGAAATTTTGGGTGCATCGGGTGACTTTGGGGAATCAGGTTTAATTTTTTTTTACAAATAAGCTATTTCTGTCTTCCTACGTTTACTACTTTAAGGACTGAGCGAAGATTCTCAGTAGATTGGGTTCGATGAGTACTTTGAAATCTGTGCAAACGCACTATGCAGTGATTTGTTTCACATTAGGGTCTACCTAACATAAGAATATGAGCAGAATTGATTTTTGAGCTGTTGCCACCAAATGTTTGACCGTTGGTAACATTCACTCTTAAAAAGCTTTTTAATACAGATATATGACATTAGAGGTCCACATTTATGCTCAATTATCTCTGAAAAGTACACGATTGCTCCCTTTTCTCTTTTTGGTTTATAATAGCCTTTGCTAAGATCTGCTTTTTCCTCATAGTTATAAACCACCCAAAGTACCAGGGAAATTTCTTATGAAACCCAAATATCTTGAACCAGACCTGAGATGCACAGAGCATAATTGTGCAGTAACAAAATGAGGCAGTGAATTTAAGGCATGTTTTTGAGGTTCCCTTATCCGGGGAAATCATACAAAGTCAAAGCATCATAGCTGCAGGAACAGTTGCATACTGGAAAACAATTCATTTATAAAGACAGTTTAGATTAAGTGACCTTTTTCTAGAGTGCACAGACATGATCCACTGGTCTACACTGCTTTCTTTCTTCTTATTTCTTTAAGTTTGGATTGTTTGTGATTATTTCAAGTACAAGTTCAAAGAAGGGAGAGGGAGGGCCCAGACCCTGGATTCTTTACCTTGATCCACCAGTCCAGTCCACCATTCTCTTTAAAAGAATTTAGGGCTACAATGTCATCCATTATATGTTGTGAGAGATCAAAAAATATTGTGGACGTTAACAGTATCTCTAAGGATGGTGGGTCTAATACAGAGGTAATACGATCTTAGCAAGGGTCATTGGAATCTAAAAAAATGGGGGTAACTGCACATTTTACTGAGGTGATTAAGGAACCATATCTTTAAAAAAGTTTTAAACTGCAAAGAACATAAATAATTATTATGGCATTTTCTTTAATTTCCAAAGTTACGCTCAATGTACTCTGAAAAAATAATGTGTGGTGTGGTTACCCCTAATTTTCTTTTTGGATTTTAATAGCCCTTGCAAAGGTCTTCTTTTTCCATGTAGTGATAAACCGCATTATTACGTCGTTGTATTAGTAGGCAAATTCCTTAAGAAACCCAAATATCTCGGACCAGACCTGAGATGTGCAGAACCTATGCACAGTAACAAAAGAATGCACCGTCCTTAAGCAAAGTTTGCACTTGTAATTTCAATTATATGAACAACATTAACTTGGCTTTTGTGTATCCTGTTATGTTTATTTGGATATATGTAAGGGACCGTTCATTTTTTATGAGGTGGGGGGGGGGGGCTGATGGGATTTGAGGGGGTTTTGAAAATTCAAAATTTCCCCCGGGGGAGAATGCCCTCGGACCCCCCTGCTTCCTTATACACCCAACGGCAACTCTACTCTACCCCACCAACTGTTTCATTACAAAATACAGCCAGGGGGAAATGTCAACTCTTTTTTGGGCTCTGCTGGTCTGATTCTTAACAACTGAACAACTCATAACAGTGTCCAAAATAATGCTTTAAACCGGCATGAATTGCCTGTTTCTGTACTTCAGAATGCAGCAAATTACATAAGAGCATCTCTAGGGGGGCAGGTAAAAAATTTCTGATGTACAGGGGGGGTCATTATATTTTACAGGTGTTACCCATCAAATCCCACCCGCCCCCCCTACCCCATAAAAAATGAACGGTCCCTAAACTGAACATTTTTGGGGGGGAGGGGGGGTTGGCTGTCATTTCTGCTTTTTCCTTCATGGCAGCAGGGTACATAAAAGGTGAGCCTATTTTTTCATCCAGCTGAATTGAAGTGCACACTTTGCTTTCCATGTACAGTGGAACTCCTACATAATGAACTCTTATATAATGAAGACCACACTGTTGTAATGAATGATGTTCCTCAGCCCAGTAATAGTAAAATGTATGGGAAAGAACCCCAATATAGCAAACCCTTGTTCCAGTGCTCGTTCGCATGCCAGTTCCTGTGCAATTTGTTATATCGGGTTCGAGTGTTCCAGGCTATCAAAGACCATGTTATGTAACGGGCTCAAATTGTTAACAGGTGACATTAAAAACAATACTAAGGTCACATGCAAATTTCACACTTGTATTAATGAGAAATGAGTGCTGAATTTTGAATTTGTCACTTTTGTGGTTTATGGACTTGGGCTGCCTGTGGTTCAATAAATGTCTATAACAAACACCATCAGTTGAATATTGACATTTTCAAGAGTAGATGACTGATGAGCCTTACAATCAGAGTCCTACATTTCTCTCTTTTCATAGTAGATTTAACAACAAACATTTGTTGTTGCCAGAGCAACAGTAGGCTAGTGTCCATATAAGGGGCTTTATGAAGACAGACAATAGATGCATAAAAAGGCTTTAATGAGGAGACTCAGTGTACCTAAGGCATGGTTTAGTTGTTGTGGATGGGTAGGGAGGGGTACAAACACCTCGGTAAGATTTTGAAATGTTACATCTCTCTGAAATCTCTGCCCATCTGTGTTCTGAATCCCAGTCTCCCACTGGGAGCTTGGATTTTCACTCCAAGGCTGCACCTGGTGCTGTTAATACTGGTGATACTGGAACTAGTTTAATGTCCATGTAGCGCTGGTTATACTTCTGAGAATTAGAGAATGATTTCTGTAGTGTAAATTTAATTGCTGGAGCCACTTAATTTATAATCCTACTGTGCATTGCCCTGTAATCCTTACAAGTTAAAGAAAAAATCTTTGACTTTGGTGGAATTCGACCCACGACCCCAGGATTTTCATCACTAGTGCTCTACCGACTGAGCTATTTGTTCAGATTGGAGCAGGTTATGGGTGGTTTAGATGACCTTATTAAGCACATAAACTTTCCCTTCGTCTTCAAGGCAGATATATGAAAGTTTTAATCAGGCAGACACAGAAAGCAAAATTCTCACAGTTTTTTCGTCCTTTTCTAGTGGAGCCCTCCGCTTTTTTCATTCTCTCTTTTTTCTTCCGCTGTTTTGGAAGAAAAACAAACAATATTTATAAACAGTCTACAGAACATGTTTGAACAGTTTCATATGTCTTCATCAGCTTTTAGGGTCTTAATAACGTTTTTGACCTTTTGTCAGTGCCTTTTTATCCTGTTAGCCGATGATGTCACGCCACTGACGTCATAGGCTAATAATATAACCTGAATAGATCGACTCTGGGTAGCCGAAGTTTGTCTTTCTTCAGTGAGGCCGGGGGGTGTGAGGTATTGGGTGAGGATGTGACGCCGGAACACTCAAAGCCTTACCTTATCAGCGGCGCAATCCCAGAAAGCTTATAGATGGGAGTACCTCCTCCGGACTTTGAAGTGCTTGCATCCCTTCCCAGCCCGGGGGGTACTGTGTAAGTTCTTCGATGGGGGTAAGCTGTTGTTGTCTGAGACAAAACTTACTTGTAACAACAAGAAAGCGTTGGTCCATCTCCCAGGCCCGTTGTACTACTAACGCGGTTATATGGAAACATCTGACCCTGGTTAGACACGATGCCAGAATCTCGATACCGCAATTGGGTTAACAAATATGAACAAGCTGTGTGCAGCTTGGAGTTAAACCGTCGTCAGTAGCATTGGGAAGTTTGTGCATACTCCAAGATAGAGCAGGGGAAAGGGTTTCACAGCATTAGAGGTTCCATGCCTCGTTCTCAGGTGCTGTCTCGCTTTACTTTTAGTGTGGTAAAATAGGTGCACCGGGCCCAAGGCTCCTCGTGCACCGCGCTCGACCAAGAAGTGACGCCCAGTGTCAATTGCGCACTAATTGCGTAACGAATTTCCAAGCCCTGCTGTGACTCAGACAAACAAACTGATTCATATGAGAATGTTGTATGGAGAAGTAGTATTGGTGAGCACTTCTTTGTTGCTTTCCAGTACTTTTTCACAAAAAGCTGAAATACCCAGCTCATTGCTCAAGAGAAAACCTGAGAATTATTCCTTGGGGCGACTGAAATGTTGGTGAAAGTGGAAAGAATTGAATTGATACAGAGTGGTCCGTCCCAAACATACCGGTATACAATTGAGCTTAGAAACGGCAGTACTTAGAACAGGGCGCTAAAGCCGTCCAGGAAAAAAGTAGGTTTGAATTGCAATAGAAAGTAAACGTGAAATTATGAATATATGAAATTCATATATTTGAACTGCGGAATGAAGAAATAAATGTAAAGAATAACTTAATAACTGCGAGGATCTTCTTTACATTTAGAAAATAAGCAATAACCTGTCCTTTCTTTTCGAGAAAGGATGAGCTTATATTTATGCTCCTTATGGCGCTAATTCAAATACCGGAAAGCCGCGGGGATGATTGAACTTGGATGTTAAAAGCGCTGAGCAAATGGCCTCATTTTTCTAATGTTCGGGAATAAGTCGCTCTTTCTCAAAGTATGGAGTACTATATTATTCTTTAACAATTATACTCAAACGCAAAATATTAGGATTTCCACGCAAAAACAAAATTCACGTTATTTAGGGACCCTCTGTTGTCAGTTGTTCTGCTTTGCCACGAACAGCAGATATTTTGGATCATTTGGAAATTTCTTGGTTTGGACCTATTTTCAAATCTTTTCTAGACTAGCGATGCACGCATTCTAGTCACGCAACATGAAATCAACGGTTTACTTTTTCCTCTGGCATATTTTTTTGGGAGTAGCCTCTTCCATGCTCCGAGATAGTGTGGAAAGCGTGAATTGAGAAAAAGAGCGCGAAAAAAGCGAAGGGGCTGGGGAGAGACTCTCCCTTCCCTTTCCCGCCACCGCCCCCATTTTTTCAGATCCCGTGCGTCTTATTTTTGCGTTCCTCTTCTAATTTTGGTGCCGTCCCAACTATCTGAGAGCCTGGAACAGGCTATTTTGGGAGCAAATCGGAAATGAAAGACTGACGATCGGATTTCACTGGCCTCTTCCCTTATCAATTTAGCGTCTTTTTAAGCCATTATCTGGATTTTCTGAATCCGTTTTCACTCCGTAAAGCCCCGGCCAAACGAGGATGAGAGTCGATAAGAGTTGACTCTTATGAGAGTTGTCGTCAACTCTCATCGACTCTCATCAACTCGTGCCAAACGAGAGAAAACTCTCATCGACTCTCATGAAAAATTTGAACACGTTCAAAGTCGATGAGAGTGCATGAGAGTCGATGAGAGTGGATAAGAGTTCCATGCCAAACGAGAGTGAGAGTTTCAACTCTTATCAACTCTCATCCTCGTTTGGCCGGGGCTTAAAGTAGCAATGCCTTTTATTTATTATACTTGAAGCT
This sequence comes from Siderastrea radians, assembly GCA_964017195.1. Classification (NCBI taxonomy): domain Eukaryota; kingdom Metazoa; phylum Cnidaria; class Anthozoa; order Scleractinia; family Rhizangiidae; genus Siderastrea; species Siderastrea radians. Next base: position 13,899,525 of record OZ024888.1, on the reverse strand, counting down.
CACAAATCGTTCATTTGACGTTTACTGCTGTTCTCACTATTTTTCATGTCCAAAACGAATCTCGTTAATTATAATACAAAGCCTTTGCGCTGGCTACAAATTTTGTCTAAGTCATGTAGGGGGTCTATTTATATTTAGTAATAGTGCGCAGCGCTATTCAGTGACACAGTTACGTAGTAGCTGTGCACAGCTTGAACTACATCCGTCCTCGGTGTTATTGGGAAGTTTCAAAATTATGCCTTCCTTTGTAGCTTCCTTCTCCTTCCTTCATCTCAAAGTTGGGATTTAAATTCAACGATTGCACTCACATGAGTCAGACGTTCCTGGGAGTCTGACAGAAGGGTGGGGGGGGGGGGGAGCGGGTGAAACCGTTTTCTTTTTTTTGGACGTCTGTGATAGTCTATCTTTTCACAAGCTTCCTAACTACTCTGACAGTGGTTGTAAGTCTCTGCCTGTAGGCGCTTAGATGAGGTACATAAGTGGAACGTTTATTGAATAGCAATGGTTTTTACATCTTTACATTTTTTCCAAGTCAAGTAGAGAAATCGTTTTCTCTCTTCAGGCTGAGGGAACACTTACCATTTATGATCACTTCTTATCTACAAATTTGAACAATGGCAGCAAATTATACAGAGGACGTTACGAGCAATCTGAAGGAACAAAAAACAACTTACTCCGAGAAGAATTCAGAAAATCTACAATGTAAGAAAAAGAATAGAAGGAATCATGTTGAAAGTGAGCAGGATGGCAAGGATCAAAAGAGAATACACAGTGGAGAAAAAGTCTTTCAGTGTGACCAGTGTGGTAAATGTTTTTTGCAAGCAGGTAATCTAAACGTACATAAAAGCGGAACGCACAGTGAAGAGAAACCTTTTAAATGTGATCATTGTGGCAAACGTTTCTCTCGATTAGGAAGTCTAAAGAATCATAAGCGAATACACAGTGGAGAGAAACCTTTTGAGTGCGATCAGTGTGGTAAATGCTTTTCGCAAGCAAGTCATCTAAGGACACATCAAAGAACCCACAGTGGAGAGAAACCTTTTGAATGTGATCATTGTGGAAAATGTTTCCGTGTATCAGGAACCCTAAAGTATCATAAGCAAACACATAGTGGAGAGAAACCTTTTCAATGTGATAAGTGCGGTAAATGCTTTTCGCAAGCAGGTAATCTAAAGGCGCATCAAAGAACCCACAGTGGAGAGAAACCTTTTGAATGTGATCATTGTGGCAAGTGTTTCAGTGGATCAGGAAGCCTAAAGTATCATAAGCGAACACACAGTGGAGAGAAAGCTTTTAAATGTGATCAGTGTGGTAAATGCTTTTCTCAAGTAAGCACTGTAAAGCAACATGAAAGAACGCACAGTGGAAAGAAACCTTTTGAATGCGACGAGTGTGGTAAATGCTCTTCGCGAGCAAGGAGTCTAAAGATACCTAAAAGAATGCACATTGGAGAAAAACATTTTGAATGCGGTCAATGTGGTAAATCCTTTTCTCAAGCAAGTACTCTAAAGACACATAAGAGAATACATAGTGGAGAGAAACCCTTTAAATGCAAGAAGTGTGATAAATGCTTTTCTGTGGCAAGTAATCTAAAGTTGCATGAAAGAACACACAGCGGAGAGAAACCGTTTGGATGCGATCAGTGCGGTAAATGCTTTTCTCAAGCAATTTCTCTAACGATACACAAAAGAACTCACAGTGGAGAGAAACCCTTTAAGTGCGATCAGTGTGGTAAATGCTTTTCTCAAGGAGGTAATCTAAAGCGACATGAAAGAACACACGGCGGAGAGAAACCCTTAAAATGCAATCAGTGTGGTAAATGCTTTTCGCAAGCAGGTAGTCTAAGGGCACATCAAAGTACACACAGTGGAGGGAAACCTTTTAAATGCGATCAGTGTGGCAAGTGTTTTACTCACGCGGTTAGTTTAAAGGTACATAAAAGGACACACGGTAAGAAGACGCCCATCAAGCACGAACAGCCAGACAATTCCTACAGCATTTATGAACTATTGTGTGACGTTAGAGAAATGAAACAGGAAACGTTAGGACTATATGACTTGTGCCATGTGTTTTAGAGCGAGAAGTGTCTCATAAGAGTGCACTTGGAAAAAAATTCCACCTTGACTATTTGGCCAAGTTATAAAGCGAATAGTAGAAGAGAAATAATGTGAGTGTTCTTATTTCAAATATAATTATAGTTTACGTATTAACCTTTTTCGTATTAAAAACAAAGGAGGAGAAACAATCGTCGAGTCTTATCCGAATAGAAATAACACAAAAACTGAAGTTTAACATTTAGACAGTACAGGTGGAAACAAAGTAGACGGTAATGTCGATTAAGTGAAACTCGTAAAAGTTTCCATTGGATAAACGTATTCGCAGCGTACGGATTAAGAATAAATATTTGATCGATTTTCACATGAGATTTTGAACGCACTTTAAAAATCTTAAGACTTGCAGCTTTGGCTACGTGGTTCGCTGAGTGAGGTTCCGGCTTGGTTTTATGATTCTTAGGAAGAAAGAATATTTGCAGGGGAGATCCAGGAAGTTCGATGGAAGGGGACCAAATGGCGTCTTGTTCTTGATACTTCATAAGCCAAAGAATTAAAGATCAGCGACGCGAACTCTCCTATCGGCCTGAAGTGATGAAAGGCGGCTGCATTCGCAGGGGCTCAGTTTTAGCTAATTTAAAAGATTTCCCGGTAACCTTGGTCGACTGGTCTAGGCCGTCTCTTTCCTCTTATTCATTTGAACTTGAATGGATTTGATTATAACACAAAAAAATAGACAAGCGCAGATATGAATGACTGGGATGGAGGCGCGGTTCCACCTGAGCCTTCCCTAGATACGCCACTGACATGTCACAAGTTTTGATCTGTCCATTTATCTGCTCGGTTTAAAATATTCGTTAAATTCGAAACCATTTAGTTCGAACAGTGTTTTGTAGCGTAACTCTACTAATTGCTTATAATGCATACAGCCTTTGAGTTACTATTTGATGGATATTTGTAGTGGTTAGTTTTTCATTGTATTTTTTTATTTACAGTTGTTTGTTACTATATTCATCGTAATATTGTAAACACGTTTCATAGTTTTTGTAACTCATTTTCTGTCTATCGTTTCTAGTATTAAGAATGTGCACGACCCCTCTGAATAGCAGCCTTGTTGCTGAATGGGCCATCCTGCCAAAACAGAGTTCATCTTTCTATATATGTATAGTCTCTCTAGGGTTGACCTGCAAGGTTTACTGTAGACTTCTACCTAGGACGCTTCCTGTAGTTTGTGTTTTATGGTAATCCTGCAGGGCCCCCTTTTACCGCTTCATGTGCTGTTAAAGCTGGTTTTCACTAGGACAAAGTATAAGATAAGCATAAGCACAAACATAAGCATAAGACAAGCATAAGCGAGTGAGAACACCGGCGACATAAGCGTAAGGACATAAGCACGCGCAGAATACCATACTTGTCTTGTGCTCATGCTTATGCCCTAGTGAAAACCAGCCTTTGTGTGTAAATAAAATGAGGTGACCAAATGCGAAGACACCTACTCAAGAATTAATAAAGCATGGAGAATATCTTTGTTTTTCTTTGCTACAGTGTGTGCTTTAGGTGCGCCGCAAGCTGTCGGATTGTTTTAGTGCCGATAACTTACGTCGGCGTGTTTTGACCATTTTAGATCCTTTGAGTTAGTTACTCAGAGGCGTTTGAGTCACGTGACTGACATGGTTATCATGGCGTTTGGTCATAAAAACAAACTACTTTTTCTCCCGCGCTGGCCCGCCGCAGGACTCGATTAAAAAAATTTTGAACAATTATCCTTGCGTAATAAAAAGGTTAAAGAATTTTATATCACTAAATTTAACTCACTGAATAGGGATTAATTTTATAGGTTGTTGTATATTTTTTAGTGAATAAATGCTAAGCATGGATTTTATAGAAGTAATTTTTGGTTAAAATAATTTAGATATTGATATATTTTCAGTATAGTTTACATCTTAAATCGATTTTTCCTATCAGTCAGTTTATTTTTATAAGGAACTTTAATGTTCTGGCCTAATTATGCAGATATCAGTTAACATTTTCTTCATGTACTCTTAGTCTTTAGATTTTAGTTGTTGTTGTCGTTGTTGTTTTGTTGATTATCTGCGTAATTGAATCGAGCAAATATAAATACAAATAACTTGTTGGAAGTGTTGATCGAATGGTTCAGTAGCCTGTTCCAGGCGTTCAGATAGTGGCGTGCGAACAAAAAAAATTGAGAGGCGAGCAAAAAACGAGAAGAGACTGGGAGGCGAGAGTCCGTTTCCTATTTTCGGTTGTTCCGAAAACGCGGGGTCGGGGTGCGGACTGCGGGGTGCGGACTGCGGGGTGCGGACTGCGGGGTGCGGACTGCGGGGTGCGGTGTCATTTAAAAAAAAGAACGAGAAATGAAAATTAAAAAATAAATAAATAATAAACCAATAAATAAATAAACAAACAAACAAATTAAATAAATAAATAAATAGGCAGCGTCTAGATACCCGGCAGCCGAGTACGGATCATGACTAATTACCCAGCAGTCCGAAATTTTTGAAGGATTTCGACGGAAAGGCTTTTTCTAACGTTTTGAAAGTATTCTATATTTGTTTAGAATTGCCAAGCGATTCAGAAAAGTATTTTGGTTTTGTAGTTGACAAGTTTTCCGCGCTTGCGCATACTGCAAAATGTGATGTTTGCGACACTTGGAATTTTTTTGTGGCTACACCCGCCAGTCAGAACGCACAGAAGTTGGGCGGAATTTCTCATCCAAACGTCCTGGGAGCATTCGAAGTTTGTTAAGAATTATCAAGCGATTCAAAAGACTAATTTAGTTTTGTAGCTGACGAATTTTGTGAGCTTGTGCATACTAATCAAATCGCTATGTTCGCGACACTTTTTGTGACCTGATCCGCCAGGCCTGCCAGACCCGCCAGTCAAAAACACGCAGAATTTAGACATAATTTTTCATTCAAACGTCGTGGGAGTATTGGAAGTTTGTTTAGAATTACCAAGTGATTTAAAAGACCAATTTGGTGTTGTTGCTGGGGAATTTTCCGAGCTTGAGCATACTAGAAAATCGCTAGCTTGCTATCGAGCCGTCACGCAACCATAGTGTAGTGACAATTGTCACGGACTCTATCTAAAACCTGGATAATTCTCCGAATTTTTAGAGACAGACCTTTAATACAGGAAAATAGGGTACAAGCTACCAAATGTAAAACAATTATCTACATTGAAAGCTACAAAAGAATTAATGAATTCTGATAATTATTTTGTTAAGATTCCATTGATGAGATTCATTCTATCATGCTAAAATTTGCGCAATAATTTATTATCAATTCAGACTGTAACTTGATTGTTTATATCTCCTTATTACATTATTATTTCTTTTTGTTAAGTTGTATGCAATTGCAATACTGTAATAACTTATAGTCACGCAAATAAAGCTAATTGTTGTAGTTGTTGTCGGAAACCAGAAATGGTAAATACTCCGCAGTTCACAGCTCAGATGCTTGACAGTCAGTTTTCAAATTACTGAAATAAAGTTTCACTGGATAGCAACTCTGGCAGCATCCGTGACAATTTTCACTTTGGTTGCGTAACGGCTCGGGTCAGACAGGGATCAAGCAAGCTAGCGATTTTCTAGTATGCTCAAGCTCGGAAAATTCCCCAGCTACAAAACCAAATCGGTCTTTTGAATCGCTTGGTAATTCTAAACAAACTTCCAATACTCCCACGACATTTGAATGTGTTTTTGACTGGCGGGTCTGGCAGGCCTGGCGGATCTAGTCACAAAAAGTGTCGCGAACATAGCGATTTCATTAGTATGCACAAGCTCACAAAATTCGTCAGCTACAAAACTAAATTGGTCTTTTGAATCGCTTAATAATTCTTAACAAACTTCGGATGTTCCCAGGACGTTTGGATGAGAAATTCCGTCCAAGTTCTGTGCGTTCTGACTGGCGGATGTAGCCACAAATAAAATCTGTGTCGCAAACATCGCATTTTGTAGTATGCATAAGCGCAGAAAACTCGTCAACTACAAAACCAAAATACTTTTCTGAATCGCTTGGCAATTCTAAACAAATATAGAATACTTTCAAAACGTTAGAAAAAGCCTTTCCGTCGAAATCCTTCGAAAGGTCGGACTGCTGGGTATTTAGTCATGATCCGTACTCGGCTGCCGGGTATTTAGACGCTGCCTATTTATTTATTTATTTATTTGTTTGTTTGTTTGTTTGTTTATTTATTTATTGGTTTGTTATTTATTTGGTTTTTAATTTCCATTTTTCGTTTTTTTTTTTATGACCCGCAGTCCGCACCCCGCACCCCGCAGTCCGCACCCCAACCCCACATTTTCGGAACAACCCCTATTTTCCTCCATGAATTCTAAGACCATTGTACGTATGGGTAAGCGCGCTTAGTTTTGACTTAACGAGAATCCTGACCCCTTTAAAAGCGCAAGTTTCGCACGAAAGATTGTTGTCGTTTTTACACAACAAACGAACCCCAATCTTGAAATTGAAACAACCAAAATGGATCAAAAGACATCTGTCCTGTTACACACCCTATTTGTCCAGCTACAATAAAGTGTTGCTTTCTGAGCTACTTAGTAAGCAAAACAAACCAGTGAGGCTGTAAACAGGAGAACTGGGTGGTTTACCATTTGTCTCAAAACTCTGGACATTCCACTTGGAATCTAAATAGCAACACTGATTTCTGATATGCGCAAAAAAAGGAATAAACTGAATTCCCTGTCGTTGTTTAAAATTCCAAAACAGAGTCTCCGAACGAAACATGGATGAAGCGTTTACTTTTTTTTGCCAATTTTTTGGCTACTCAGTTTCCGAGTAACACTTCATTATTTTTACCCTGCTAGCAGAGGTTTTTTATCTTGCCCCTTTTTTTTCGTAGTCTTTTTACGGCTGCCTTTACCGTTGTCTTGTCTGTGAAAGGCCAACCTCTCCTGCGCTGTGTAGTTTGACTGACAGGCGGGTTATCATTTGGCCAATCACAGACAAGACACGTGTTTTAAGTTAGTCGTTTCTATAGTAACGACAGAGTATGCTCAACAGGGAAAGGAATCGTATTGTGGCAGAGGTTTTTCTCGAGGTGGAAGAAAACAACATGGGTAACAACAGCCGTAAAAAGACTGCGAAAAAAAAAGCGGCAAGATAAAAAAAACCTCTGCTAGCAGGGTACATTATTTTAACTCTTGATTATAATTAATACGTCCGTAGCTGGGACACGACATGCCTCCAACGGGGCTGATTCAAACCAGTTCTTAGGAATTCCTTCTTACCTTTACCGGGGTTAAACAGTAAATAGTGAGCTGCAAAGGCTTTAAAGCAAGGTCATAAACCGGATCGTAACCCCTCCGGGGATGGGGGGGGGGCTACTCAGAAAAGTTTGGTGGGGGTGGGCCGCTGAGACACTGAAACCCTTGACCTATACCAGACCACGTTCAGGTCCTTTTTGCAACCCTTTTCTAGACTGGATGACAAAAATTCTTACCCTATCCCAGACTAGCTATTTTCCAGCTATCTATCAGAAATATAACCACACAGTGCTTTTAATGGAAAACCATATCTCGATCAACAAAGTTGTCACGATTTCATTTAGATTTTATGTTTCCGAGTTTTTCAAACCCACTTTGGACTAAAGGTCGGCACACACGAGGCGACTAGTCCCTGCGACTGGTCCCTACGACTAGTCCCGGGGACCAATTCCCTTCGTGTGCACTACCCATTTTAGTCAAAAATGTAGTCGCAGGGACCAAAATTTGGTCCCTGCGACTAGTCCCACGAATTCAAACAAGTTTGAATTCGTGGGACTAGTCCCGGGGACTAGTCCCACAAACTATGCTTGGTCCCTTCGTGTGTACTGTTCGTGGGACAAGTCCCTGCAGCCAAATGAAAATATTTCATCGGATCTTTTACTTTTTTCCAGTTGACCTTGTCTGTATTGGGAGTCTTGATCGAACAGTTGTCTTTTTACGCTTCTGTGCCAGCAATACAGGACACTGGAGAAAAAACTTTACCGAAATTGCAAATGACAAACACTGATAGATCGTACGAGGTATGAACCGGTTTGTAGTTGATTTATCTTAATGTTTTGTGGTTAATCTAGTAAATTCGGTTTCACTGTTGAGGATCGCTTTATTTTTCGTCTCCACATTTCGGCGAATTTTAGTTAAAGCGCCCTAAATTAAATCCTTCAAGGGACTTGTCCCCGCAACTATTTCCTTCGTGTACACACTACAGGGGACCAGTCGCAGGGACCAGTCGCAGGGACTAGTCCCCTCGTGTGTGCCGACCTTAAAGATTTTCACACCACCTAGTTTCCCGGTAATTGGTACTCTATTCTAGAACAAAACTCCCTGATTTGTAAACCCTATCCCAGACTAAACTGCTTGAAGACCATACCCATCACAGCAGAACATACCTGTATAGGTTATATATGGTAGCACCCCCCACCCCGGGGGGGATCGTAGCCCCTTCTTATTATCCAACTGTATTAGCTATTGTACAGAAAGCGTGCGAAACAAGTACAAATACCCCACGATATTGTACGGTTGGTTATTGTACAGTACCGTGGCGCGCTCTTCGTGTTACACTTGTAGTTTTCTTTCAAATTACTGAAAAAGGTTGAAAAAGGTTAAGTTGGATCAGATAAATCTCTTATTAAAGGTTTCGGTGTGAAGTATCGCCGTATATTTCCACTCGTATATATACAGCGATACTTCACACCGAAACCTTTAATATCTATTATCCAACTGTATTTATTTAGTTATTGTACAGAAAGCGCGCGAAACGAGTACAAGTATTCCAAGTTATTATTCAACAAATTGTCACTATGCCCATATATGGTAAGGAAGCCCTCATCCGTACATCACAGATATCCTGCGATATACCTAAATGACCATATTTGGAAGTGCACAGCAGATTTTTCCTGCCTACGGCCTCGTCGGCTAAGTATCAGGTGATATTCCGCGCGATTTCGCACGATAATTGTTAAATATTGCGCAGTTGGTTATTGTACAGTACCGTGTGCGCGCTCATCCTGTTACACTTGTAGTTTCATTTCAAGTTACTGAATTTGCTTGAATTCGCAGTATTTGGCCGGTTAAACATAGCACTGAGCTGGTGCCTTCCGGTTTTCTCTGCCCACAATAATGGTTTTTGCGGCGGTCCGAACACATTTTCCCAAGAAAAAGACCGGTGTTTATGTCGGAGAGTCGCTTTTGACACGTAAAAACATATAAATATAAAAATTAACCCGCCACTAGCTACCGATGTCACCGTAACTCAGAGGAAGTACAATCGCTCAAGAAGCAAATAATCCGAGATCGATTCCATGTCAGGGAAGAATTTTTCTTTTTACCTACGCCTTCACGACCAGTAAGAAAGTTGAATTTCACAGCAACGATAAAGAAACAATTAAAAAAAATAACCTTCATCCTCTGAATAAAAAATTAAGTTCTATTTTAAATTCATTGTTCAAAAGTAGACATAAGAACTCAATTCAATCTGCTTTTAAACGCTGTGTACCCTAAAAGCTGTGGATACGGCAAAGTCTCATTCGTGGCCCAATATTTTCTCCTTTCGTGTTCTTCTTTTTTTCGCGGTCACTTACCCGAGTCCTCTTGTTTTCGCTTGGCAATACAAATACTCGTCGCGTCTTTCGCTTCACAGACTAAGGGGCGTATCTTGGGCGAACGACTGTAAGATATTCTGCACCTTTAGGTAAGGAAGCCAGAGAACAACAGCAGGGGCTAATGCCATTCTTGTATTCAACAAGAGCATTTTCTGAAATTAATAAGTACCAACGAATTAAAAAAGTGGAGCTCCGCTTTCAGGGGCTTGGCTAAATCTATAAATTATTACAGTTATGGCAATTCAAAGGTTTTCACTTCAACCAGAACTGCAAAATAACAGAACTATGCTGCAAAGTATGACTATTGTGCCAACATTATTATAATGAATTTATGTTGGCATAATCCGTCACACCTTACTGACTGGTCGCACCTCGAGATAAAAAAATAGCTTCTGAAAAAAAATGCCCAACTCAGATCACATCGCACAAACCTTGCCCTGTTTCAGACCAACATGGTCAAAGGCTATACCCTCTTTCAAACCAACACGGCTCGAAAACCATACCCTTTGCGGCCGCACACACCGGCTATTACCCCACCCCACCCTGCTCGGGTTAATTTCCTATTCTGCGAAAGGACTTGGCACTAATTTGCGTCCACTCACTGCTTTCATCTCCCACAGATCGTGGTTGGAAGAGTTTGCAGCTCACTTTATTGACTGTTTTGCAAAGTCCAGGTAAGCAGAACTTCATAAGGAAGTGTTTAGAAGATGTTATAACGATCTGAATGTATGAACGACACCAACATCTCTCCCACTGTCGGCAAAAACACTGAAGGTCACTAGCCAACTTGAAGTTGTTTGAATCATCATATCGCGCGGGGATGATTCGATCACTTATGATCAGGCAAGATATTCGCCCATAAATGAGTTTTATGAGTAACTATTGTCTTCCTTCTCCATTTTTGACTTTGGGAGAATTATGACGAGCGAATCATTTCGGACGATCGACTGAAGCAACAACTTGCGAATACTCGGGCACATAACTTCTTGGAAAATCAGGATACAGGATGGAGGATCATCAGGAATCGAGGATCGGGGATCGAATGAACTATCAAACTCCAATAGCGAATAAGTTCTTTTTCCTTTCATGACAGAGTTTCTCAGTGGGTGCAGTTTTTGTATTTTATATAAGCGCCACAAAGTGTGTCAGTGATATTAGAATAAGGCTACTCATCTCTCCCAAGCACCACTTTGAGAATCCTTGTAAGCATCATCATGAAGAGTCCTTATTGGTGACATTCAAAATAGACACCAGCTTTGCCAGATCTTGGAATGTGAGCTCAAGTGCATGAGTTGTCAGGTGATGTTATGTTTGTTGTTGTTAGGCAAGTGTGTACACAACAGAACTACTTTCACAAACAACAGTATTGTAGATGGGCTTTGATCCATGAGATGACACATTCACAATGAAAATATAATGTTCAATAATTAAATGAGAAGAGTGTTAGATGAAAAATACTGGAAAAGCCCATAATTTGTCTTTGATTCACAGATCTTGCAGTGAACTTGGTGTATTATGTGAGAATTCTTTTTAATTTTTTATCTTAATTTTATTTGCAATCACACAGCAACAGTGACAACAACATCAACAAAATACAAAAGGAAAAGATACAAACAACAGTGCACAACTTGCAAGGTTTACAACTACAAAATTAATTACAACTTTCAATACAAAAGAGAATTACCTACCTACAGCACAATATAATATTTACGTACATTAGTGTTACTTAAAAATCTTACATTGCAATGTATTGACTTATTATTTTTTCTGACAGTAGTTTTACCCAATGCCACTTACAATATTACATTATGGTATTGACACAATTGTGCTTCCAATAATATTACTTATAAAAAATAATAACGAGAAGAAACAAACAAAAGGGGACAAAATATGAGAGGGTTTATAGACAATTATATCAAAAAAGGAGAGATCGGTTTTAAGTTGAAATCTCAATTTTCCATTGAATTTTTAATTTTTTTATAAATTGAGAACATCCAGGATGTATCTCACTACTTTTACAACTATATATTTGCTTTTTTATTACCAAGATGAGTAGATCTAGTTGGTGTCTAAGGTTGTCGTTTATAGAAAGAGGGGGTTGTTCTCAAAATTAATAGAAATTGCTCAGTTGACAAAATATGTATGAATGTTTTATTGATTGCCAACCTCGTCCCCAGGGCCTCCTCGCTTTTCAAAATGGTGGCGGCTCGGGAGAAGACCCTGGCACACAGCAGATCATGTGTCTCCAACGAGGATGGAGATGTATTCAAAATGGCGGCTACGGCGAAAAGGGTGAGAAGAACTGGGTACGAGATGCTAAGGTGAAGATAAACAAATGGCGGAAAAAGCTGAAGTTCAGTTCAAGAAAAACTAGGAAAAACAGACACGTTTTGCATGTAAGAGTCTTAGGAATACGGCAAAGTGTTAGAGGTCTTGTTTTTGCTGTTCATTGTTTCTTTTTTGTTATTTTAAAGTTAGGAGTAATGGGTTTGAGCGTACTCTACTGCGGAACTCCGTACCACTATAATTTTTGATTCAATGTTGCTCAAGTGAACATATTATATTTTTGTTTCATGAGGCTTTAGGCAATAAATTGTCTTATCGTTACATTGTTACAAATCTGTCCTTCTTAAATATTGTTATAAATTCGTCCTTCTTAACATTACATGCTCCAGCTTAAGACTTTTCGAATATATCAGGCTCAGATTAAGCTTGAAATATAAATATTATGGAGTGAGCTTAGGCCTTTAATAGAAAATGACTCATTTATTTATTTATTTACTTACTTATTTATTTAAGCTTATTTACAGTGCAACCTCGATTTAACGAAGTGCAAGGGAATGGGAAAAGAGCAGTGTTGTATGGACTGGTTAAACTAAGTTTTGATCTGGCATATTCCAGGTGCTGCTTTGGAGGCAGTGATAATCATTTTGGCTTTCTTGAATTTATTTGTGCCCATTCCTTGTGCTACAGTTTTGCTTGTACAGTTGAAGGTCTCCAGGTTTTGTCGCTTTCAATATTGTTTTCTACACTTTAGTTTCAGTAAGTCTCATTAAATACTAGAACTGAGGAGATTGTGAGACTGTAAATAATGGAGAAACAAAGAATTTTAACAGTGGATAGATAAAGTCCTCTTTGCATGTTAGACCAGTTCTAGGGATAATATTCCCAGGTTTGAAAAATTTTCTGCTTAACAACTTCAATCAATTGAGTTATCTGGGTGTAGTTTGAAAGTGTTTGAAAAATTTAAATCAATGGGAAAGAGAGGATTTCAGGAAAAAAAAAGGAGAGAAAAAGATTTCATGAAGTTTTGAAATTGGAAATTGTAGTTAGGCCTTTAAGCCCCAGTAGTGACAAACAAACATCTAATTTCTCCTTACAATATCACTACTTGTTCAAACATTCAGGCCCTGAGAATAAAGGAAATGATCACCAAAAATAAAATGTCTGGATGTTTATGTGAATTCTCTCAAGTAGTACCATAAGACATTTACGGAGAATAGTGAGGAGAACATGTTTGTTGATATCGGGGCTTAAAGTTAAGAACAAGGAAAGGAATATCATAATTGACTGCTTTCAACCTGGGGTGCTCTTATGTGGATATCAGTTTTTGATGGTCTCTTAAAATGATTTCCCATCTCATGTCTCTACTTTAAAACTATTCTCATGTCAATCTAAGCCAAATAAAAAGGGTTTGCAGATCCAATTAGAACACCACAAAAATCCACTAAAAGTTACAACAGAGGTTGAAAGAAATAACGAGTCATCCTAAAAAGTGGGATTTGTAAGTTAAGGTTATGTGCTAATCAATTTGAATCTTCAACATCCCCCTCTCCCCTATAGGCATACCTCAGACATTTGGCTACATGTATTTTCCTTGCCCGAGGAGTAGGGAATTTGATGCAAAGGTCCTGTGTGTATCACTCGGTCAGTTGTACGATAATTCTATCAGTTGTGTATTACCCCGTCAGTTGTGCATTACTTGGTCACTTGTGTAACCTTTCTGTCAGTTGCATGTTGCAAGTTGCAGTTGGAAGTTGTGCATCACTTGGTCAGTTGTGCATTTTTCTGCCAGTTCTGTGTCATTCAGTGGGTTGCATGATAACGCTGTCAGTTATGTATTACTCGGTCAGTTGTGTACTTCCCCATCAGTTGTGCATTACTCGGTCAGTTGTGTACTTCTCTGTCAGTTGTAATACTCGATCAGTTGTGTATTACCCAGTCAGTTGTCTCAGACTCGGTCAGTTGTGTTACACTCAGTCAGTTGGATGATAATTCCATCAGTTGTGTACTATTCCATCACTTGTGTATTACTCCCTCAGGTGAGTTTAATCCTTTCTTTCCCATTTCTATTTTTGAAACACTTTCAAACTTCACCCAGCTGCAGGTTACTCAATTGATTGAAGTTGTTAAGCAGAAAATTTTTTCAAAGCTGGGAATATTATCCCCAGAACTGTTAAAATGCTTTATTTTTCCATTGTTTACAGTCTCACAATCTCCTCAGTTCTAGTGTTTAATGTGACTCACTGAAGCTAAAGTGTAGAAAACAATATTGAAAGTGACAAAGCCCTGGAGATCTACAACTGTACAAGCAAAACTGTAGCGCAAAGAATGGGCAAAAATAAATTCAAAAAAGTCAAAATGATTATCACTGCCTCCAAAGCAGCACCTGGAATATGCCAGATCAAAAATTGATGAGTCATTTCCATAAATGAGTCATTTCCACTGAACTCACAGAGATGTAAGCCACGTAGAACAAATATTTTGTAGCACTAGTTTTATTTAAGGCTAAGCTCACTCCATAAGAGTTATATTCTAAGCTATAAATCTTATGGAGTGAGCTTAGGCCTTAAATAAAACTGAGCCTGATATACTTTAAAAGTCTAAAGATGAAGCATATAATTTTAAGAAGGACGGATTTCTAACAATATTTAAGAAGGACGGATTTGTAACAATGTAACGATAAGACAATTTATTGCCTAAAGCCTCATGAATCAAAAATATAATATGTTCATTTGAGCAACATTGAATCAACTGGCGGTACGGAGTTCGGCAGTCGAGTACGCTCAAACCCATTATTCTTAACTTTAAAATTACAAAAAAGAAACAATGAACAGCAAAAACAAGACCTCTAACACTTTGCCGTATTCCTAAGACTCTTACGTGCAAAACGTGTCTGTTTTTCCTAGTTTTTCTTGAACTGAACTTCAGCTTTTTCCGCCATTTGTTTATCTTCACCTTAGCATCTCGTACCCAGTTCTTCTCACCCTTTTCGCCGTAGCCGCCATTTTGAATACATCTCCATCCTCGTTGGAGACACGTGATCTGCTGTGTGCCAGGGTCTTCTCCTGAGCCGCTGCCATTTTGAAAAGCGAGAAGACCCTGGGGACGAGGTTGATTGATTGCATTAAACTATGATAAAATTTCCTGATAGAATATATATGGCAAGCCGATCATAGCAAAATTAAAAAATGATTTCTTAACCATTCAATCTTTGTTTTAAAGACAATTTAATGCATATTTCAGACAATTCAATACAATGTTCAGTTCAATTCAATACATATTCAATTCAATGCATATTCAATTCAATGCTTCATTCAATTCAATACATATTCAATTCAATGTTTCATTCAATTCAATGCATATTCAATTCAATGCATATTCAATTCAATGCATATTCAATTCTATGCTTCATTCAATTCAATGCATATTCAACTCAATGCGTGTTCAATTCAATGCATATTCAATTCAATGCTCCATTCAATTCAATGGTTGACCAGGTCTTTCTCTTTAGAACAAACCTCAGAGAATCTGGGAACGAGTACATATAATGAAATTGAAATAGGGAAGTACTGTAGAAAGCAGTTGCTTTTTGTATGCTAATTCCGTTAAATCGGAGGGATGATGGAATCCGATGAGTCGTTCAATTTAAAAGACCTACCGATGTTTTGAGTTCTGTGTTGAAAAAAACACAGTTAATTTGCCATGAAGAAAACGTAGATTTTGAGCACAGTGGAAACTGGTCAATGAAAAACAATACCAGGGGTAAAAAATAGACTGAGGGTAAAATGCAGCCTGCTGACTAATAGGCCCCGTTTACATGGGTTATTTCATCCCAGGATAAGTTTCAACCCGGGATGAGATGCAAGTCATCCTGGGTTGAAACTCATGCCGGGATGAAATAAGTCATGTAAACGGCGCCTAAGGGTGAAATGAAGACTAGGGGTAAAATGCAGAAATTATGAAGACCACAGACTGCAGTGCAGACCAGGGGGAAATGAGAGAAAAGGCAGCCGGAAATACGTCTGCGTTCGTAGAAGTTCATAGAAATCATTAAAATTTATTTAAAATCGTCAAAATGTTTGCAATTTTTTCGCTTCCTAATCGGAAAGTTTGTTTGCTAATTGAGAAGTAGTCAAGAACAGTTTTTCCACCAAGGATTGCATGTCCAGAATACGTTGTTCATAAAACAGTTTTGCTTCAACTTCAAGCCGTAGATTACAATTTGATCGGACTACGCAAAACAACCTGTGTTATAATAAGCGAATCAGCTCGGACGGGAATAAATGTAAGCTAAATATCTCATTAATCAGAACCAGTAGTGTACCAAGAGATCGCTTTTTTACAAATGAACTTTATTTGCGAACTAGCTGAGGTAAAAGTCAAACGCAAACATTTCGACAACATTAAATAGTTTTTAATAATTTCTATGAACGTCTATGAACACAGACGTATTTCCGGCTGTCTTTTCTCTCATTTTTCCCCTGGTCTGCAGTGGCACTGCACTCTATGGTCTTCATTCTGCATTTTACCCCTAGTCTGCATTGTACCCCTGGTATGCAGTCTGCAGTCCGTAGTCTCTGTTTTATATTTTTAGACTGACGGGTTTCCACTGCGCCCAAATCTACGTTTCTTCACGGCATATCAACTGTGCTTTTTCCAACACAGAATTTAGAAACATCGGTAGGTCTTCTAAATTGAACGACTCATTATCTGATTCCATTATCCCTCCGATTTAGCATACAAAGCAACTACTTTCTACAGTACTTTCCTATTTCAATATGGCGTCGAACATTATTTACATTCTCGTTCCCAGATTCTCTGAGATTTGTTCTGGAGAGAGAGAGACCTGGTCAACCATTGAATTGAATGGAGCTTAATTGAATGAAGCATTGAATTGAATGGGACATTGAATTGAATATGCATTGAATATATATAATTGAATGGGGGCATTGAATTGAATCGGCATTGAATTGAATGGAGCATTGAATTGAATATATGCATTGAATTGAATGAAGCATTGAATTGAATATGCATTGAATTGAATGAAGCACTCATTGAATTGTCTAAAATATGCACTGAATTGTCTTTAAAACAAAGATTGAATGGTTAAGAAATCATTTTTGAATTTTGCTACAATCGGCTTGCCATAATAGAATTTAACATTTATAGGACATTCTAAAAAGGTGCATTCCAGTGAGTCAGAATTTTTATGCTGAGCACAAATGTCATCATTTCTGATTTGAATCTCTTGAGCTCATTGTTAGTTACTTAAATTTTATGAAGAATTTTGAAACCAAATTCTCTTAACGTGTTGTCAGCAGTCATTTTGTAGATTGTGTTAAATATCTGTTTCCAACTATATATAAATTATCTTATTAGAGGTTTCTGTGTAAAGTATCGCCGTATAGTTTTATGAGTTGTGATGTATTTTGACGAGCCCACAGGGCAAGTCAAAATACAAACAATGAGTAAAAACGTACAGCGAAACTTAATACCAAAACATGTAATAAGAGATTTATGGGGCTGGTCGTTAATAATTATTACCTGTGATTGGGGGCCGGCCATTTTGCTGGGGGGTCATTTCCAAAATCTTGATTTTTTTGTAGGGGGGATCATTTTCAGATAAGGGGAGCGTTACTCGGGGGGTCATTTAACTCTTATGAAAGTGGTATTTAAACAAATGTGTAAAATGGTAGTGACAGGCCTGCACGACCCCCAGACTCGTCTCATAACTTTGCTCTCACAAGTATATCTTTTAAGGACCGTCCTTTCTTATGTGATATTAATGACGGTTCCTTGAAGATTTCGTTGAGTAATGGTTGTTTTTTAATCAAATGCCATCTCTTCATGATGATCTGTTCCAAATTGGGCACTGATGGTTGATATTGCTTTACAGAAGGCAAGATTCGTTTATTTTCCCTGCGTTTTTGTTGGAGGGCTAGCTTTCTGTCTTCAAAGTTTACTTCTGAAAGTGTATTTTGTATAAAACTTTCTCGGTAACCATTTTCTTGGAATTGTTTTTTGTAGTTGTTGATCATCTCTTCAAATAATGTCTTAGAAGAGTTTGTTCTCAATAGTCTCAAAGCTTCCCCTTTAATGAAACCTCTTTTGACATGGGGTGGGTGGCATGGGGAAAAATGTGAAATGTTTCAGTGGGTTTGAAATGCGTGCGTACATCAAGTACTGCGGCTTTTTTGAATCTCTTGCCTTTGTATACAGTAGTATCCAAGAACGTCGTTTTTCAGCCGTAAATTTGACATCTCTGCTAACGTTCCAGAGTGAAAAAATGTAATCTATGAAATGTTTCCAAATGAGCAGTTTTATTGCACTTTGGCTAAGGATGTCTGTTTCAACTTTCGCCATAATGTTGGCAAAGGCAACTGCCATTTTAGTACCCATGGTGGTTCCGTGTGTATGTAGATAGGTTTTTCCATTAAATTGGAAGGAATTTTCCTGTAGGATAAGCCTTAGCGCTCGTTCTAGTAGTAGCGTGGGATGGGAATTTTATTGTGATAAAAAGAGGCGTATGCTTTGAATACGGTTTGGATCCCCTCTTCTTGTGGTATATTTGTATAAAGGCTCGTGAGGTCCACTGAGACAAGTAATGCCTTCTCTGGTACCTTAGTTCTTTCAATGAAGTAAATGAAGGCGGCACGATTTGTAGCTAGAATATTCATAGTTTCCACAACAACCGGTTGGGGGGTCATTTTCACAATATTTAAACTTTATGGGGGGTCATATCTAAAAAACTAGGATGGAGTGGGGGGTGAGTTTGAAAACCTTCTAAGCTTTCTCAAAATGGCCGGGACCCCTCACAGGTAATAAACGACCAGCCCCTATTATCCAACCTTTTTAGTAACTTGAAAGAAAACTACAAGTGTAACAGGATGAGCGCACGCATGGTTCTGTACAATAACCAACTGTACAATATCGTGGGATATTTGTACCTGTTTCATTCACTTTCTGTACATTAACTAACACAGTTGGATAATAAGGGCAAATTAGTTGGGAAAATACCTGGTCCAACTTTTCACAGTGGTAGGTTCTTTCACATTGTTTTCCTGAAATAAATTAGTCTTTGCATCTTAGTTTGGTTAAATAGAGTGCTTTATTATCGGACAGATAGAATACATCCCTTTCATTAAGTATATCCCTATTAGTTACAGCAGTTTGCTGAGCTTTTTTCTTCAAGTAATTTGGGATCCCAGCAATAAGTTGAAAATATTGAAAGAAGTTCAGGCGCACATTGTGTCTGCATTTTACATTGTCAAGAGACAGAAACTTGCCATTTTTATCAAGTAAATCGTGTACAAAACAGATTCCTTGTTCAGACAAATGTGTCCAAAATATAGACTTATTCTCTATTGTAATTTATTGTTCCTGCAAAGAATGAATTCACTTTTATAAATGTCAGGGTAACCAGCATGCAATTCCTTAAAATAATTAAAATATAATGTGAGAATTGCATTGCAGGTATGTTTGCCGTAGTTTTGCAATTTTTTAGTCCCATGATGTTGTAACCCTACAAAATCGAAACAAGAACCGATCAAACTCAATCAAATGATTTGCATTGTTTAATCTACCATTCCGTATCGGTTCAGTTGAGTTTGAATGCTGATCATTCAGCACCCAAACATTTGGCTGTGTTCAATTGAGGAGTTTTTCTTGTAGTCGATTATGTTCAATTGCCAAACCCAGTCAAACAGTTGTTTGGTTTTGATTATCAGACGTTTGTTTAGACACCCTGGGCATAATTTAACACGTATCTTTTTTGTTCTTGATCAGGTAGCCACTTGGGCAAGAGGTGATAGCTAAGCAAGGTGATGGATTCCTAATCTTTTCAAGATTCACTGCTTAAGGTTTGTACACATTTGATTCCATATTGAACATGACAATTTGACTTTGTGTCAACCTCACATCTAGCAATTGAGGTTTTTTCTGAGTTCTTTCCAGAACTTACCTTTAATTTACCTTCTACTTCAATGACATCCACTGGTTTCATTGCATATGATACCAAAATAAGCTTAAGCCTTACAGTGTTTGAGCCTATGTGGTCTGAATAAATTTTGATCTTTTTTATTGGAGGAAGAAGGGTAATGTATCAATATTAGTAATCAAAAATATTAATAATATCAATAGTGTTATTGTAATAATATTCATTATATTGTTATTGTCATTTTTATTTTAAGTTATGAATAATTTTTAAGGTTAATTCTGCTCGTAATATTTCCAAAACTCAATCTAAATTTGATCTGTGATCGTTGATCCTCGATCCTGGCTTTCCAGGTAACCGCTGTACACTGCAGTGAAATCTTCTCAAATGTTTTTATTTCGGGAAGGAATTCACTTCTTCTGTGGGGATCAAAATTTCCTTTCTCACTGTTAGATCATAATGTAGCCGTGTTGGCAAATCACAGGCTGTAAATCACATTTGAAATAATATTAATTTGGGTCTGCGCACTAAACTGCAGTGAAGTGAAGATGGCTTTACCATAAAGCCTTCAGTTAGATCACAGCCAGCCCAAGCTTATGGTTTAGGTAAGAAATGAGATGATCTCGCCTTACCTTATACCTCATTCTGCATACCACCTACTTAATTACCTAATATACCTTATTCATGCCACATCCAAACCTCAAGTGGTGAGCTTGGTCTGCCTGTGGTTTGGTAGATTTTAATTATTTTGGTGGTGATCAGTTTTCTAAGTGAGATCACATGGGTGAGTGTTTGGTGTGCTAGATTTCAGCTCAGTTGACTAGGGCTCAAATCCTACCCCCCAGACACTAGCTGGAGTTGTTCTTTAGTAGCTTTGACTGGATAGTATTTTTTTTTAAAATTGACGCACAGCTAGGATAAGACATATTACTGGTAAGATGAATAAAAATGTTCACTGGCTACAAAAGTGAATAAAATCGAGCT
This sequence comes from Siderastrea radians, assembly GCA_964017195.1. NCBI lineage: Eukaryota > Metazoa > Cnidaria > Anthozoa > Scleractinia > Rhizangiidae > Siderastrea > Siderastrea radians. The sequence continues at coordinate 13,878,651 of OZ024888.1, read as the reverse complement.
TTCGGCTGTCGGCCTGCAGCCTTTGATGGATAAAAAAATTGAATAAAAATTAATCAAAAATATATACAAAACAAGGTGAGACCAAACAATAAAAGAAATAATATAAAATTTAAAAAGGTAAATTGAGCTAACTATTTAAAAAAAAAAGAATAGAGTATTGACTAGAGAGCAGCTTGGAATTATTGTTCACATGTTCAATAGCAAAAGTGTGCCAAGATTCTAATGTTTTTGTACACGAAAAGACCCTTTATCAATTACATGTGAGTTCTCAAAGCCAGTGCGATGTCCATCACTCCAAATGTTTTGAACCACTTGCACAATTCTTAACATTCCTGCATTGTGAATTCAGAAGTTCTGTTTTAGCCCCCAAAATGGGGCCGTTTCGATGAGTAAAATACAGTGTCATTTTTGGGGCTAACTTAGCTCTCTGATTTAAGGCCATAATAGCCCTATTTACAGGGGCTAGGCTGGCACCAAAGGGCCAAATTAGGTCCCACTGTGTGCTGTTTCGGCTTTCATTGGGTTAGTTTTGTCCCAGCTGTGGCTGAAATAGCCGCACATTGGGCCGTATCATCCCCGGGCTCCACAGGGCTAATTTACCATTTTTGGGCTGAAACAGATCTTCTGAAATTACTGTGTATGCGTATACAGCTATCAGTGTTTACAACAAAACATGGCACAAATTGGTCCATTCACTGTCCTGCTAAACACAGTATAAATGCGTGTTTTATTTCAGTGAAATACGCAAAAAAGATACTTGTTTTGCTCACAAACTCAGTGACGTTGATATTACATGGCACTAGGCAAATTCACGTAGGGTACGGGGTTAGATTTAGTGTTTAGGGTTAGGGTTAAGGAATAAGGTTAGGGGATAGGGTTAGGGTTAGAGTAAGGGGCTAGGGATAGGGTAAGGGGTTAGGGGTTAGGGGTTAGGGCTATGGGTCAGGGTAAGATTTAAGTGAAAGTTAGGGTTAGGTCCTATATAGAGGGTACTTGGATTTAAACTGATGGATGGTAGAAATGAATCCGAGATTTCGTATTAAAAATATCCATGTCTTGGGCCAGAACTAAACATTCAAAAATTCTATACCTTTTGTCCTGACTCAAATTATGCAGTTAACCTACATCGTTTATAATTTTAAAACAAATATCCACCAACCCTCCCCCCCCCCCGTCCCCCAGAGAAGAAAGAAAAGAAACTGAAATCGAAAACAGGAACTTCCATATCATCCCGTCTCTGTTAAATCCAAGCTCCCGTTAGGGCCCAGTTTCCATGACAACAACAAGAAAAACTTGCATTGCTCGTTTAAAATCACAACAAAGCAAAACGTTTGCTCTTACTTTCACTTTTCTCTTCCTTTATACAGTATTTGATCATAGGACATGAAATCTAGGGATAGCTAAGTTGCTTAAGTAACAACTTTGCAGAATGAACATCTAGCGGAGTATCTAAAACGAAAAAGAACTATCAAAACCAAGGTTGTAATTAAACGGAATTGGCTTGTTGATATGAAGAAGTTAAGGTCTGTGCAGTATCTATCGTTTACTGGGTGCGTTGAACACTGAAACGGATGCTTGCAAAACGAAACATTAAGAAGACCGCGCGTTGATAATTTAAACCGCAAACACGAGGGCTCGATCGTGAACACGTGCTCCGCCAAGATAGACGTTATGTAACACGTCGGCAATTCCTCGCTTTCGAAGTAATTTCACACAGTATCAGAGAAATTATCAACGCATAGTCGACGCAGTGAAATGAAGACAAGAACAAACGCCGCTACAGTGTTTACATTTGATTATAATGTGATCGAACACGTAATGATGTTAAAAACAGTGGAGTATTCATCTATATTATTACAAGACACTGGATTCTACTCTCCCAAAATTTACGTCCTGAAAACAATTAAGCTTATATCAGAACTCGACGACCGCCTGCCAAAAGACGGGACAAGAAAAGAGAAAGATTGTGTTTAAAAAATTTTAAACGTGGATACAAATGGCTTTAGGATTCAGGCTAACGTGTTCCGAAAATATCAGAAACCGTTCACTTTATCAACTTTACATCTGGTAGGATGCACAGTAGATGATTGTTTGGTTGTATGGTGCTAGATTTCAACTCAGTTGACTAGGGCTCAAATCCCACCCTCCAGACATCTGGAGTTGTTCTTTAGTAGCTTTCACTGGATAGTATTATTTAAAAGAATTGATGCACAGCCAGGATAAGACATATTACCTTTAAGATCAACAAAAATGTTCACTGGCTATAAAAATGTACAAAATCGAGCTTTCGGCTGTCAGGCTACCGTACTTGATGGATAAAAATGAATAAAGATTAATAAAAAATATATACAAAATAAGGTAAAACTAAACAATAAAAGGAATACTATAAAAGTAAAAAAGGTAAATTAAGCTAACTATTTTTTTTAAAGAAAAGAATAGAGTATCGACTAGGGAGCAGCTTGGAATTATTGTTTGCATGTTTATTAGCAAAAGTGTGCCATGATTCTAATGTTTTTCGTACATGAAAAGACCCTTTATCAATTACAAGTGAGTTCTCAAAGTCAATGCGATGTCCAAATGTTTGAACTGCTACCGCAAGTCTTAACATTCCTGATATGTTCTTTCTTTCTTTCTTGTTTCAAAACATCGGCCAGTAAATCCCCCACACAGTACCAATCGCAATTGGCACAGAACATCTCAGCATTCACATTCTCTCACATTCGAGTTATTAATTAGCCCTTCAGGGGTTTGCAACAAGAATTCACTTCCCCTAAATCCTGACCTTCTGTCGAACATCAACCAAATGTAGTATATAAACTACCCTGTGTTGATTGTGATTGGTGCTTTCTGGGGAAACTGGCGGATGTTTTGAAACAAGAAAGAAAGAACGTATCAGGAATGTTAAGACTTGCACTGGCGGCTCAAACATTGCGAAACATGCCTGAATATTTCATTGTCTTTGACAACTCCAGGTAAGTGATAAAGGGTCTTCTCGTGTCTGAAAAACATTAGAATCATGGCGCACTAGCTTAATTTACACCAGATTCATGTTTATTCCGTTTTGTATCCATAAAAGGCAGAAGCCCGACAGCCGAAAGCTCGATTTTATTTATTTTTATAGCCAGTAAACGTTTTTATTGATCTTAGTATTTTTTTCCTATACATTTTCACCAGGACAGTAAAGAACTCTCTCTCTTTTCTCTTATTTAGGATAAGGGTGAAAGTTGTGACAAAAGAAATCTACATGATTGTACAATGGCCTCAAGCTATGCAGAGTACAGCAACAGTTTATCTGACCAAGAACAAAGTACCACTTATTCTGAGGAGAATGGAAGCAATCCTTTTGAAGTTGATCAGGGTGGCATTGAGGTTAGTCAAGTACAAAATCTAAGGCGACGTCAAAACAGGGAAAACGGAAAAAAACAATTTGAATGTGATCAGTGTAGCAAACCTTTCAGTTCATCAGGAAATCTAAAGACTCAAAAACGAATACACAGTGGAGGAAAACTCTTTCAGTGCCAGCAGTGTCACAAATGTTTTCATCAAAAAGGTAATCTAGAGGAACAGAAAAGAACACAGAGGGAAGTGATACCTTTTGAATGCGACCAGTGTGGAAAATGTTTTAATTCAACGAGTAACCTAAAGCGACACAAAAGAACACACCTTGGAGAGAAACTGTACGAATGTGACCAGTGTGGTAAATGTTTTAGTCAAGCAGGAGATCTAAAGAGACATAAAAGAACACACAGTGGAGAGAAACCCTTTGCAGGTGGGCAGTGTGGTAAACGGTTTAGAGAAGCTGGACATCTAAGAGCACATAAAAGAACACACAGTGGGGAGAGACCCTTTGAATGCGAGCAGTGTGGTAAATGTTTTAACGAAAGTGGGTACCTAAAGAGACATAAAAGAACACATAGTGGAGAAAAACCTTTTGAATGTGAGCAGTGTGGTAAACGGTTCAGCCAAGCTGGACATCTAACAACACATAAAAGAACACATAGTGGAGAGAAACCCTTTGAATGCGAGCAGTGTGGTAAACGTTTTAGCGAAAGTGGGACCCTAAAAAGACACAAGAGATCACATAGTGGAGAGAAACCTTTTGAATGCGAGCAGTGTGGTAAACGGTATAGCCAAGCTGGACAACTAACAGCACATAAACGAACACACAGTGGAGAGAAACCCTTTGAATGCGATCAGTGTGGTAAATGTTTCACTGTAGCCTGGGCCCTAAAGAGTCATAAAAGAACACACAGCGGACAGAAACCTTTTGAATGCGATCAGTGTGGGAAATGTTTCGGTCAAGGTTCGGATTTAAAGAGACATAAAAGAAGACACAGCACACAGACACCTATCAAGTACGAGCAGCCAGACGATTCCTTCAGCATTTATGAACTTTTGTGTGAAGTTAAAGAAGTGAAACAGGAACTGTTATGATACTATGACTTGTGATATTTGTTTTTTAGTCAGTATTGCCTAACCTGCGATCAGGCCGAATTTTAGCATCGCTCTCATATTCTCGAAAGGCAGTGGAACTAAAACTCACTGGAATCGCGCTAAATCGCTCCAAAAACCACATAGGAGAAAGAACAACAGACAGAGGACTTCAGGTAGGGTTTTTTTTATTAAAAACACGTTCGCATTTTTAAATTAAAGTCGGAATCGTTTTTTCCCATACAAATCCTTATAATTTCACTGTTACGCAACGGCCGCCGTTACGCTCATATTACAACACTCACACAACACAGAACAAAGGTCACACGGTCTATATATCTCCCATACAGCTTGGGTTACCTGTGGTTGGTCGCTCGCTAAAATAGGGCCTGATACAATCTCTCACAGGAGTTCGTGTCGGCGGCCAAATTTTGGCCGCGGGAATCTCGCAATCTGATTGGCCCTTTAACAATAGAGCTGTCAACGGAAGTAAATTGTCTACGAGACTTGCTCACAATTTTCAATCCGACCGCCATGGCCAAGGAACAAGTCTGCCGAGGTAAACGTGTCGCTCAAAGATATTCTCGTCGTTCTAGGAGAATTGTCATCATTTCTTTCTCTCCTGAGAATGGCGTCCGGTTTGACGCAAGCTGTCTCTCACTCGGAGCAGAGAAGTACAGCAACAGTGAAGTATGTATCCCGTTTTATCGCATCGTGTCTCCAATTTTTCATTTGAAGGCTTTCAGCTAGTATTGAAAATATAAGCAGAGTAGTGGTTGTATCCGCGTTTTACGAAACAAAACGAACAGCAAGTATCTTTCGCCAAGAGTGATCAACAAGTCAACCGATAATTCCGTAAACTTAACGATAAGCTGATGTTTATAATTTTAGTGAGAGCCGCACTCAGCGAGATGCTGTATTTATTTTTACCTAAGTAATAAAGACTTTCAGTTTATTCATTCAGTGTTAATAATGTCGTTTTAATGATCTCTGACATTGATATCAAAGGATCTGACTAGGTTTGTAATAAATGTTCTTCGTTTTAAAATTCGCTGCTGTTTAGAGATGAAATTCGCTGGTAATCTCAAATATTTTAAGCTTATATCACTTCTTGAACTAAATTAAATTACAAAACACTCGTTTGTTTATAAACGGTTTTATTGATATCTTTTTTCTAAAGAGTGAAACTGAAGGTATTTCTCTTAATTTCCCAAGGTATTTTACGCAGAAAATCGGTGACAAATGCGTAGAGAATATTTCCGGATACCACCTGAAATGAGAAAGGATTCAAACATGCAGCATATTTTGGTACATGACAACCTCGTCGTGTTCTGAATTTTCATTCAGTTTCAGCTCAGACAGAGCAACTATGTACAATACCGGAGCGCGTACCTTCCAAGTTGTAAATTTGAACGCTAGTGCCAAGATTTATCGTAGCCTGTGATTTTCTTATTTTTGCCGACATTTGAGGACTTTTTGCGAATGCCATTACATACACATATGGGAAATTTGCATACCGAGGAGCGTGCAAGCAAAACAAATTTTGATTGGCCGTTTTGTTGAATGTCAATCAATAAAAAAAGGTGGGCGAAAGACGTTCCGTAGAAGAATTGTATCAGGCTCTATTTTTCGTTTCGCCCTTCCCGCCGGAATGTTTCACCGAGCGAAACGAAAATAGAGCCTGATCGCAGGTTAGTATTGCCAGCCTTAAAAGAAGACATTATGAATGAATTAGGCTCTCCCAACGTCTACAGACATTTTTGGTTCGCATTTGCTATAGCAACCGAGAACTATTGGGGTGACGAATGGCGTACTGTTGTGTTACACTGTCTGTAACCATTTTGTTCCAAATAAAACTCATCCTACCATAAAAACGATTAATGTTAGCGTGATATAAAGCTTTCACCTTGTTGCAGGGTGAACGTCGCACCGGTGTCATGAAATTTACGCAAATTGAAGGGGAAAATACGGAAATGAAGGAAGGAAGACATTAATTAGAACGCAAGAATGTAGGTCTCTAGACTACGAGCAGTCTCTCGTAGTATAAACGGCTTACGTAAACACGAAAAGTTGGACAGTGCTTAACTTTTTTACTCTTACGTAAGTTGCTCATACATCGCCTCTTGTTTTGTTTACTTGAAATTGCTTGAGGATGATTCTAAACTATAGAATCGCTGAAACAGAAATCAACAGATTTTATTGTGGAGCTTTTGTAAGTGCAGCCCGTTTCAGACGCCAAACTTTTCATGAGCCGAACCTAATACCATGAATTAAGTACGTGAAACGTTTGGCGTTTGAATCAATTCAATTGAGAACGGGTATTTCAATTTGGAACGGCTCAGCCGTTCTTCCCGCCTAGCTTGGCCTGGAATTTCGCCTTTGGAACGGCTTTGACTCAGACGCCGAGCTTTTTATGTGCCGATTCTAATGCATAAATTTCGTTAAGTATTTCTGAGTACATTCTGAAAATTTTTGTGGTGTGAGCGTCGCACGCCTTGACTCAAGTTGAAACAAAATATGGGATCGTCCCCCAGACCTTTAAAAAAATTTTGATTCAGACCCGCCCAGGAACTGCTTCAGTTTGCGTAGACATTTGAGAAGGGCTTCAAATTTCCGTGATTAATTACAATACACTTACCCCGTATAAAAACAAAGAGTAGCTGCTTCTTAAAAAAAAAATAACACTCAACTCGGACCAGATCTCACAAACCTTGCCCTATTTCGGACAAAATGGTCAAAATTTACACCCTATTCTCTCTAGGGGCTCCGCACAAAAAAGCCTTAGAACGCTGATTACGTAACCCTAGCATGCTGCGTTCAGTCCGTGGCAATCCATCACGTGTCTCATTAGTATGGGGCTCTTATATAAGGCCACTCCCTTGTCGCGATAGCTCATTCAGTCTTTTCGGTGTTTCGAATGCTTCTTTTCGCGTCCCGCCCACCTCCCCGCAGCGATGAACCGGCACTCCACCAGGAGCTCCCCGCTCCTGACCGCCTTAGGCTGAGTCTCCCATATCTTATCTAGTCTAAGGCATTGTTTGCGGACAGCCCCGGAGAGAATATATTACTACTTCAGACCGAAACGGCTCGTGCCCATACCTTTCGATGGGGCCGCACATACCCTTCTTTGTGCGAAAGCGATATGTCATATGACGTCATAAAATTTCTCGCCAAGAAGAAAACGCCTGGCCCCGGTTCCTGGAAAGCCGATTAGCGCTAATCGAGGGTTAAATCTCGCTAATCGAGGATGAAAATTTATCCTTCGGTTAGATTCTGTTCATGAAAGCACGATTAACACTAACCAAGTGATAAACGAGGGGTTAAATTTAATCCACCTAGCGAGGTCGATTAACTCACTAATCGGGGGAAATTCGAGCGGTAATCGACTGAGTTTTGGGTGCAAAAACCTACAGCGAAATGTAATGGAGCAAAAGCAAAAAGGACCACAAACACGCAAATCGTGTGGTCGAGTTTTCGATTTTAGTATATATTTTAAAACACTACTAAACAATTCCATCAATAGCTCTATTAAACAAATAAAAAAAGCCAAAACCGTGCTTTGTTCTGTGATAAAGCACGCAAGGAAGTGACGAGAGCACGAAAGAAGTGTAGGGTGAACACGAGTCGCAGGCGAGTGCTTCTCCCTACTTCTTGAGTGCTCTCGTCACTTCCTTGAGTGCTTTATCACAGAACAAAGCACGATTTTTGCTTTTTCATTTGTTTTATAATATAGCTTTGCTCACATTTGTAAAGAAACTGGCTTTTAATTGCAAGAAATCAAGTTTTTTTCATAGCTTGCAAGCGCGTGCAAGAAAGGTTTTCAACTTGCCAGCGCGCCCAGAATGGCGTCACGGGCTACTCCGTACATCTGTACTCTGATAAAGCACGTTGTTTCAACCAATCAGAGCGCGCGTTATATCGGAACTTTATTGTAAAAAATTCTATTAAACGGTAACTCTGGAAACGTGGCTTCAGTAAATAGGAACTTCACAAAGCAGAATTTATGAACCGACCTTCAGGACTACGAGCTTATGATAAAACGAAACTGACAGCCATGAATTTCGAAGCCATTTTTCATCGCAAGCGATAGCGGGAATAATCAACTTTATTTTCTAAACTGCGTACCGAAAATAACTTAATTATGCTCTAAACTCTGTAATGATGAAACACACAAGCAAATGAACAATACATGAATTTATTGTATTGGAGGAATAGGTCGAGCAGTGCCATAATACGACCTCTACAAAACACAACTCACATGATACAGAAGTATAAATGGTAGGAAAATACAAAATGAGTCTAACCTGACTCTTACAAAAACTGAATTAATTAAATTCCAATGTGCAGGAACATAAAGACGCGAGTCGACTTTATCGCAAACATAGCCGTCTTTAGCTGAATCTGATTTCCACCTTCCGTGAACTTTGAAAAGCCGATCTGGAACATTCAGATTTGCAGCGGGAGTAGCTCCTCCGGACCTGAAGCTGTGATTACTAAACTTAGAGGGGTCTAATCCAATAGTTTCCAACTTCTCCTTAAGAATTTCTCCCGCTCTGCTAGCAGTGAGCGGCTTGGAAGACAAAACATTGCCCTTCAATTTCTTGTCGTACCATAAGGATCTGAAAAGGAAATTCTGAGAAAACGAAGGAATCCTGGCAGCTTCTAAGTACTTAATAAGGTAAGTATAAGGACAAGTACAATTACCAGTCTTAGCAATATAAACCCAGGAACCCTCTCTGTACTTATCAGTCTTGCTGACTTCAACAAAAAATCTTATGATAAAGATCTTCAGTTACAATGTTAGATCTCCTCATGCTTAAAAGCTCGGAAATGCGGGAAAAACCAGCATATGCGAGTAAACACATACAGACAAACCTGATATCAAGTAAGTTACTACTTTCCCCATATTGCTGGAAAATTAAGCCAAGGATCTCTGGGGTAATGGGCTCCGCCTTCCTGACAGGTTTACGAAGAACGCGACTGGAAGCCTCAACAATAGACTTGACAAGAAACTTGTCGCACGGATTGTGATTATCAACCTGCTAACTTATGTACCCAGTTAATAGCGTAAAAAGCGCTGTAAATTGTAGAGCTACCTAATGAATTTTCAAGTAAATGATGCAAACACAAGGAAACTGTGATTGAAGTAGCTGGGAGAAAAGAAGCCTCCCCAGTGCTATGCAAGCACCACGCCTTAAACTTACAAAACGATCTACAATAATTAATAACTGTGTTATCAGCTCGAGAATTAAAGGCAGAGAGCCAAAGCTTCTCACAAAGTAGAACGCCAAACGTCCGACTGGCAGCTGCTTTAACATCTGGAGCAAAAAATAGAGAAAATAAAATGACAAAACTGACCAAACCAAAAATATAACTGAAAAAATTAAAACATGTAGTGAAACAAAAGTAAGGATGGGTCCAAGTGGTCCCAAAAACACAGCAAAAGACATTGCCACTAAGGGCCCAAGTGGTCCCTGCATAATGAAAAAGACCAAGTGGTCCACAAAGAAAAAAGGGGATCCAAGTGCATCCCACGATACTCGGATACCATGTGGTATGAGCGTAAACAACTCTACAAACTGCAGAGAAAACCCCTACAAATGTGAAAGGGGGTAAACGTAAGGCCTCTCTAGGAAAAGCTCAAGAACAGAACCGCTGAACGGAAATTATGTGATCCAAGAAGGGCATTTTTATAATTACCCAAAACAAAAACATCATTACCCATGGGGATCTCGAAAAAATCAGAAAATATGGGGGACAAACCCTCGTCTGTAAAAATCAATGGCCAAAATGGCGCGGAAGGCCAAGCAGGAACAACAAGTGTAGCACGACCGCCGAGGGCAACCATGTGATTGAGGACCCTGGGGATGAGAACCAGCCAATTATTCTCTCCCGCCCAGGAAACAGAAAAGGCATCAACCACCTCTGTTCCAGGGCACCAAAACCTGCTATTGAAATGGGGCAACTGAGTATTTTCATGATTCGCAAAGCGGTCCACAGAGTGAGGACCCCATTTCTCCTCGACCAAAAGGAAATAGTCCCTCTTGACCCGCCAATCATCATAATCCACAACTCTACTCAAAAAATCAGCTCTGTCATTAGCCGATCTCGGAATCCATTCAACTTCCAATGTGATGCAATTGAGCAAGCACATACTAAAAATGCGCAAAGCTAAACGTTGCAAATCTTCCTTCATACTTCCCACTTCAACAATTCTAGAAACGCTCTGATTATCAGTATACCACTTAATAGTGTGCCTTTTAACTAAACGCAAAAAAGATTCTAGACCCAGGAAAATAGCCTTTAGTTCCCTGTAAGAGGAGCTCTTCTGAGCCTCTTCAACACTCCACATCTTGTGAGATATGGTGTTATGAAATTCTAACATGTAACTGGCACAACCCGTAGAACTCGCATCGGAATAACATACACGGGTATAATGAGACTGAACAGACAGCAGGCGTCTACTGTTAAGGAAAGGAATATTGTCTTTCCAAAAACATAATTCATTCAGAGTGGAACCCGACAGGGAAATTTTGCCATCCCATGCAGGACTTCTTAAAATATCAAAATGAGAATACCTTGTCATGATACGAGTAATATTACCAAAAACGAAACCCATTGAGATAGTCTTACCAGCAAACTGGGCCAATTTTCTAGCAGTACTAGAAGGATACTGAAAACGAATTGAATCAATAACCTGTACCACACTGAGAATTCTTTCTGAAGGGATGGAGATAGTATGAATGGACAAATCGATAGAATAACCCAACCACACTAAGCAAGAAGTTGGCTGCCAAATTGATTTACTGTCATTGGGAAGGAAATTAACCAGAAAGCTGAAGCGAAGTCTTAACAAATAATGAAGCAGCTTCGCAGCGAGCGAAATCACGGGCAGAACCAAGCCCGTCATCAAGGTAAACTGTAATTCTCACAGCATGACTCCTCCAGTATCTGACAAGAACACGAACAACCTTACTAAAAATATACGGAGCTGAGGATAACGCAAAAGGGAGAACTGTAAACACAAGAAACTTCCTTACACCATTTACAACCCAAGAAAACCCTAGAAAAGTTTGATGCTCCTGCAAAATATCAATATGGTGGTAACCAGATTTAAGATCAAATTTAGACATGAAATGATCGAAGGGAAGATAAACACAAGCGTTCCTAATATCCTCAAACTTAAATTTCTCCTTCCAAATGTGTTTATTGACATGCCTAAGGTCTAAAATCAACCTCTTCTTACCGCAACTCTGTATGGAAACAGACAAAGGATTGACAACATGAGGAGGACTAGATACTTGAACAACTGAGCCTGACAAAAGAAGCTCCCGAATAGCCTCTAAAACAAAATCAGCGTGCATAAACGCTGAATGGTTATTGTCAAAAAATGCATTCTGAGAAACTGTAATAAAAGGTATGGTATACCCCTTGTCAATAACCCGGAGAATGAAATCATTAGCACCTAGAGTAAGCGACCAAAAACTAAATTGAGCTCTGAGCCTACCCTTAACTGTTTGAATACTATTAGGAGAATTCTCAAATTCAAAACGCTCCTCGAAGACTGGAAGATCGTCTGCAATACCTTCAAGAGTATCTTTCACCACTTTCTGGTCAGAAATGGAATTACTGCTGCCCAGAAGAGCCGCTGTCTTTACTTGGCAAACTTTGGAGCTGTTTGTAGGTTGATCGGGCAGGGAAGTATGAGTTGGGGCAATTGACTCTCCAATGACCGGTCTTGCAGCAGAGGCAGATGTCATAACGGCCTTTATCAAAGGCGCCCTTTGACGTTTGAGGACGAAAATTAGTAAAATTTTTTCGGAGTAATAGAGGAGACAGCTGATGAAAAACCAGATGACGTGCCCGGACGCTGAACAACCTGTAGAAATGGAAGAAAGAGAAAACTAAGTGACGGTCGATTAAAGGCACTGAACTGACCTAAAGTGAGAGCACAACACGCAATGAACCTATTTAAACACAACCCAAACAATAAGTGTGATAAACACGCCTAAATGCGGTACGCATTACGTAACCTCCATTCCGACACATAATTCCAAAGCACCGAGCATAAATATATGTTATTTACCGGCCGGGAGGTCCGTATAGAGAAAAACTGTGCCCGCGGTCTTGAGTACGGCCCGAGGCCGCAGGCCGAGGGCCGTACTCAAGACCAAGGGCACAGTTTTTCCCTATACGGACCGACCTAGGCAGGTAAATAACATTTTTATTTTTTTCCCAACATTTGCGAGTTTGCAGATCAATCTTGAAAGGTTGTCAGAACGCGCGTAAGTTTCACTGAGTCAGATGGCAGGAAACCGTGGAGCGAATGTAATCATAAACACTTCAAACTTTTTTAAAACTTAAGCTTAAGTGTAATATTTTCGACTAGAAACTACCGTATCAACACGGAAAAGGTTGTTTTTCAAGAACAGACACGCAAATGGAAAATCCTGCCCGGCATAGGGATAAACAACCCAATTAAATACTTATAATTAAGCTTAAGCTTACTATAAACAAAACCAAAGGACTCAATCGTTAGGACAGGTTTAATTGCCCTTGCCTAAAAAATGAAAGAGAATAATACTTCGAAAAACATTTCTGTTTAGCCTAATTACTTTCTTTTTATGTTTTGCTTCGTACCTGTAAACGTAGGTGCTGGTTCTTTGGATATAAACAATTTAATTATTTAGCGAAATCGTTCGGTTTGATCTCAGTTTTAACCAAAGCGAAAGGTGCGCTGGCTTTTAAGCTTATCTTCATTTAAGCTTACGACAGATGAAAAAGCAAAATTCCAGTTTAAGCCTGCACAATTTCTTGAATGAAAATATACCGAACCTCGTTAATTTAAGAGAAAAAACTGAAAAAGGAAGTCATTAAAGTAAATATCGGAGTCAAAAGGCATTGTGGCGATCGCAATTTAAAAACTAAAACTGCTGTGTTAAGTGAATTCAACAACAAACTCACCAACCGCCATGCTAAGCTACACAAAATTAAAACGAGTACTTGCCTTTTGAAGGTATTTCAAGGTCTTTAATTCCCCTCCTTGTTGAACTTTCCATTTACAACACACACAAGAATTGTGACTTGCCAAAAAAGTCGCATCTTTGAGCCGTAAATAAAAAAATTCTCGAGTTCAACCGAGGTATGTTGTTTTTCAACTTTCATTCAATGGTCCATGACAAAACCGGTCCGGATAGGAAAAAACTGGACCGGCGGAACGCGCGTCAACAGCCAATCAAATTCAAGGATTCCGGATTCCGGACCGGAAAAATGCTTAAGAAAAAAATAAATACATTTATTTTCTACACTGCGTACCGAAAATAACTTATTTATGCTCTAAACTCTGTAATGATGAAACACACAAGCAAATAAACAATAAATGAATTTATTGTATTGGAGGAATAGGTCGAGCAGTGCATAATACGACCTGCTAAACGCTAAAGAAAATAAAGAACGGGCAAAGGAAACGAATGAAAGTAACAGATAAAAATACTCAACTTCTGTCCCGACTTCGCAATGCGGGCGTTCTTCTTCTTTCTCAACGCTCCCTGCTCAGCAGCACGGATCTTCTTTTCGTCTTCAGAACCAGAAGCGACTTCGGCAGAAAGATACTCGTCAACTGCCGCCCAACCTGCTTCAGATTTGTCAGCAATTCTGATGAGCTTGTTTCTTCGCTTTATGGCCTTTGAAGCAGCGTTGAGGGAATCGTCGAGTTTAAGAACGAACGCTGAAACTTGATGATTCTCGGAGTTTTCAAGGTCGACGAGGGATTTCAGCGAATCGACAAAAGAAAGACTTTGGGTGATGAGCTCCGAAGTCTCGGTATTGAACTCGAATTGCTTCTTGTTGCCACTAAACTTGAATGTTAAGTTCGTTTCGGACTTAAGTTTCTTAACCAAGGATGAAGACGATTTGAGTTAATCGTCCGAAGGCTCACGCTTTAAATATATGCGAAAACTTCTGATCAAAGTTAGACTTTAAGTCTTCAAAAGACCCAATAACTTTTGGATCCTCCTCGCCTTCTTTATCAGACATGATAAACAACCAAAAACTAAGTGACGATCGATTAAAGGCACTGAACTGACCTAAAGTGAGAGCACAACACGTGAAGAACCTATTTAAACACAACCCAAACAATAAGCGTGATAAACACGCCTAAATGCGGTACGCATTACGTAACCTCCATTCCGACATATAATTCCAAAGCACCGAGCATAAATACATGAATCCGTGAACGACACCAGCATCATCTCCAACCGGTGAAGGTCCGAATATGGTTTGCTAGCCGTAACTTGGTTGTGTCATCGCGTGATGTATAGTATTAACGTACCAAGTTTGATGCTTTTATCGTAAAGTGCAGTACTCACCCCTGATTTGACACTTATCTGCCGGACTAGCAGACGTTCGTTAACCCGTCATGTACACACTGACAGGATACCAAACTGGCTATTTGTGGGCCTGGTTTTCCTTTAGCGCTAAACTGCCCAGTGCAACAAAATTCGGTTGTATTTAACAGAAAGAATCAATTAACCGAGAGCTGTTAAGGTTATAGACGAAGGAGTAAATTTGCCAATGAAAATCTGTTCTGGAAGTTACTGTGCTTGTGTCGTTATTGTAAGTGACTTAAACTGATGAGAATGGGAAAGAAAAGGACAAAAAAATAGGGTGTGTAATAACGTGTTTCTACGTTCTTTAACTGCATCATAGCTCTGCCGTGGGGCAGTTAAACAGTAAGCTTGAAAGTGAAATAATTGAGGAGAAAGCGAAATTGTAGTTATATGATTCCACCGAGTGTAATTGAATTAATTAGATATCTAATTTGCATAATTTTTACCCAAAATAAAACGATCCCCTGAATTGACCTGAATTCAGTTGAATCACAGTTGATGGGAAATTCAAAAAGCAGACATAACTAAAATGACAATTCAACACTGTACCAGGTTAATTTTGCTTCATTTTCGCAATAATAGTCTTTATACTCTGAATGGTGGCCAAATTGAAAACTTCTGCCCCCCCCCCCCCCACTCTTCCCAGCTGCCACAGATCCAGATTGCCTCTAATCTTTAAAATGGTCCCTACGATTCCTAGTCGTAGTGTGCCAAGTTTAATGCTTTTATAATAAAGTGCAGAATAGTTTCATCTATCTGCTAGAATATTTCAGGAGTTTCTTTTTTGTTTATATTCTACAAATTTGTGTTCTTTGGAATCAACAAGTTTGCCATCCCTGCTTGCTACGCTTTCCTGGCGGCGGAGGAATCGTGAAAATTCTGTTCTTAGTATAATGACAATGAAAGCCTTACGTTAATTGCCTACTTTGGCAAGTTCATTCAATCTCTAGTGAATGTGTGAAGCAGCTTGCCTCACCGAGCTCAGACGCTAAAGTATTGTCCGTTCAAAGTTGGGTTGGTGTGCCTTGGAAAAAATCAAGATGAGCCACCTTAAAACGTGTTTTTATATCAAAGATAGAATGCTCCTTAAATCTGTCGCCTTTTTATATGACTGTACCCAGGAATACAGCCTCAGTGTCAGAGATTTTGGCCGTGAGTTTTATAGTAGGGTGATGAGAATTTGGTTTGCTCAATGAAAGTCTCAATGTCTGGTTTATAATTGTCCCGCAGGGAAAACATGTCGTATATGTAGCGTTTCCATGCTGTAGTTTGCTTAGACTTTCTGTTTCAATTTTTGCCATGTATATGTTGGCAAAGGACAATGCTGTCTTCGTATCCATAGCTGTACCATGAATTTGCATTTGAAGATTATGCTTTCCATTGAATTGGAAAGAAGTGTCTTTCAGTACGAGTCTTAACATATCCCGGCGGAATCGTGTAGGTATAGGGGGGCTTTCTTTGTAAAAATTGTCGTTTGCTGAGCGCAATGTATCATCAATGCCACATCCTGTGGTATATTAGTATAAAGACAGACTCCTTACGTCCATAGATCCAAGGAAAGTTCTGTTTTTCACTTTTGTTTTTTTTCTATGAGATTTATAAAGTCAGTTGTATCTTTGAAGTACGACTTTTGTGATTTAGATATTGGTTGTAGCAATGTGTCAACGAAAGATGAAATTTTTTCCGTTCGTCCCTCACAACCTCACGATGGGTCCAATGAGAGGTCGATAGTTCTGTTGTACGTTTACTTCTATTTGCCCCCCCCCCCTCTGATTTTGTCTAATTTGTTCATGACAACAGTAATGATGATATCAGCGTTTTGTTTTAGTTCTTTTAGAGTCTTTCGTTCTTTACTTGACAAGTTTTGTTTTGGCGTTGTTATTTTTATTTCTGCAAGTTGTAATTTGACCTCTTACAGTTAGCTTTCGAGGGCGACAGACGGTTGAACTGGATGATTCCAGTCAGCTTTAACGCAGAATGGGTGATCATCTTTACTTTGTCCGTGGGACATGTATTTAAGACGCATTTGCCTTCCAAATTATCAAATCTCGCAAAAGCTGCTGTCTGATGTTGTTTTTGTTTAATGAGTTCATCGGAATAAATTTCAAACCTCGAGAAATCAATTTGATGACCCTGCGAGCAGAGTCAATTTTTTTCCTTTTTCTTTATTTCTTTTCTTTTTTCTTAGGTTGTTTTTTGTTTTTCGATCTGATTTTCGCATCCCCTTTCCCGACCTTCTTCCTTTCTAAGGGTTTTTTTTTAATTTTTAGTTCGGGCTAAAATTTCAGCCAGGCTTCCCGACCAAATCTTTTTAAAAAGACGTTTGCGATTACATGAAGAGAGTTTCAGCCCGGGCTGAAATTTCCCGGTGGGCGGTCCGAAATTTCAGCCCGGGTTGAAATTCGCCATGTAATCGTCCCCTAAGTAGCCCCCCCCCACCTCCACCCCCACCGCCTCCAAGTACAGTCACAGTCGCTTGATACAGTCGCAGTCTAACACAGTCTAACAGTCTAACAAAAACATGCTGCTAAATATTCTACGTCATCAACCGATTCACCATGTGGCAGAACCAATTCTTCTAACAGTTCGTGAAACACAACCGAAGCAACAAAAAGTCCGCCTTTTGCCAACTCTTGTCAACCGTGGCAGAAGAAGTTGAGGAAATCTGGAAATGATTGTGCCCAGTCACAACCGCGTGTCAACCACAATCGGTTGAAAAAGTCTTCTATTCGGGAACCTTAACTGTTTCAACCAAGTCCGGTTTTGGTTGAAACGGTTGATCCCAATAGAACACGACCTTGGTATGTCATAAAAGAACACACAGTGGAGAGAAACCTTTTGAATGCGATCAGTGTGGAAAGTGTTTCAGTCGAGACTGGGATTTAAAGAGACAAAAGAAGACAGGGGGAAAAAAGCCTTTTGAATGCGAGCAGTGTGGAAAATGTTTTAGTCGAGATTGGGAGAGACAAAAAGAAGACACAGCACACAGACATCTATCAAATGCGAATAGCCAGACGATTCCTACAGCATTTTAAAACTATTGTGTGACGTAAAAGAAATGAACAGGAAATGTTATGATAATATGACTTGTGACATTTGTTTGTTAGTGGGTCGTGCCTTAAAGAGGTCAACATGAAGGAACTGGGCACTCCCAACGACTATAGTGTCAATCTAAGGCGTTTTTTAATATCAAATATTAGGGGCTGTTTATCTGATGCCGGTGAAATTTTCATTCCGGTGCGAAGTCATCCCGGTTCCCTCTTGTGCATGGTTGTGTATCCGTTTACCTGACACTGTTTCAAAATCTCATATCGGTGCGAGTCATACCGGATCGAGATCATCCCGGTTGCTGTACCGCATCGAGATTCTCATTGCGGTATGAAAACCCACACTGGTGTCATAAAAACGCATTCGGACTGTTCGTTTTACATTCCTTTTAATTTAACCATTTCGATCCAAAATAAAAGTCATCCCTGCATGAAAACGGTTTCTGCCCGTAAACGCTTTATAAAGTTTCATCTTATAGTGGGACGGTTAGTACTCGGGGGAATAGCATGGAGTAAGACGTGCCGTGCTGAGCTTCGCAAAAAGTTTTGATTTTAACTCAAACTGTCCAAAAATTCTCTTGCTTTTGATTACTATGCTTCATGTCAGGAAGACGTCTTTGATCTGGAAAAATCTTACCGCTTGAAAAAAGCAATAAGCAGCAAAACTACTCGGAGAAGAAAGCTGTAAATCTTAGCGAGTCGAACATGGCGGCTGCCGAATTACTCGAAGAACTGAAATCGATGAGACTTGACCTCACAGGTCAAATAACCAAACTTAGCGATGATTTAAAGGACTTCCAAAGAAACACAAACGAAAGGCTGCAAAAAATTGAAAGCGTTATGTCCAAAGTTGACGAAATAGATGGTTTGAAGACCAAGCAACAGCAACTAGAAGCCGATGTCGACAACATGAAGGAATCCTTAAACTTTGTGAGCTCCAATGCCGAAGAGGTAGATAATCTTCGTGAAAGCAATGATGATCTTAAAAAAAGGTTGGAACATCTAGAACGGTATTCCAGAGATTATAATATTCGAGTGCTTGGTGTTAACGAGGATGAAGGTGAAGATTGTATGACGATAATTTTGGATTTTATCACTTCTCTTGGCTTCGAAGATGCAGCAGCCGAGGTAGAGAACGCCCACCGCACCGGGAAGAAACGGGATGATAAGCCAAGGCCTATCATCGCAAAGCTTTACAGCAGGCCTTTTAAAAAAAGATTATCACAAGCAGCAAAGAGTGCAGATGGAAAGGAAATACTACAAGGGGTAAGAATTGTAAAAAGGTGCGTTTCACTAAGGGAAAACTTTTTATTGAAGGAAGAGAGGTTTCTGTCGCTTAGCTTGGTTTCCGCTTTGTTAACTTTGTATTTTGTAAAATGGCAGTATGATGAGATCTTTTTTTTTCCACATTTGCGAGCACAGCGCAAAAATCATCTGCGCGATGTCTTCATGTCCGCTGGGATTACTTGTGCAGTGTTGCACAAGAGCGAATTTTGAGCAATATCTCTTTCAAATCAATTTGCTTATGTACGCTATATTTTTAATAGCAATTCTTTACAAGTCCTACATTTTGTTTTCCTCAAACGTTTCTTGCATTAGTATTATTTATTTACATCGTTCGACTATTTCAATTGTGTGGATTACAGTAATTAACCGGTATATAAAGATCCATCTTCTTCTAAATTTAGACTAATTCACACGTCTTATCATCACAAATGGTGAGAGGTAAATTTATTTCTTTAAATACGAGAGGCATAAGCAATTATCGTAAAGGACGAACTATATTTACTTGGCTCAGAAAACAAAAACCCGATGTTGTTTTCCTTCAAGAAACACATTCTACCCAAGTCGTGACTATTACCACTATCTTATAAAGCAAAAATACGAAAAACCAAATAAATGGGCTAAGTTGAGAGAAGAATTCAATCTAGAGGATAAGCAACTTTCGGAGGCATTTGTGATGCCACTGAGAGCTGCAAATGAACCTTATTTACGTTCCTTTCAATATAAAGTATTAAATTCAATTCTATGACACAAATGAATTACTTTGTAAGATAGGCTATGTTTCTAACCCCTGTCATCAGACTATAGAAACGATATCTCATATTTTCTTTGATTGTTGTTTTTGACCTCCTTTTGGAATGAAGTTTGTGACAAAAGTTTAAATAAACTGAACAGTTGCGGAGGCCTCTCCTTAAAATATTGTGAGATTATTTTAGGGTTCTTAGAGGAGGAGATGGATCTGCAAAACTTTATACTCATCTTAGGAAAAATGTACCTGTGGACTTGCCGGTGTAAAGAAACGAAACCATCTTTCAGCCACTTTGAGAGAATTTTATTAAATAAATATCAAACCGAAAGGTATATTTCTCTTAAATCAAATAATATGAATTCGTTTAGGAAAAAATGGAGAATGTTTGAGGAAACGATTCTTTAAAAATTAAGTCCACAATTATGCTAAATTATGTGCTTTATAAACTGTAACTATAACTGCTAGATTGTGGAAATAACATGATAAACAAATTTAGATCGGTTGATCCGGTGAGACCAATAAGCAGAGGAAGACCACCCAAGCACTATCACCCTCTCCTACGCAAGGAGAAGGACTTAGAAACACTTGTTCGTCGAATTCTCCCTACTGAGATTGCAGACTCTGTCCGTCCATCTGGCTCAAGGTTAGCTCACCTTTATGGTTTGCCTAAAACACACAAGGAAAAGCTGGCTATGCGACCTATTTTGTCAGCTACACAGACTTACAACTATGCGCTGGCAAAATGGCTAGACGACAAGCTTAAACCTCTTGCCATAAATCATTACACGATAACCGACACCTTTGAGTTCGTGAACGAAGTCAACGCACTGACACTCAATGACGGTGACGTTTTGGTTTCCTACGATGTTTCTTCATTGTTCACCAATGTAACTCTGGATGAAACAATACACATCCTAGCCGACAAAGCTTTTGCTAACGATTGGTTTAACGAAACGCACCATCTTAATCTCAGTAAGCAGGACCTAATCGATCTCCTAGAAGGGGCAACAAAAGATCAACTTTTCCTGTTCAACGGCCAACTATATGAACAGACCGACGGGGTCGCCATGGGCTCCCCGCTTGGGCCCCTACTCGCCAATGTCTTTATGTGCAGCATTGAAGAAACCCTGGATCGCGAAGGAAAGATGCCCAGCTACTACAGGAGGTATGTGGATGACACATTTACCATCATGCCTAACAAAACATCAGCCAACAACTTTCTGGAGACTCTTAACCAATGTCACTCCTCGATCAAGTTTACCATGGAGTTTGAAAATAATCGTATGCTTCCGTTTCTCGGAACACGATTGCTCAACAAATCTGCCCACGTTGCGACAAAGGTATATGTGAAGCCCACAAACTCCGGTCTAATGTTACACTACAAGAGTCATGTTGAAGATCGGTATAAACGCGGCCTACTGAACACTACGCTGGATCGTGCGTTTCGACTTTCTTCTAACTGGGCCTACTTCTCTGAAGAATGCCATCGTCTCAAGTTGTTGTTCTCCCGTCTTAAATACCCAGATAAGCTAATAAATTCCACCATTACACGCTTTATTGCCATCAAAGCCACTGAACAACCCGTTCCCTCACCAACGGAGAACAATAGTCCAGAGCCCGTTCGTGTTGTTCTACCGTTCACAGACCAAGCCTCAGCTGATATTCTTCGCACCCAACCGAAAGACCTTAGCCAGAAAATTAACACCACCATCGAATCCGTTTTCGTCAGTCGCAAAATTGAGCGAGACCTGAAATTACGTGAAGTCAAGCCGCCGGTCGTAAACCAACAGTGCCTAGTTTACCTTTTTAAATGTGACCTGTGCGATGCAGGTTATGTTGGTTTTACGTGCCGGCACTTGCATCAACGCGTCGAGGAGCACAAGAACGTGTCGTCGTCTATTGGCAAGCATTTTCGCTCGGAACATTCTCTGGCCCCTAAGGATCTTAACAAGAATTTTAAAATTCTAAAGAAATGTAGAAACAAATTTGACTGCCTCATTTACGAAATGTTTAACAAATTCTTTTTACACATACTTTTAGCTACTTTTACACATTTTTACCTTATACATTTTCCTTACATATTTTTGCCCCTTTGTCACTTTATATATCTATGCAAATTCATATTATCAACATTTCGCTTGATAATGACCGAAGAGCGGTCGAAACGTCGTCAATTTTTACCGTTAGTTTTTATTGTCAATTGTTTTTAAAAACTCTTACTGATAAAAAAGGAAAAAAATGAAATGTAAGCAGTTGCCTGGCATTAATTGCGGTATTGTAAAATTATTGTAAGTAATGTCCTGTTAGTATTGTATGTAAGGCAATGTAATGGATTGTATTGTTAATAAAAAAAAATCTTGTAGTGGGATGAATGTCGCACAGGTACCATTTAAACACCCCGTCGTTAAAGTATTCTGGAATTAGCGCCAATTGGAGGGGGAAACATACTTACTAAGAATGAAGGAAATTAATTATAACACTAGAATGTAGGTCTCGTATTCTATCGAAGAAGAGTATATTAGGTTGTTGGTCATTCCAAAGGTAGTTTTCCTGAAATTGACTGAAGTGTACGTTTAGAGACAATTCCGAGTTTGAGAATTAACCACACCCATCCATCATCTGTTTGTGTGGTGTTCTGTGTAGAGAAAGGGAATTCTCTGGAATTCTCTTGATTCAGGGACCGCGCCACAACAATTTGTTTACGTCCACTTGACGAAAAGCTACAACAACGTAATTCCCTTCATGTCATCATTAATATACCAATCAATCGTCAATTTCATAAACCATCCCGTGTCCCCAAGAATACCACGGTCAAATATCTCAGTCTTCCCACAGGTAGCCCAAGCGTAACACAAAAGTCTGTATGAAAAATCAAACTGAGATTACCTTTCGAGAAATAGAAATAAGCTTTAAAACGTAAAGCTGCTTAATAAAGTAGAGAGAATATCACCTGGATAACCTTGTCTTTCTCTTATGCACTGTTAGTGACGAAGACTAAAAACTCTCCAAAGGCGCTTAACCTTCACAGACAAAATACAAGACCAAGTAACATTTTATGTACTTTATACTAAAGCAGTGTTACCTTTGAAAGCTTGTTTATTTACATGTATCTATGGGAATTCTCAGTTTGATTTTCGGCCATTTAATCTCTTATATTACGCTTGGGTGTCCTGTGGTCTTTTATCCCTACTCAATCAAATAAACTGGTTGTTTGCCCACCATATCTAACGATGCATTTTAATTCATGGTACATGGCCGAGGCTAGATGAAAGAAACGGCAGTCTATTTTGTTGTAAGTTAATTTAAGGAACGAACCTTCATGCCAAATAGTATCGATTGTTTCTGTAAGTCAACAAAAGCAAAATAAGCAATTGAATAATTTACCCTTGCTTGCGTTACTTAATGACATATTTATGAATAGGTGAGATAGATAATCCCGTCTTTGACAAACCAAAGGTTTCACTTTCGCGAGAGTGACGTGCTGTTTTCAAAGTTTTGCCAGTTGTGTTATATTAAATGTACCCCTGATTATATCATTTTTGTGGTGCATGAAGTGAAACTTAGAAGAGGTAACAGCATATACATTTTTGTGAATAGTTAAGAGACTGATTGGAATTAATTTCGGGATTCGCTATTTTATGACTTTCATTTTTTTGGAAATTGACGAAATTGTTCCTCGCATATTGATACAACTAGTACATTACTTGCAAAAAATTTCGGACGTTTTATTTCGGACGTTTAATTTTTGGACACTTTTTGGACAATAATTTCGGACAGTTTGCTGAAACATGCCTAATGTAAATTTACGCCTACAAAACATGAATTAGACTGAGGTAAAATCTGTGAAAATGATAGTTTTACTGCACCCTCAAGGTTTTACGGATACAGCGAGGGAAAAAACACAAATTCAACCAAGATTATGTCACTCTCAAGCAGTGTCTCAACTGATGAAAAGCATAGACCTTCTCCAATTGCAACGGGAGGACTTCAGATAGTCCTCCGAGCTACGTTTAAAATTGACCACAGTAAGCAGTTTCTTCTTTATCGTCTCAAAGAGCTTATTCAAGAAAAATTGAGCTTCTTGATCGATCACCTCAGTCACCGACAGCTACAGATGAAGAATAACCACACGCTAGTGACAATGAAGAGGACCTTTCGATTGTGTTGATTTATAATGAAGAGGGCTAGCAACCCTGACGCTGGCAATGCAATTATCATAAAACTGAGCTTGGATCGAAGATTGAAATAGCAACTGCAAAATGGAATTTATCTATGTTTTTGTCTTTCATAAAATCACGACATCTGAGCAAAGCCTATATCATGTATACTGGCCTTGAATATGTGATGGCGTCCCCCAAGAAATTAAAGTACTTTAAAGTTTTGTACTGTACTGTAAAAATTTCGGACGCTTAAAATTTCGGACGGTTTTATTTTCGGACCAAATTAAAATCGTCCGAAATTTTTTCCAAGTAATGTAGGCAGGTTACAGAATTCACCCATCTTTCCATCTCAAGGCTGAAGAAAGTGGTCATTGAGCAACTGAAAACGACAGTCTTGAGTCATCTTGATTCGAGTACTAGCTGATTTGACGAAATTCCTATGAATTAAACACAAAGCCAGTCAGACTTTTTTTTTTCCCTTGACTTCGCAAACCCTTATCAATTTAATTCGAAAAGTGTTGTTAGAAGAAGAATGTAGAATTCAGTTTGTTATGTCCATGGGGCAAAGAAAAACCTCAGGGTCTCCCAAAATCCCCCCTCCCCATCCCCCCCGCCCCAACCCCGATGCGGCACGAGCGCGGCACAAATCGTTGCGTGACTGAAACACTGCGAAAGGACTGGGCACTAATTTGTGTCCATTCACTACTTTTCGTCGATCGTTGCATCGTAGTGATCGTGGTTGGAAGAGTTTGTAGCTCAATTTATTGACTGTTTTAGGAAGTACAGGTAAGCAGAGCTTCATAAGGAAGCTATTAGAAGTTATAATAACGATCTGAATGCATTAAGGACACCAACTTATCTCCCACTGTCGGCAGAAAACGCTGAAGGTCCAAGTATGTTTCACTAGCCAACTTGAAGTTGTGTCACCGCGCAGGTAACGATTCCATCATAATTTATCAGGCAATGTTGACCGAAATTCGCCCATAAACGAGTCTTAAGAGTAATTACTGACTTCCTTCACCACTGCTTGACCGTGGGAGAATTACAGTGAGCGAATCATAACGGACGATCGACTGAAGCTGGTGTACATTGATGGAGCTCGGGTCTGCACAGGGCTTCTCGGAAAATCAGGAATCAGGATAAATGATGGAGGATCAGGTATCGAGGATCGGACTCAATCCATGATCTTAAATTTGGTCCCTGATCGTTGATCTTCGATCCTGATTTTCCAGGCAACCCCTGTACACCCCAGTGAAATTTTTGCAAACGTTCCTATTTCAGGAAGTAATTTACATGTACTCTGTTGTTTCATGGAGAATTTCCTTTATCATTGTTAGATCATAATATAATGGAATCATGTTGGTAAATCTTAGGCTGTAACTGATATTTCAAAAATTTGGGTCTGCACACTAAACTGAAGTGAAGTGAATTGTCAGCCCAAGCTAAATTGGTTCAGAAAAGCAATGAATGTAAAATAAGGTGATCTTGATCACGAATACAAGAGGCCCGGGGCCCATTTCTCAAAACTCCCGTAACTTTCCAGGCCCAAAACTATTTTAGGTGCACAATAATCTCCAATAGCTATACAATTTTTACCGATTTTGAAAGCTAAATTTTAATCTTTATGATTCTTTGAAGCATATTGCTAAGTTTGCACCAATAATTACCTAAGCTGATAAATAAATGACCTCAAAAAAATACTTACTGGGCCCAGAAAGTTATCAGGAGTTTCAAGAAATGGGCCCCAGGTCTGGATACGATCCTTCAAAAAAAGCAGTATAGGATTACAATCTCATCCATTACAAGGCATTGTACAGTATGGCATTCATAGCTAGCTTATAGCATTCATAGCTTTAGATTTTGATTTTCACACATTTTGGAGTATTCTATCAGTTCTTGGTTTCTTTTTTGGAAAGAACAGATGAGTTTTTGTCAATCCAGTCTTACTGAATCCAAGGGCAGGCTTTGGTTATGCTATTTTGATTACGGTGTTCAGTATGAAGTACTCTAAGCAGTATATTCTGTCCATTTCTTTATCGATCAGTTCAAATGATTAGTTGACTTGTCGAGAAACACTGAGCCCTTAACATCCCTTCCTATTCCATGAAATTCTAAGCTCCTAAATAATTAAAAAACAATTCTGGACCAACCACAGCAACATAAATTGATGTCCTCAATGAGACCACCTACACGCATGCATGCGTAAAGGAAAGCCAAATTGAAGGGCTTGGTGGAAAAAGGGTGTTTACAAGTGATCATGATGATTTGAGGTTGAAATCTAAATTGGTGCTATTGAGCTGAACATTGGCAAAGAGGCTGGTTTTCATGTAAGGAACATTGTTGTGCATTTTATTTTGTGACCTGAGAGCTTCAATGTAACTGAATTAGCATATTATTTTTGCTTATGGCTACTCCGGACCTTCGCGGATGTCCTCCCGTGTCCTTTGGGAAAAAATTCGTATGTGCACCATTTTAAAGGAAAGCATGGCATACTATATATTGTTGGAAGGCTTAATAAATGTAGATTTCTGAAAAAAAACATAAATTGCCAGTTTTTTTAATGCCACGAAAGAAAATTGCGAAAATGCCTGCAAAAATGACCCTGCATCATTCAATCAAACAAATGAATTAATAGGGTACCAAAATTCGCAGATTTATGTGAAATTTGAATTTTTGAAATTTATAATATTTCGCCCGTGGCGACCTTCAATGCAATGCCCATCGTGCATTCTTTTTTGCTCGAACTTGACAGATTAATTAAAAAATAACCAGGCAGAATATCAAAAAATGCTGATACACTTTTGATGATTGATGATTGTGATTAACACCGTGCAGTTATTTTGCCATTGTGCTTGGATTTGATACCCTACTAATTCAATTGAATGGCACATGGTCATTTTCGTGGTTGTTTGTGATGTTCTTTTGCAGAATTGAAGAAATATTTTTTTCCAAAATCTACATTTTTTAATCTTTCCAACGATATGTAGTTTGCCATGTTTTTCTTTAAAATGGCACATGTACGAATTATTCCCTGAGGACACCTGCAAAGGTCTGGAGTAACCTTAAAACTGATGCAAAGAAAACAACAGGTTAGCAGATTCTAGTTTGAATTCCTTTGTTTCAGTTCAGGCAGAGAACAAAAGAAATCATTCACACTTCACTTGAGTGAGTTCAGTTCAATAAAAATTTATAAGCAAAAGTAATATGCTAATTCTTTGAATTTAAGATCTCAGGTCAAGAAATAAATGCACAGCAATGTTCCTTTTATACACCTTATTCCAAATTGACAGAAAATACATCACTCCTTTGTCTCATTGTTAATTGGCCCTTGTTGCCTTAATCCCATCTGTAGAATTCAAAGGAATATTTGGCTTAAAATGAGGCAACAAGGGCCAATTAACATGGAGACAAAAGAATAATGTATTTCCTGCTATTTTGGAATAAGTTGTATGAAAACCAGCCTGTGTGCCAATGTTCAGGTGAATAGCATCAATTTCGATTTTAATCTCAAATCATCACTTACACCCTTTTTGCACCAAGCCCTTTAATTGTGATCTTTTAACTAATTCATGGAGAGCTACTTTTAAGGCTGGTGATGGTGTTATTTTATTTTATCCAAACACACATCTTTAATTATAAATTTCACCTTTCCAAGTCTATTCCTCACATAGAAAACAGAATAATTATAAATTATGCGTTGATACATTGTATGGATAATTTATGTAGTAGAAATCTTGCCGCTGAGTTATCCTTCTGTATTTTGCTTTTGCCAATACTCTGACTTTTTCCTGTGTATATGTCAACAGTGCTATACCTGAAGGAGAGAGTTGGGTTAGTTTTACAAGTTCAGCTGTTTCAATAAATTTCATGTTAACCAGTATTGCCCCTTCTTTTATGAACCAATTTGGCAATTGGTTGAAGAGATTGACACAAATGGAAAACCCATGGAAACATTTATGTCCTATGGTACCTCAAAACCAGTCCCCATTGCACATATGCCCCCCCTCCCCCACTTTGGTCTTCAATTTTCCTGAAATAAGGGCTGGAAGTATTCATTTCAAATTAGTACTTTATATAGTCCTTTATATAGTGACAAGTATTTCAATTTTAGGATGAGAAGAGAGGAACAATTCCATACCCCAGGGACAATTTTGAATAGTTTCTTTTTAGAAGATGGTAGAAATTTTAAGTTCAAATTAAGCCAAACTGTATGCACTTGACCTTGAAGTTTCCACCACGTTTCCCTCCTATCCCATATCGCTTTACTTTTCCCACTGAATGAATGTGAAGTGATATAGGTTTGCTTGACAGGCTTTTGGTTTGAAATAATAATAATAGTAATAATAATAATAATAATAATAATAATAATAAAATAATAATAATAATAATAATAATAATAATAATAATAATAATAATAAGGGGGTCCTGTTGTTAAAGTACATAAAAGAAAAAATAAAATACAAAAAGGCTCTAAAAGGTATAAAACAAAACTTTAACATCTATAAGAAAAAGTCTTAGAATCAATATGGCAAGGAAGACTATTAAATTCCATCGTGCCCCCAAAAATAAAAATATTGCTTGGCGACTTCTCGGTTGACTTTCAGAGTTACTATTCTCAATAATTTACCTTGTCAAAAGTGAGTCGTGACTGAGCTAAAATTTGCTTGGCTGGTCAACATGTTGGGCAATTGTTCAAAAGTTATTTTGAGCCCTGTACCTGCATGCAAAATTTCAATGGGAGTCAAATCTTGTTCTTTTCTTACTTTGACTATAGAGCGCCTCTTAAAGTTGGTGATGTTTTTATTGTTGTATTCAAAAATCTTTCCAGACATACATGTTCAATTATAAATTTAACCTTTCTATCCCTTAAATACACAAACAGCAACTATAAATAAGGGATAAATTTTATGTATAATTTACAATTCCATACCCTAAAATATAGTTTCTTTTTAGCAGGTGGTGGAAATGTTCACTAAAGGTTTGCACTTGATCTCAAAGTTCCCTGTTTGTCGTTTTCCTTCAATCCCATGCTTTATTTTTCCACTGAATCCTATCTTTTAGTTTTCAAACATCTGACGTCTTCAAATGATAGGCTAGTTCCCTTGGTTGAACTGTTTTACTCTTTCGTCATTCAGTTCCTTGGCTCCGGACTCGGCTTGTAAACGTTCTGCTGGCAGAATTTCAAGCAGAGGAGGGCTTCAGGACCAGCACAGGCCTTTGCGGTTGAATCCGGCGAAATAGGGCATTTTCTGGGTTTTTGTGATAAACAAATTTGTGAATATTGTTTTGCCAAGCAGAATCGAGCAGATGAGCTCTTTTTTGAGACTAATGTTTGAGCAAAATTGGCCTCTTAGCGGGCATGATTATTCAGAAGAATAACCATTTTTTTGTCGAGCAGAATTTGAACAGAACCACTCTGGTTGAAATACCCTTACTGTTGTCATGGCAGAACTAGTGGTCGTCCTAATTTAGCCATGTATTCTTAGATTCCCTCCCACTCCAGTTGCTTCAAACTCGTTCCCAGTGCCTTTTCACCTAGGAACGAGGTTGCAGCTGCTTGTCAAAACACCTTGTTTTCAAAATGGATGACGTCACAAATGGTACAACATGTATAGGTATGCTCCTGTAGAGAGCATGGGAAAGGGTTTGATAGCTTATGGATTTCCTTGCCTCGTTCGTCCCTATATTTCAGTGTTCACTTACACGAGCGAGGTTGTTCTGTGAGGCTGAAAAGACGGAAGAAGGGCGATCAAAAGTTCTTGTTTGCTATTTAAATGTTGCTAATCTTCCATCTTTTCTCAGTCTTGCCAACTACTCCTTCAATGGTTGTAGCTCTCGGACCTTCGACTGAACGACGTTATTTTTCGCTTTTTCTTGGTAGACTTTTTCACCAGGTCAGGTAAATACATCTTTGTTTTCTTTCTCTCACTTTAGGCTAAGGGTGAAGTTTGTGATTTAGGAAATCTACAGTGTTGTACAATGGCCTCAAACTACACAGAGTACAGCACCAGTTTATCTGAAGAGGAACAAAGTACCACTTATTCTGAGGAGAAACCAGAAAATCTGTTACCACGTAAATCGCCAGAGAGTGCAAGCAACCCTGCTGAAGATGATCAGGAGGGCATTAAGGTTAGTCAAGTCGAAAATCTAAGGCGACGTCAAAACAGGCAAAACCGGCGAAAACCATTTCAATGCGATCAGTATGGCAAATGTTTCAGTTCAGCGAGAAATCTAAACGATCATAAAAGAATACACAGTGGAGAAAAACCATTTAAAAAAGGTATTCTAGAGCAACACAAAAGAACACCAAGCGGAGAAAAGCCTTTTGAATGTGAGCAGTGTGGTAAATGTTTCACTGTAGCTGGAACCCTTAAGAGACATAAAAGAATCCACAGTGGAGAGAAACCGTTTAAATGCGATCCTTGTGGTAAAGGTTTTAGCCAAGCTGTGGTTCTACAGAGACATCAAGTGACACATAGTGGAGAAAAACCTTTTGAATGCGACTATTGTGGCAAATGTTTTAGTCTATTGGAAAAACTACCACGTCATAAAATACCACACAATGGAGAGAAACCTTTTGAGTGCGATCAGTGTGGAAGGTGTTTCAGTCGAGATTGGCTTTTAAAGAGACATAAAATAACACACAGTGGAGAGAAGCCTTTTGAATGTGACCAGTGCGGTAAATGTTTTAGTCCATCGGGAAACCTAGCACGCCATAAAAGAACACACAGTGGAGAGAAACCTTTTGAGTGCGATCAGTGTGGAAAGTGTTTCAGTCGAGATTTGTTTTTAAAGAGACATAAAAGAACACACAGTTTAGAGAAACCTTTTGAATGCGATCAGTGTGGTAAATGTTTCACTGTAGCTGGGACCCTAAAAAATCATAAAAGAACACACAGTGGAGAAAAGCCTTTTGAATGCGATCAGTGTGGTAAATGTTTCACTCAAGCTGGGGCCCTAAAGAGTCATAAAAGAACACACAGTGGAGAGAAACCTTTTGAATGCGATCAGTGTGGTAAATGTTTCACTGTAGCTGGGGCCCTAAAAAGTCATAAAAGAGCACACAGTGGAGAGAAACCTTTTGAATGCGATCAGTGTGGTAAATGTTTCACTCAAGCTGGGACCCTAAAAAATCATAAAAGAACACACAGTGGAGAGAAACCTTTTGAATGCGATCAGTGTGGAAAATGGTTCACTGCAGCTGGGACCCTAAAGAGACATAAAAGAACACACAGCGGACAGAAACCTTTTGAATGCGATCAGTGTGGAAAGTGTTTCAGTCGAAATTGGGATTTAAAGAGACATAAAAGAAGAAGGCACAGCACACAGACACCTATCAAGTACGAACAGCCAGACGATTCCTACAGCATTTATGAACTTTTGTGTGAAGTTAAAGAAGTGAAACAGGAACCGTTTTGATAATGTGACTTGAGAAAGTATTGAGTCAGTATTGCTTCAAAAGAAGACACTATGAATGAATTAGTCTCTTCCAACGTCTACAGTGTCAATCTGAGGCGTTTTTAGCGGTTCGCAGTTGCTTTTCGTAGCAACTGAGAACTATTGGAGTGACGACTGGCGTACTGTTGTGTTACACTGCCTGTAACTATTTTGTTCCAAAAGAAAACTCATCCCGGCATAAAAACGATTAACGTTAGCGCGATATAAAGCTTTCATCTTGTTGCAATGTGAATGTCGCATCGCATGTAAACACCCTCTTCAGGAATTCACCCAAATTGAAGGAGAAAGTACGGAAATTAAGGAAATTAATTAGAACGTGAGAATGTAGGTCTCCAGACAAGAAGCAGTCTTTCTCTCGTAGTATAAACGGCTTATGTAAACGTGAAAAGTTGGACAGGGCTCAACTTTTTACTTTTACGTAAGCCCTTTATACATCGCCTTTTGTTTTGTCTACACACGTGAAGCCAGTTAAATTGACGTCCGTCCTTCCGTACGTAAAATGTACGCGTCAGTAGAAATCCAGGTAAACGAACAACCGAGCAAGTGGGATATCGCCTGCCGCTTTTTAACGTGACTTGCGTGTCGAGCCGCTAGTGTAAACAGGCGATTTCGCGCTTGCTCGCTTGTTCGTTTCCTTTGACTATCCCTGAGCGGAAAGAGAGACCGCTCGTAGTCAAGTAGGTCTGGTATCTTTTCCAAGGAGAGTATGTTGAATTGTTGGTCGTTCCAAAAATACACCGAAATACACTGAAGTGCAGGTTGAGAGAAAATTCGTGGAGCACTCAGGTACACTTCAACTACTTCATAAACACGTGATATAATAAAGTAGCTTGCGTGGCAGGCACCCAAAGGGTAGGAAAAGTGGGTAATTATTCCCAAGCGCGAAAGGAATGGTTTCTCCCCTTTCCCTCCTCTTTTCCGCGCCTGTGACGCAGCAGTCTTGTACCCGGTGTCCTCAAGCTTCTTGGTCAGCGGGTGGTCGCTGGAAGAGACTGTGGGGTATTGTAAAAAAATTATTATTATTATTTTTTTGGATTGGCTGTTCAGTGTAACAAAAGTAAGAACCATTAACTGGAGGGTTGCGGCGGCACCCCCTGATGCCATTCCCTCTATGAACTATATATAGAGCGATTATGAAAACAGGACAAGAAGTAGCTTATTGAAAATACCCAGCTTACAATAGAAGGCTAATCGAACTTAATCAGTTATGCTCAAGTTCAGTAATTGAATATAAGCAAACAAGTTTTCTGTGCGTTCGATTACTTAACTAATTAATTGGTCTTATCGAACGTAATCAAACTCAATTATCCAATCGACTACCTTGGATTATGTTCAGGATCGAGATCGAACCTAATCGAACAAAATCCACATGAGATGTGTCTGACTGTCGATTCACTTATTAAAGTGTAGCTCCTTTCCAATCCTTCTGAAAACTTAGGTTATTTAAACTGTTTATTTATCAACTGACAAAACCAAGCTGTCTTGAAACACGAAAAAGTTCAAACGTGCGCATTTGAAGTTATCTATTTCAGTGGAACCTCTCGCAAGCGTACAGCCTTGGGACCGAGCTTAGGTGTCCGCTTACTGGAGGTGTCCCCTTACAGGAGATTGTAGGACTTAAAGCATCATACGGGGTAGGGTGTGTCAGTCAGTCATTGGGCGTGTCAGCCTGCTAGACTTTGTGGGCACGTTCCAACCAAAAACTCGTGGCTATGTGGCTGTCGAAGTCTCTTCAGTGGCCAACAAACTCAACAAAAGTAATAATTACTAGAAAACTGATCCTCCAAGGTGCCAGATACAGTGCTAGCGCGAGTATGTGTCTCAAGAAGAGACTGATTTGCATGCAACTCGCTGAAACAGTAAAATGGTAAGTGCCACACTGAAAAGACCACTAAAAAAGGAAAATTTTAAGTGGCTAAGGTGGGACTTTGAAACGGGCGTCTGAAACGGGCCTCACTTACAAAAGCTTCCCAATAAATTCTGTTGATTTCTGCTTCAGCGATTCTGGTTTAGAATCATCCTCAAGCAATATCAAGTAGAATGATAAGTGCTACTACAAAGTTCATTTTTCGCGGCTCAGGTGGGACTCGTACCCACGACCTTGGGTAACTAGTCCACCGCTCTACCATCTGAGCTACCAAGCCACAGATGGGAACGGTCGTCGTTTGGTTTCTCCTATGTATTGTTTGTGACAGCGATTGCATTGTACCATGTGAGTAGGTCTTGATTCGCCTGTGGAATAAAATGTATAGCTAGTGAGCCCATCGGTTATGTAGTTGCATTTTAAGCAGTTGTTACCGCATCGAAACGAGCCACGGGGTTGGTTACTTTGGTTAGGGTTACGAAGTTTGGCGCTAACTTGTAAATTACTAAGATTGTGGCCACGGCGGAAAGCACCGAGAGGAGTAGCATTTAAAACGTTGGCGCAGTGGGGAGATGAAGTAAGGATGTTGAGGTGTTTGTTAATAATGAACGATACAGAACGAAGGGCTGGATTATATGTGATAACAAAGGGTACCCGTTTGGGCTGGTTTGTTTGAGAAGTGTCTTTGGAAGCGAGTGCTTCGGTACGTGTGATGTTGTGAACACGTTGTATTTCTTGGTAAAGGAAAGGTTGTACCTAGGTTTGTTAAGATATGTTTTAAGTTCAGTAGTGTGCTGTGTGAAAGTGTCGTTAGAACAATAAATATGGCGAAGTCTAAGACCCAAGCCGGGAGTGAATGGAATAGCTCACTTAGTGTTTAGGATGACCTGAAGGTTGTAGTAAGTATTGAGGTTTGTCGGTAGGTTTAGTGTAAAGATCAGTCGTGATTTTACCGTTAATGAGGGACACGTTGACGTCAAGAAATGGTATACATGTGAAAGAATGGATATAAATTTGATGGTGGGGTGAATGTTGTTGAGGCACGTAGTGAACGTCTGGAGGTCCACTGATTGTGTCCATATCATGAAGATCTCATCTATGTAACGCCACCACGTGTGAGGCTGGTAAGAGGCACGTGAAAGGGCGTCTGTTTCAAACTTGGCGAAAAACAGTTTAGCATAAGAAGGTGCCATTCTGGTTCCCGTGGCAGTACCGTGTATTTGTAAATAGTGCTTGTCGTTGAATGTAAAGTTGTTCATAGTAAGTATCATGCGTATGAAGTCACGTAGAGTTTCAATACTGGTAGTAGAAGGGTTGCGAATGCGTGTGTCAAGGAAGTGTAGACAAGCGACAATGCTTTCGTTATGGGATATGTTGCTGTAGAGAGAAGAGACGTCAAGAGTGACAACTCGGACCAGATCTCACAAACCTTGCCCTATTTCGGACCAAAATGGCAAAAGCCACGCACCTCTTCGGAACCTGTAATTTTATTGGCTTCCTATATCACGCACCTCTATTGTTTTAAGGGCTAGGGTCATTGTTTTATTGTTTGTTCTTTTGTCTTCTCAGCCAATCCTGTTAAGCCTTCCGATAGGTGCGTACCGCCTCCAAAATGGTCAAAATTTGCACCCTATTTCTGGCCAAAACGGCTTGAAAACCATACCCTTCGATGGGGCTGCACATACCCCTCCCGCTCATGCCATTGGCATTCCGTGTCAATGCCACGCCGTAGAAATAGTCAAGTCTTATAAGAAATTGCACGCCAAAAACTGAAACCCACGCCGAAGATCTTCGGCGTAGTCGTCATAAAATGCAGCCTGGCCGCTCACTCGACTCATCAGGTTATCGGTGACGTCATAAAATTTCTCGCCAAGTCGAGTGAACGGGAAGGGAATGCCTGGGAACTAGGCTCCGTTCTTCCACTTTCATGTATCTCGCGTACGATCGTGGTTGAAAGAGTTTGTAGCGCTCACTTTATTGACTGTTTTCCGAGGTACAGGTTAGAAGAACTTCATAAGGAAGTGATTAGAAGATATTCACAATCTTCAGATCGGACTACGAGTGCAAGATTGAGTACGAGCACGACTTTTCAATTCCTGGTCGCGGGTTTAAGATTGTGATCTGTCTCACCAATATCGTTCCCATAGTATCCTTTTCCACTGTTCAGTAACAGGGAGGAACGAGAGCTCTGAGAACGTAGCTGTTTTAAGACTCGAAAGACGTACTCGTCCTCAATCTCGTACTGAAACTCGTAGTCCGATCTGAAGGTCGCTATTATAACGATATGAATCCGTGAACGACACCAACATCATCTCCAACCGGTGAAGGTCCGAATATGCTTTACTAGCCGCAACTTGGTTGTGTCATAGCGTGATATGTAGTATTAACGTACCAAGTTTGATGCTTTTATCGTAAAGTACAGTACTCACCCCTGATTTGACACTTATCTGCCGGACTAACAGACGTTCCTTTCGTTAACCCCTCATGTACACACTGACAGGATACCAAACTGGCTATTTGTGGGCCTGGTTTTCCTTTAGCGCTAAACTGCCCAGTGCAACAAAATTCGGTTGTATTTAACAGAAAGAATCAATTAACCGAGAGCTGTTAAGGTTATAGACGAAGGAGTAAATTTGCCAATGAAAATCTGTTCTGGAAGTTACTGTGCTTGTGTCATTATTGTAGGTGACTTAAACTGATGAGAATGGGAAATAAAAGGTCACAAAAATAGTGTGTGCAATAACGTGTTTCTACGTTCTTTAACTGCATCATAGCTCTGCCGTGGGGCAGTTAAACAGGTAAGCTTGAAAGTGAAATAATTGAGGAGGAAACGAAATTGTGGTTATATGATTCCACCGAGTGTAATTGAATTAATTAGATATCTAATTTGCATAATTTTTACCTAAAATAAAACGATCCCCTGAATTGACCTGAATTCAGTTGAATCACCCCTAAAAATGTAAATGTTTTGTTTTGATGGGAAATTCAAAAAGCAGACATAACTAAAATGACAATTCAACACTGTACCAGGTTAATTTTGCTTCATTTTCGCAATAATAGTCTTTATACTCTGAATGGTGGCCAAATTGAAAACTCCTCCCCGCCCCCCCCCCCCCCCTCTTCCCAGCTGCCACAGATCCAGATTGCCTCTAATCTTTAAATTGGTCCCTACGATTCCTAGTCGTAGTGTGCCAAGTTTCATGCTTTTATCATAAAGTTCAGAATAGTTTCACCTATCTGCTAGAATATTTCAGGAGTTTCTTTTTTGTTTATATTCTACATATTTGTGTTCTTTGGAATCAACAAGTTTGCCATCCCTGCTTGCTACGCTTTGCTGGCGCCGGAGGAATCGTGAAAATTCTGTTCTTAGTATAATGACAATGAAAGCCTTACGTTAATTGTCTACTTTGGAAAGTTCATTCAGTCTCTGGTAAATGTGGGAAGCAGCTTGCCTCATCGAACTCAGACAGTAAAGTATTGTCCGTTCAAAGTTGGGTTGATGTGCCTCGGAAAAAATCAAGATGAGCCACCTTAAAACGTGTTTTTATATCAAGGATAGAATGCTCCTTAAATCTGTCGCCTTTTTATATGACTGTACCCAGGAATACAGCCTCAGTGTCAGAGATTTTGGCCGTGACTTTTATAGTAGAGTGATGAGAATTTGGATTGCTCAATGAAAGTCTCAATGTCTGGTTTATAATTGTCGCGCAGGGAAAACATGTCGTATATGTAGCGTTTCCATGCTGTAGTTTGCTTGGAATTTCTGTTTCAATTTTTACATGTATATGTTGGCAAAGGACACTGCTGTCTTCGTACCCATAGCTGTACCATGAATTTTCATTTGAAGATAATGCTTTCCAGTGAATTGGAAAGAATTGTCTTTCAGTATGAGTCTAAACATATCCCGGCGGAATCGTGTAGGTATAGGGGGGGGGGGGGAGGGGCAGCGCGTCCTTTGTAAAAATTGTCGTTTGCTTTGCACACTGTATCAATGCCACATCCTGTGGTATATTAGTATAGAGACAGACTCCTTACGTCCATAGATCCAAGGAAAGTTCTGTTTTTCACTTTTGTTTTTTCGATGAGATTTATAACGTCAGTTGTATCTTCAAAGTACGACTTTTGTGATTTAGATATTGGTTGTAGCAATGTGTCAACGAAAGATGAAATTCTTTCCGTTCGTCCCTCACAACATCACGATGGGTCCAACGAGAGGTCTATAGTTCTGTTGTACGTTTACTTCTATTTGCCCCCATCTCATTTTGTCTAATTTGTTCATGACAACAGTAATGATGATATCAGCGTTTTGTTTTAGTTCTTTTAGAGTCTTTCGTTCTTTGCTTGACAAGTTTTGTTTTGCCGTTGTTATTTTTATTTCTGCAAGTTGTAATTTGTCCTCTACCAGGTAGCTTTCGAGGGCGACAGACGGTTGAACTGGATGATTCCAGTCAGCTTTAACGTAGAATGGGTGATCATCTTTACTTTGTCCGTGGGACCTGTACTTAAGACGCATTCGCCTTGCAAATTATCAGAATCTCGCAAAAGCTGCTTTCTGATGTTGTTTTTGTTTAATGAGTTCATCGGAATAAATTTCAAACCTCGAGAAATCAATTTGATGACCCTGCGAGCAGAGTCCATTTTTTCTTTTCATTTCTTTTCTTTTTTTAGGTTGTTTTTTGTTTCGATTTGATTTTCGCATCCCCTTTTCCGACCTCCTTCCTTTCTAAGGTTTTTTTTTTATTTTTAGCCCGGGCTAAAATTTCAGCCCGGCTTCCCGACCAAATCTTTTTTAAAAAACGTTTGCGATTACATGAAGAGAGTTTCAGCCCGGGCTGAAATTTCCCGGTGGGCGGTCCGAAATTTCAGTCCGAGTTGAAATTCGGCATGTAATCGTCCCCTAAGTAGCCCCCCGCCCCCACCGCCCCCTGCATTGCGTGACCATGGTAACCGCGGTATGCGCGGTTACCAAACTAAACTACCACAAGATCGTGGTTTTACAACGAGAAGAGGTTGCAGGTCACTGCATTAGCTGTTTTGCGAAATACAGGTGAGAAGAACTTTATAAGGAAGCGTTCCGAATCTGTGAACGACACCAGCATCTTTCCCACTGTCGGCAGAAAACGGTGAAGGTCTGAGTACGTTTCACTAGCCAACTTGAAATTGTGTGATCGCGCAGGTGATTGTTCGATCATGAACAGGCAATATTGAACGCAATTCGCCCATAAATAGGTCTTTTGAGTAATCACTGACCTCTGTCACCATTTCTTGACGGCGATGGGAAAATAACGATGAGCGAATCATTACGAACGATCACCACAAGCTGGCAAAATACTCGAGCACAGGGCTTCGCGGAAAATCAGGATACAGGAATGGGGATCGGATTGATTGGGTATCAAACAAATGATCAAACTCCTATTAATAGCGAATAAGTTTCTTTTTCTTTTCATAACAGAGCTCCTTAGTGAGTGCAGTTTTTAGATATTATAAATGCATCACAAAGTGTCTCAGCTGTATTAGAATAAGGTTACTTATCTCTCCTAAGCACCATTTTGAGAACCCTTGTAAGTATCATGAAGAGTGCTTATACATACACACCTCTATACCAGATCTTGGAATGTAAGCTCAAGAGCATGTGACATCATCTGGCCACCCCTCCTAAGGCTAAGTTTGAGAATTCATGTGAGCATCGTGTCTATTGTTGTTAGGCATTAGTGTGTACTCAACAGAATGGCTTTCACGTACAACAGTATCTTAGCTGGGCTTGTTCCATGAGATGAAACATTCACAATGTTTATGTAATGTCGAATTAAACAAGAAGATTGCAAGATGAAAAATACTGGGAAAGCACATGATTTGACTTTGGTTCACAGACTAAGGCAGTGAGCGGACTTGTGTGAGAATTAAGACATTTCAAAAACATGACACATTGTTTGAGCTTAGAAAACGTGTTTCGGATCCTTCAGTCATGTTCATTTCATATTTCAGACATGTTCGGTAGTTTTACAATAATTGTACACAATTATTGTGTAATCCCAGGGTGTCTAATCCTACAAAATAAAACCCCAAACCAATGAAACTCACTCAAATGATTTGCATTGTAATCCAACATTCTGTAATTGTTCAATTCAGTTTGAATGCTGATCATTCAGTACCCAAACATTTGATTGTGTTCATGCACTGAGGAGTTTTTCTTGGATTATATTCAATTGCCAAAACCCAATCAAAGGTATTCGATTAGACACCCTGGGTGTAATTTAGCACCTATCTTGGGTGGATACAGTTTTCACATAAGCGGGGTTTGGTAAGTGACCACTGAAGATGGGAGCTTCTAGAGGTGGCCGGGGGCATGCTCCCCCAGGAAATTTTGAAATTTATCCCCTCGGAAATGCAATTTCCAGCATTCTGAGGGCTAATTTAAGTTGTTTTTAAATTGCATTGAAATCATGTAACAGTAGTGTTTTCAAACATGATTCACCGATGTCACAGCTGGTTTAGATTTAGTGGGGCATATCTGCTAGCGGGCTCCCTTTCATGGATTTGGACCTCCTTATAACTTTTTTTACATGATTTGTGGCAACCATTTTCTTTTGCAATAAAACACTGCTTTGTAGCTTTAACAAATCCCAATATACAATGTACCAGTAGCAAGTCTTTATAATTAGAAAGCCTACCAATTACCAATCTTAAATTAAGGACAGTACCTTCTAATTCAGACTGGTATTTTCGCAAAGGTTGTGACTTTGGGAAAAAAGGCAGATCGTACCAAGTGTTGTGGAAAAGCAAAAAGAAAAATGCGGTAACCACACATTATTCATAGATAAATAAGCAACCACAGCTCTTAAAAAGCCTTTTAATAGGAGAATAAAGTGGCGTTTTAGTTCTAAATGTATGCTCAATTATCTGTAAAAAGTGCACGATTACTCCCTTTTCTCTTTTTGGTTTATAATAGCCTTTGCTAAGATCTGTTTTTTTTCCACATAGTTACAAACCACCCAAAGTACCAGGGAAATTTCTTAAGAAACCCAAATATCTCGAACCAGAACCAAGATGCAGAGAGCGTATGCGCAGTAACAAAAGGAGGCATTGTACCGGTATTTAATTAAGGCATGTTTTTGAGGTTCCCTTATGCAGGTAAATCATACAAACTCGAAGTGTCATAGCTGCAGCAACAGTTTCATACTGGAAAACAATTCATTTATAAAGACAGTTTAGATTAAGGAGGCTCGATTGGATTTTGTAGTAGTGATACCTTCAAAGTTTGAACAGTAATGTACACCACCATTAGAAATAAAACAGGGCGATCAACTGCCACACCTTTTCTAGAAATAAACTAAAGTCTCAGCTACATTGAGTTTTATTTACAATCATAGTTACCATGGCAACCCAATGACATCACTGACATTCTTACACATAATCGATTTTCTTGAATTCTTGAGGTTTTTACTCAGAATGGATCATGGTTCAAGATTGTAGTTCCTATTGTTGTCTCCATGTGTACGGATTTAGAGAAAAATCTACGAGAGCGTTTTCGAGAATTCCACAGCTGATGTTTTCAGCTATAAAAATGAAAGGAGCACATTTCAATGGCCCTAACTTATGTTTACCAGACCCGAGGAAAATAAATTTTTAGCTTTCATTGTTGTAGTAAATACAGTATGAGTGAACGACCGTGAATAGCTAACAGAAATTGCTTCGTTTGCTTTCAAACAATATGAACATGAACAAGTTGTGTTTTTACTCTTTTGTCAAAATTTGCTATGTTTTTACGTAAAAGGCCATAATATGAAAACCAGTCAAAGGATTTCTTTTACACTCCGTTGTCGTTTAATTCAATAAATATTTTGAATGACCTGCAGGTTTCAAGTCCATTGAAATAATTTTAGGTGGTCAAACATTGACGTCAAGTCACTAGGAAACTTTTCCATTCATATTTTTAACACAGACAACCTATTTTTTATTTGTTGCTTGTTTCTTTCATTGTGCATGCCTATTGTTAATAGTTTTCATGTCGGTGTAAATTCACAAGCACCTGGAGTTTCCGATAATGCTTGATTGCCTTGGGAAAACTGAGCCGAATATGCTAATGTGGCCATTTGTAACATCAGTCACATGTGCTTAGACTCGCGGAAACGCAAAGTCATTTGCATTGTTTTAATTAAACCAACTTTTCTAAAAGCTTTATAAGTTACATTCAAGTAATTGTTATTTCGATTTTTAACTAAAAGACTGATCCAGTTATATTTATAATTATTATTTGAAACATTCTTGATAGAACTTAAAGAACGATAAAATGATTGATTTTATGAGGTTGTTTGTTTTCTCCAACAGATACTAGCTATAAATGCTTTGAGGAATTAATCGTTTTCTCGAAACTCGAATCGAGTATGCATAATCGAGAATGTTCCGCTTCGGCGAATCTCGTGAGAATCGAGTATGGAGAATCAAGTCTTGATTCTTGACTCGATTCTCGATCCTCAATTCTCGCGAGGATCGAGTATCGAGTGTCAACTTACATTTGAGCGGTACTGTATCGTCTCATCCCATGCACTACTAATGCACTTGCTAGAACTACAAATGTATGTAATATTTTTTTTCTGCGTAATTACTGGCTATCTAATAAATGATGAAATGGCAGATTACTGTACAACCTTGCATAATATTATAGTACTAATTGGAGGATAAATAAGAAAGACGCTCATTCTTGCTCGGAGAGCGAACCTTTTCTCCAAAAAGCAAGTAAGTGAGATATAAACAAAGAAACACTGTTAGTTTTACATAATTTTGTTGATTTACAGTCATAACTAAAGCTTTGGCTACCTGTGGAGTGACACTTTCTCTTTTGATTTCTTAAATCTTGTGCAGTGTTGCTTTCTAGATGATCCCGGGGGTGGGGCATTTACCTTCTTTTTTGGTCCCACCCCGGGGCATTTGCAGACTTATTTGTCCCCACCTATGGGAATTTGCCATTTTTCTATTTTTTTTTTAATAAGCCATTGCCTGGGTGGGGGGCATGGGCACTGCTGGAATAACTGATGCATAACGTAGCGACAAATGAGTGATTTTTGTTTTTTTGTGTGACAGAACAGTCTGCACTGGGCTCTAATGTGTTCAATGGCTGCTCTCATCTGGCGTGCATTCCATGCAATGGTGGCTTGAAGACTTTGTGGCTCACCTTTATATTGACTGTTTTGCGATGAAGAGGTAAGGCGAACTTCATAAGAAAGTGGTTAGAAGGTAATGTAGGGTCATAGCTAATGGTAACTGTTTCTTCTCACCAATGAAGAGAGAAAGAATAAACAGTCCAGTTTTTATATTTTGTTACATCCCACTGAGGAAAAGAAAAAATCCCAGCTTGATTTATTCCAGCACAGGTAGCCAAAGCTTTAGTTATGAGTGAAAATCCATCAGTCTGTAAGTGTTCCTTTGTTTGTACGTATCTTACTTACTTGCTATCTGGGGCAAAGGTTTACTTTCCAATGGAGGTTAGGCATCTTTCTATTAAATTTACCCTCCCAACGAGTATTTTAAATATGCATGTTTATACAGTAATCCGTTTACAGTTCACCCGTACAAAAGCATACCTCTGTTCATTAAATGAACTATAATTCTTGAAATATGCCATTTCCACTCACAATTTCCTCAAACCAGAATAAATCCATAGTGAATAAACAACAATATTGTGGAAATGTTCCCTATTTTTCAACATTTCTCACCAATAAACTTATGTTAGGTTTCTTTTACGTATCATGTCCATCTGCCGACCCCTGTACACAAATATGCTAACAGTTTATGGTTATGTATGCTGATAGTTTAACATTTGTCAAATCTGATCCATCATTTTTGAAGTGACAAGTAACAGTTGCCAATATAGTGCCTTCTCATCAAACATTTCTGCATCCTTCTGTGAAGGGTCACATCTGAGTGACATCACTTGCCTTAATGAGTAATAATTATGTAAAGTATGCATCAAATCCCACTAATGCACTGCCACTTTCTCAACCTATGAGCTTGGGCACCCTGTGATCAAAACGCCTAAACTTGCTTCAGTTTTACTTCAGTGTGCAGTCCCTTTGCTGGGTACAATTTCTCAATTACAATGCCACCATGATCCAACAATAAGGAAATCCTGCATAACTTGGGTTTTTTCCACAGTAGGTGTTTTGAAACATGATTCACCAGTGTCACAGGGGGTTTAGATTCAGCGGGGCAAATCTGCTAGCTGGCAGGCTCCCTTTCATGGATTTGGACCCCCTTATAATGATTTTTCATGATTTAAGGAAATCATTTTCTTTTGCAATAAAACATCGCTTTGTAGTTTTAACAAGTCCCAAAATACCAGTATCAAGTTTTAAGAAAGCGTACCAATTGCCAATCTTAAATTTAATTATGGTGCCTCCTAATTCAGACCGGTATTTTTGCAAAAGTTGTGACTATGGGAAAAAAGGAAGCTTGTACCAAGGGTGATTGAAAAGCAAAAAGAAAAATGTGGGTAACCACGTATTATTCAGAGATAAATGAGCAACCACAGCTTTTAAAAAGCTTTTTAATACAGAGAATATATGGCA
This sequence comes from Siderastrea radians, assembly GCA_964017195.1. Classification (NCBI taxonomy): domain Eukaryota; kingdom Metazoa; phylum Cnidaria; class Anthozoa; order Scleractinia; family Rhizangiidae; genus Siderastrea; species Siderastrea radians. The sequence goes on along the minus strand of OZ024888.1, from coordinate 13,834,706 downwards.
TTTTAGTTCCAAATTTATGCTCAATTATCTCTGAAAAGTGCACGATTACTGCCTATTCTCTTTTTCGTTTATAATAGCCTTTGCTAAGATCTGCTTTTTCCACAGAGTTGTAAACCATCCAAAGTACCCCAAATATCTCGAACCAGACCTGAGATGCACAGAACCTTTGCGCAGTAATGCAGCAGTCAATTCCAGCTACGCCCATGCCCCACCCGGGCTAACCCCCGGGCATTAGCATTTTTTTTCTCTTGGATGGCAAATTCCCCGGGGGTGGGGACACTTAAGCTACCAAATGCCCCGCGGTTGGGAGGAAGGAAGAGGGCAAATGCCCCGCCCCCGGGATCGTACGTCCCCAATCAACACGGCAGCAGTTTTCATTCATTGCACAATAATGCCCCTTTCAGCATTAAATGTGTGATTTTTTGTTTCTGTAGGCCTGCCTCTCCGTCTTCTATTGTTTGTAATGGCACTAAATAACGCCAAACGCCAAACAACTTAATAACGTCAAACATGGTATTTTAATACTTCACAGACAACACTACATGATAGTTCACTGTTACTTAAATGTTTGAAAACAGTTCGCTAGTAAACAAAAATCTTGACATTATAAAAGTCATCTGTTATGACAAGAGAGGATCTTGGTTGTGAATAATATGCGAAAGTATAAAACATCGATCCCTATACACGTTTTTAGAATTTAATAATCGATCATTATAGTTTAAGAGTCATCGCGACTAAATTTTATTTAAATCCTTGAACAAAGAAGCATGCCTACGTCGATTCACGTTGATCGTTCCCAATCTCGCTATATATAATGATAGCTCAAGTTGTGCCTTGATCAGCAATAAAGAAATGCATAAAATCGAGAAAACCTCCACTAGTTTGTCCAGTCCATGACGGTCGATCCAATCTGCGACGAATTGCTGGTCCTTTTCGATAAAATCCTCCATGTTTGGATTTCGAGTCGGAAACCACGAGTGTGTCAAAACCCCGGGGCTAGGCAAATGCCCGACCCCCGGGCCGTGCCAAATTTGCTAATGCCCCAGCCCGGAACTGACAGGGTGCGCAAATGCCCCGCAGTTGCCCGGGGGGGATGGGCGCAGCTGGAATTGACTGATGCATAACAAAAGATTATGCACTGTCCTTAAGCAAAGTTCGCACTTACCGGTAATTTCAGTGATATGAACAACATAAACTTGGCTTTTGTGTAGCCTGTTGTGTTTATTTGGATATATGTAAACTGAGAATTTTTTTTTGGGGGGGGGAAGGGGGTTTGGCTGTCAGTTCTGCTTTTTCCTTCATGGCAGCAGGTACATAATCGGTGAGCCTATTTTGTTCATCCTGCTTAACTGAAGTGCAAACTTTGCTTTCCATGTACAGTGCAGCTCCTACATGTATATAATGAACTCCTATATATAATGAAGACCCCACTGTAACAAATGATGTTCCTCAGTCCAGTAATAGTGATAGCGAAATATATGGGAAAGGACCCCAATACAGACTCCCCCCCCCAATACCCCTGATATAACAAACATGTTTCGCCAGTTCCTGTGCAATTTGTTATATGGAGTTCCATTGTTCCAAACTATCAAAGACCGTGTTACGTAATGGGCTCAAATTCTTAACAGGTGACATTAAAATAAATACAAGGGTTTTCACATGCAAATTTCAACACTTGCACTGTATTAATGTGAAATGATTATATTAATGAGAAATGATAACTGAATTTTAAATTTGTCACTTTTGTGATTCATGGACTTGGGCTGCCTGTGGTTCAATAGATTTCAGCTGTGATTATGTCTTTGAACCCCATCTATAACAAACGCCAACACTTGAATATTATGTCATTTTCTAGAGTAGATGAGCCTTATAATCAGAGTCCTACATTTCTCACTTTTCATAGTAGATTCAACGACAAACGTTTTGTTGCCAGAGCAACAGTAAGTTACAACCAGTGACACAAGTCGTTGAAACACCCTCCCCTCCTTCCCCTATTCAATGTTGCATAGTGTTGTGAGCGCTTGTCTTCATCAATTTGGTTGAAGCTTTTTTTCAACATTGCCTAGTGGGAGAGGGAGGGAGACACAGTTGTACCGACAGTGTTTCAACAAAGTGACACTGATTGTATCAAACGGAAAAGACCTTAATTACGTGTCACGGCATACAGGTCTTTGAACCCAAAATTACTTCTTGAAAATTGACATTAAATATGGTTGGGAAAAATGCGTGGTGTCTCAGACGGCTCTGAAGTTTTTCAAAATGGAGAGAGGAGAAGCCAAACCTTTCGTTGACGGCTAAAACAGAAAACCGGCATTGGCTTCAGACCAACATGTACCGGTGTAAAAGAGGACACCAAAATCACCTCCATACAACTACGTTAAACCATTTTGCTAGATGTCCAAGCCTTAAGCCAACAGAAAACGCTTGTCATTTGCTGTGATGCGAAGTGGCAAGAAAAGAAGCGTTTGAAAATTCCAAAATAAGATATGCTCAACGCCTAAATCAAATAGCATTACCGACTTTAGAAGACTTGTAAAATGCTGGAGTAAATAGAGGCGCCATACTCATCCTCTAACAGACACTAAAATCCATCTCAAATTATCCCCAGCGCTTTTTTCATAACAGCGAAATGCCTGTTTTGCACCGGTCTCATATAAAATCCCGAGGGGGTTACTCCCATATATAACCTATATAGGTATGTGCCGCTGTGAAGGGTATGGTTTTCAAGCAGTTTGGTCTGGGATAGGGTATAGAAAACAGGGAGTCTTGGTCTAGGATAGGGTATCAATTACCGGGAAACTAATGGGTGGTGTAAAAATTTAATCCAATTAATTAATTCCAATTAATTGGGTTTGAAAAACTCGGAAATATAAAATATAAATGAAATCGTGACAATATTGTTGATCGAGAGATGGTTTTCCATTAAAAGCACTGTGTGGTTATATTTCTGATGGTTAGCTCGAAAATAGCTAGTCTGGGATAGGGTAGGGATTTTTGGCATCTAGTCTAGAATAGGGTTGCAAAAACGACATGAACGTGGTCTGGTGTAGGTTAAAGGTTTCAGAGTCCCAGCGGCACACTCCCATCAAATTTGTTCCGAGTACCCCCCCCCCCGGTATAAAATACACGAAAGGAGCTATTTCTATTACGATCTGGACATAATAATCAAAGAGCTGAGGACATTTGCGGCGCGTGTTTAGATGTAACCAGATAACGTTTTAGCAAGTTCACGGGTTACAATTGTAACCCGATGTAAATTATAAACCATTGTAAAAGAAACCACATAACTAGCTTGTTTCATATAGCACTACAGTTCCTTCAGAAGACTATCCTTCTTGTGGGTTTTTAGGTTTGCTTTGTTCAAGTGCGCTTTTAAGGAGGCTCGCAACAGTTTTTTTGGCCTTGGAGTGTATCTTTTGAAGTCAACATTTCGCATAGAAGATAAACTTCGATTTCCTTGATACTACACCACCTTTTCAACAAATGATCAAAGTTTATTTTCTCACTGGTTTCCTAGCAACAGCTGTCACCATAGCAACGGTAATGGACAACCCCTCATTTTAAATAATGTCGAATATCTCGAAAACTACTTAGACACTTTATGATGAAACTTGAACTATTTTAACTACTCAACCTATACAACTTGTATGCGAAATTAGGGGAAAATCTGTGAGAGCGTTTTCACGTAAATCATGATTCATTTTTCACGGGCTGATTTTGGTCATTCCTGCAATTTTCTCCAATACTTCAAGAAAGATAAAACTTAACCCTTTCTCTTTTCAGTTGAAGGATCTTTTATGATATCAAAACATTCTTAATGTACATTGAGCTTCCTAGGTGGCTGCGATTTTAAGCTATTTATATTTAAAAAGTGCTAAAATGCAGCACAAATCAGCCAAAAAGTCCGTAATTTGCATAAATAGAAATATTTCTAAACTGCCCTTACAGATTTTTGTCTTAAATTGATTGACGTTAGAATAATAATTCTTTTTGATGTTCCAGCAAGTTTTAGGCTGAATAAACATTTCGTTTATTAGATAAGAAGGCTGAATCTCGGTCAGGTTTCAGTCGTTATTAACTTTCAACGAACAACAGTATTATTTTGTTTTTCCTGGTCTATTTCTCGGTTATTCACGTCCAATGAATATTTATACACGCTGCGCATGTGACCTCTCGTGCATTTATAATTCCTTCTCATAATAATAAAAAATTTTCGTCTTCTGAGCTTCTTCCTGGAGACTCTTTGCCATTATTCTTTAAATACTGACTGACGTTTTAGCTTTTTTAATTACGGATTGCATACATGTTAACGCCCACGATGGCATTACACTGGGGCCGAAAAATGACAAGAAACAAGCTCAGAAGACGAATATTTTTTTGTATTATGAGAAGGAATTATAAACGCACGAGAGGACACAAGGGCAGCGTGTGTTAATATTCATTGCACGTAAATACCCGAGAAATAGACCAGAAAAAACGAAATAAAACTGTCGCTCGTTGAAAGGTAATAACGACTGAAACTTGACCAAGATCCAGCCTTCTTATCTAATAACAGAAATGTTTATTCAGCCTAAAACTTGCTGGAACATCAAAAAGAACTATTATTCTAACGTCAATCAATTTAAGACAAAAATCTGTAAGGGCAGTTTAGAAATATTTCTATTTATGCAAATTACGGACTTTCTGGCTGATTTGCTCTACATTTTAGCAGTTTTTAAATATAGATATCTTAAAATTGCAGCCACCTAGGAAGCTCAATGTACATTAAGAATGTTTTGATATCATAAAAGATCCTTCAACTGAAAAGAGACAGTGTTAAGTTTTCTCTTTCTTGAAATATTGGAGAAAATTGCAGGAATGGCCAAAATCAGCCCGTAAAAAATGAATCATGATTTACGTGAAAACGCTCTTACAGATTGTTACCTAATTTCGCATACAGGTTGTGTAGGTTGAGTAGTTCAAATAGTTCAAGTTTCGTCATAAAGTGTCTGAGTAGTTTTCGAGCCTCTTTAAGGCGGAAAAAATACTGCTCTGGACGCACGTGTGATGTAACGCGCAACGGAAAGCTAAAATTATTGTTGTTGACGCATTTTAACGGCTGTATACTTTTTAACGAGCTTACCATTCAAAGAGGAAATCAGTGTATGCTCAGTGACGATATCTGTAGGGATAGCGCAGGCAAAATAGGCTTCAACGTATGACTTGATATTAACAGACGTTTAGAAATATCACGCAATTTCATAATTATTTTCAAAGGTATATGATACTTTTAAATCATATACAACCAGTGACACAAGTCGTTGAAAAACCCTCCCCTCCTTCCCTTATTCAATGTTGCATAGTGTTGTGTGCGCTTGTCTTCATCAACTTGGTTGAAACGTTTTTCCAACATTGCCTAGTGGGAGAGGGAGGCAGACACAGTTGTACCGACAGTGTTTCAACAAAGTGACACTGACTGTAGTTTGATTTGCCGTGTGGCAGTAATTATACTTCTGAGAAATTGGAGAATTAACTCTGTAGTGTAAATTTAATCCTGCTGTGCATTGCCCTTGTAAGGTATGTGGTCCCTACAAGTCAAAGAATAAAATCTTTGACTTCAGTGGAATTCGAACCTGCGACCCCCGGATTTTGATCACTAGTGCTCTACCGACTGAGCTACAAGTCCAGATGGGAGTAGGTCATGGATGATTTAGGTTACCTTATTAAGCACGTAAACGTTCCCTTCATCTTCAAGGCAGATATGTGAGAGTTTCAATTAGGCATGCACAAAAAGCAAAATTTTCAGTTTTTTCGTCCTTTTCTGGTGGAGCCCTCCGCTTCTATCATTCTCTTTTTTTTTCTTCCGCTTTTTCCTAAGAAAAGAACAATATTTATAAAACAATCTACAGAGCATGTTTGGACAGTTTCATATATCTTCATCAGCTGCAAGGTTCTTAATTAATAACGTTTTGTGGCTTTGGTCAGTGACTTCTTATCTTCTTTTTTGGCAGGAAAAAGATCCTTAAACGTTTGAGTAGGTCTTCTAATTACGTTTTTGAAAGAAAACGTTCACATGTTTCTTATGTGTGTTTCATGTAGTTGCATAGTTAACTGTACGTCTCTTTTTGTCTGGGACAAAATTTACTTGTAGCAGCAAGAAAGTGTTGGTTCCTCTAGGTGGGCTGGACTGCTAACACGGTTATATGAAAAAATCTGAGCGTGGTTAGACACCATGCCAGAATTGTGATATCGAGATTGCGGCTTTTTCCATGTAATCCCTCGAAGGTGGTTCTTGTGTGTGTTTGACTGTCATCCTAACAACTGAGCCAGCCGATGGTCCTAATTTAGGCAAGTATTCTCAGATCTCATCTTACTCTTTTAGTTGCAGCTGTACGCAGCTTGCACTACAATTGTCATCAGTAGTCATGGGAAGTTTCAAAATTTTCCCTTTCATTGTCGCCTCCCTCGTTTCCTTTGTCACCTATTTGATGTAAAATCAACGATTACATTCACACGGGTCAGATGTTCCCGCGATACTGAAGAAGGGATGAGGGGGAGGGGGCTCGAAACGTTGTTGTTTCCTTTTCTTTGACGTCTGTAATTTTCTGTCTTAAAACTAACTACTCTGACAGTGGTTGTAAGTCTCTGCCTGTAGGCGCTTAGGTGAGGTACATAAGTAGAGCATTCACTGAATAGTAATAGTTTTTGCTTCCTTGCCTTTTGTCCAGGTCAGTTGGAGAAATCATTTTCTCTCCTCAGGCTGAGGGAACGCGTTCCATTTGTTGAATTTGTGAACAAATTTGAACAATGGCAGCAAACTACACAGAGGACGATAGCAGGAGTCTAAAGGAACAAAAACCTACTCATTCTGAGGAGAATTCAGAAAATCTACAACGATGTAAGAAAGCAACAAAAAGAAGAAATACTCTTGAAAGTATTCAGGATGGCAAGAATCATAAGAGAATACGCACTGCAGAAAAACTCTTTCAATATGGCCATTGCGGTAAATGTTTTAGTAGCAAAAGTAATCTAAAGCTACCTGAGAGAATGCACAGTGGAGAGAAACCTTTTGAATGTGACTAGTGTGGTAAATGCTTTTCTCAAAGAAGTACTCCAAGGCTACGTAAAAGAACCCACAGTGGAGTGAACCGTTTTGAATGCGATCAGTGTGGTAACTGCTTTTCTCAAGAAAGTCGCCTAAAGATACATAAAAGAACACACAGTAGAGAGAAACCGTTTGAATGTGATCAGTGCGGTAAATGTTTTTCTCAAGCAAATACTCTAAAGGAACTTACAAAAACACACAGTGGAGAGAAACCCTTTGAGTGCGATCAGTGTGGTAAATGCTTTTCTCACGCAGGTAATCTAAAGCTAAGTAAAAGAACACACAGTGGAGAGAAGCCGTTTGAATGTGATCAGTGTATCAAATGTTTTTCTCAAGCAAATACTCTAAAGAAACATCAAAGAACACACAGCATAGAGAAACCTTTTGAATGCGATCATGAATGCGTATTTTAGCGAGAAGTGCCTCATAAGAGTGCTCTTTGAAGATAGTCTATTTGAGCAAGTTATAAAGCGAATACTTAACAACACTTAAGAGAACTTTACAATACTCCACAAGGCTTAATACTACCAATACTACAAGGCTCAACCACTGTTTACAGTTAGTTATTATTATTATTCAACAAATTGTCACTATGCCCATATATGGTAAGGAAGCCCTCAATATCTGTCATCCGTACATGACAGATATCCTGCGATATACGTAAATGACCATATTTGGAAGTGCACTGCAGACTTTCTTTCATTGTTTGTTTGGCGGCCATTATGAAAAGCGAGTCAGTTTTAGCAGTGTTCTCCGCAAATTTTAACTCCCTGGAAGAAACTTTCCACGATTAAATGCTCTCAAGAAGTCAACAAGTATTTGCTTCAACTCACAAAGATATCCAGAGGTTTACTTGGAATTTTCGTAGTGAGAACTCAACCAAGAAAATGCTATTGCGAACGAAGCAGCACACTTGCTCACGGAAAGTTGTAAAGTTGAAAAGATTTTAATTCACAGGAAGAGGACTTATTCTCGGTGAGGTAGCAATATATTTTTTTACTTTGTCTTGTCATTTCCAGACATGAGTTTGTAAATAAGTCTTTTTAAGTGAACGGTAGTAAACTTCGATTTCTTGAAGTTCTGTTTTGATTTTCATTATGTGTTGCTAGCTTTTAGCGTTTTCATCATAGAACCATAGTTTTTCTCGTTCTGAAAATGGTAGTCGATGAGAATTTGTTGAATAATAAAACAATTATCCTGCTCAATCTTGCGGAATATCCCCTGATTTAGCCAACTCGGCCTACGGCCTCGTCGGCTAAGTATCAGGTGATATTCCTCGCGATTTCGCAGGATAATTGTTAAATATAATACAGTAATACAATACTTAACCAATGCTAACAATACTTGACAATTTTATATTACATCGTTACATTGACATCTACGCTCACCTTGACATTTACATTACATTACTCCTTATTCGTACTTTATTTCTTGTGTACTTAGTTTCGCGATTTTGGGAAGCCAGTATTTCGCGAGGCTTTATTTTCGCGATTTCAAGAAGACAAAATGAAAAAAAAGAGCATTTAATTTCCAAAGTGTAAGAACAAAACTTTATTCCTATACATTTATGTTTTTATTTATCATATGAATTACAGTTAGCATTTTTATATATTTATGTTCTTATCATTGATGTAAATCTCTAATTTCTGTTTGAATTATTCCATTATAAAGCGCCATGATCGAGCCTATGGATATGGCGCTACAGAAATCATTATTATTATTATTTATTATTAAAACTTTCCAAAGGTAATGACCTATGACCATATACCTTACAAAGGGGTTATTTTAAACAGGAACTTTTACATACACTAAAGACAATCAGTCATTCGGTCGTCCGATAGTTTTTGCAAATCTAAACATCATCCCGATCTTCCGAGGGACGTTTCTTTTCTCCACAACGGTTTTAGATAGGTAGGTACACCAGAAAAAACAACCAAAAATTCGGCAAGTGAAAGATTCGTGTCCCTCACTGACGAAGATGTTGAAAGATTTGTCGAAGCTGAAGCCCACAAAAACACTCAAAGAAATGCACAACGACGTAGCATTGATGAAGTCGTTTTTGCCAAATGAAAACTAAACAAGGCAACTCCAAGACATACCGCCGCCAGAATTAGACGCTTACCTCAGCAGATTTCTATTGTCTGTGGGAAAAGTCTGGTAATGAATATGAGCCAACAACACTCAGAGGAATTATCGCTTCTGTGGAGCGTTATCTAAGAAACCTACGCTACAGCGAGTCTGTTATCGAAGGACAACGTTTGACAGTTGAATTGTTCGAGAGGCACTTGTTTAAACGAATTTCTCAATTTTGAAACGAGACTGCGGATCAGTTTGTGTGTAGGCTTCGACAACTAACGGCGAGTTGCGACTTTGCCGAATTTGAGGATGACCATATTCGGGTTTATCGATAAGTGCTATTCCAGTTATTTACGTCGCAAGTTTAATCTGGAGCAAGAAGGTACGGTGAGTTTAGATTGTCTACTAATGAATACGGACAAATAAAGCAGTAAAGAGTTGTAATAATAGCATGAAAATAAAATAATAGTGAAAAGTTTTCTATTGTGTTAATGAATGTATTTGAAAATTGTTTGTTTGAATGAGTTGAACCGGAATCAATTTTATCTTTTGCCTCTACGCTTACTGCTGTTGCCCTTAAATAAAAATTGTTTCAGTAATATTGTGGGCTTTTGTGTTTATATAATAAACACAATAATACATGGTTGCTTGGAGATATGGAATTTCTCTTCTCGTGTTCAATTCGATATCTCACTCGTTCGCTAGGCTCACTCGTGAGATATCGCGTTGAACACTCGAAGAGAAATTCCATATCTCCGCGCGCCCATGTATTATTGTCTATTTATGGGATTGTAGAAGAAATAAAGAACTTCCAAACGTACGTGGCTTTAAATTTAAAGTTAATTTAAAATATGAAACTGAAAAGTACATTTGTACGAAAAATAACAAATTAGATAAATTTAGAGAAAAATGGATATTGTAACTCTATTATAGATCTATTTATTTTATAAAGATATATTCACACATTGTAAGGCTAAAACGGATATGCAATAATGTAATGTTTTTTATGTGTAAGAGTGAGAGTGCGTTAATAGTGTTACTGTGAGAGTGAGAGTGAGAGTGAGAGTAAGTTAATGTTGTTATTGTGAGAGTGAGAGGGAGTTATTGTTACTGAGTGTTAGAGTGAGTTAATATGTTATGTATGTATGTAACTGTATATGTGAAATATGCAAATAAATTTAATAAAATATATATATATATATATATATATATATATATATATATATTTGCATAGAGACTGGTTACGTCCATAGAGACAAGGAATGTTCTGTTTTTCACTTTTGTTTTTTCGATGAAGTTTATAAAGTCAGTTATATCTTTAAAGTACGGCTTTTATGATTTAGACATTGGTTGTAGCAATGTGTCAACGAAAGATGGAATTCTTTCCGTTGGTCCCTCACAACCTCACGATGGGTTCAACGAGAGGTCTATAATTTTGTTGGTCGTTTACTTGTGTTTGTCCCTCTCTTCAATATTTTTTCTATTTTGCTCATGACAACAGTAGTGATGACATCAGCGTATTGCTTTTGTTCTTTTAGTGCTTTGCGTTCTTTGCTTGACAAGTTTTGTTTTGGCTTTGTTATTTTTAGCGGAACTCCTTTGTGGCCGAAGGCCGCAAGAGTGGAGCCCCATACTCATACTAAGAGGCATGCGGGCAATTTTTTATGGTCATTGGCAAGCGGAATGACTCGCGGGCGCGTCCGTACGTACGTCGCATTTCATGACATTCTTACATGTAGCAATTTTCGCGCAGCTTCTAGCCAATGGCGTGCGAGGAATCGCGTAAGTCTCTTGATTTGTGTTGCACAAGTGACTCGCGTAGCGGTAAAATAACTCTTGAAAACAGTGGATAATTTTACAGTAAAATCGTATCCAGCGACCATAACATGATGAAAAACAGGATTCTCCATTCAAGGATGCAAGGTTAGAGCAAAACCAAGCTTATAAGTCGAGCAGAAAAGTACTGATTTGCGAACAAATAATTCTGACCTAAAGCATGACCTTTGTATTTTAAAACGAATGAAGCGTATCCGTTTGCCAAACAGAATTAGAAGAACATAGCTTTCCAATTGACAGTTGTAAAACAGAATCAAAGTTATTCACAATAAACAGATTGAATTTCCGACAAAATGTGTCAAATGTGTGCAACACTGTGCAATAATCTGTAAACAAAACCAAAAGAGAATTTCTAGTAGTTTCGAAGCAAACACGCGTCTCCAATTACAAAATACAATGCAAAAAGTAAAATACCAGCAATCAAAACAAACGAAAAATGCCGATAAAGTGAAAGCACAAATAGATAAACCAGATTTTCTTGAATCACGAAACAGAATTATGGTCAATTATAACTCTAAGTTTATACTAAAATGATACGCTTAATAAAACTATACAGTACATGAATTAACGAGGTCAAGTACCTAGGTTAATAACAGTAAACAAGAAATTCTGAAGAATTTTTAGGCGGCCGATGGTAACCAGGTAGATATGGAGTTCCGCTTAGGCTTGGCTAAATCTATATATTATTTCTGCAAGTTGTAATTTAACCTCTTCCAGGTAGCTTTCGAGGGCGACAGACGGTTGAATAATAATTAAAAACAATATTATAATTATAATAAGAACCTTCCCAGAATGCTTTGCACCAGAAAAATTTCAATGCAAAATAACTTAGTTAATTTGTGGTCGAAGAGAATGCTGTACCATGTGTTATTTACAACTTCGTGAAAGTTATCCCTCATATTAACGTTAGGGTGATGACGTCATTATTCACGTGACTATGGCAAAAAATATGTTTTAGCTCACTGCAAGAACAGGCCTCCATCAATTCAAAAGCAGATAACGTGCCCTGATAGTCATTGGAATGGGCAATATGGAAATTGCCAGTTGACATCTGGCATTTGAAAGTTAAGGTGGCTCTGTACAGGAGCAATTCTCAGGGGACTGGTAAGGAGTCAGTAACTATGGTAGTTTAAGGCGGAGAGAAACAAAGCTTGGCTGGTTTATAGTACTTCGCATGAAAGTAACGACCATGATATGCTCACTGTTGTGACGTCATTGGTCACGTGACCAGAGCGCACAGAAAATTCAAATCACTTTAAAACTGCTTTAAGCTCAATAAATTCGTAATTTCTCACAGTAATATTGCAGAAAAAATTGCAAGTTATTCAAAAACGTCCATTATTATTTTTCCTTTTGAAAAAAGCACGATGAAGAATGAACCTTAAACTTTTGATAATCCCCTGTTTTGTGAGGTTTTAATATAAATGTAAAAAGGAATCAGCATATTTGGTTTCAAACTATGCTCTTTCTAACTACGTTAACAGCTTTTTTTAAACATTCGTTTTCATAGAGCTTAGGGATGTGAATTTGTAGGCACGCGGAGTACTGGGCACCAATGTCACGGATTGCCCAGGAAGACTGGTGCACTTTTTAAGCGCGGCGCCATAGCTAGCGACAAAAGCTGAAAAATGGGGTGAAAAGGTGTTTTAGCTTTCTGTCGGTCCATTTCTGTTAAAGAATTGTTAATGGTTTCTCCGAAAGAGGACAGCACTTCATTTCTCGCTGCATTGCTCATGTCAGGTACGTGTAATTATAGCTTTTTATTGTCTTCAGTAAACAGCTTAATATATTAGCAGGGCTTTACCGATCGATCATTATAGTTTAATGTTTCATATTTATCGTTAGTCCAGTGCTTAAATAATTTGCCATTTTCGTTCCGGTAGCAAAAAGCCGAAAGATAGACACGTAGGTTGGTAGCTAAAGTTTATTAAGTTTCGTAAGTCTTTAAATAAACGTTATATGAAGTGATGTAGTTTTTGTACACTCGTCTGTGAATCGTACATGTATGTTATTTGTTGGCCCAGTAAAAGTGTAGCATCGCATCCTTTATGTTTCAGTAACTTTAATTACAGCGTTGCTGTTAAAATTAATGTTTCAAACAGCTATTGCTTAAAGCAAGAAGGTCAGGCTATTCTCTTAATGTTGATACTGGCAGATAAGCTTAAATTCTTTTGTGTAGCATCATTTAAGCTTACATGTTGTAAACATCTCATAACAACATAACATAACACATAACATACTTTATTTTATCTCCATCTCCATTTGTTTATTAGCTGGGCTTTTCTTCACTGCTTGCAAATTATTTATATACATCTAATGACTCACGAATGTTTCTTAGATCAAGTAAGGTTCAAAGCTATAGTTGGCATGATTTGATGACAAACAACAAATTTAAATTTCGAATTAGGTACATGTAAAACTTTTATTAAAAGTTATGTGTTGATCACTTTTGGGAAAATATGCTTAAGATAATCGAGTTCAAAGCAGGTGAATGTAATTGTTTTGTACATCTCATTTTCTACTTTTACCGATTAAGTTATTCCATAATTTGCAGGGTAAAAAATTAACTTGAGTGCTTGAATCATTGAATTGCAACTCGGGCCAGTATCCTTGAATTCCAACCTTGTCCCCAGGGTCTTTTCACTTGCTCGCTTAGTATAGTGGACCAGGCCATTTAGATAAAGTGGCTTTCAAAATCCTCTAGTCTAAATCAAAAAATTTAAAACCATATTTACTTGAATAGACCCCTCCCAACCTGGGTGAGAAGTAAGTCTTTTATCCAGGGATTTTGCCAATAATCATGTGGAAAAAGTACCACATACTGTAGAACTCTAAGTAAGACTGGAGTCACATGTCAATAAAAACAAACCTCAACTTTTAGTGGCCCTGGTCAGTTTTAAATTGCTACTGGCAACCAGGAGACTGTCAATTTTTAGCCCTGAAGTTGATCTGTTTTATATTGTCGTGTAAACACATAAAAGACTGGGTGGCTAAAACAGCCTTTTCGGAAAAAGAAAATTTGGCAATCCTAATACTCACAAAGGCAAATAAAAGTTGAACCAAGGAAAAAATTAAATCACAACATTTGCATGAGTGTTCCATCAAGACTTCCATTGGGGTAGGTGATGAAAACCTTATACCCACTTAAGTTACAAAATCCATTTTTCACGGTGATTTAAGATTTATTCTTGATGGTTAAAGGATTAAAACTTAATGCAGAATGAATCAAACAGTTCTACCATGTATGGGTTTCCGTACCACAGTGATTATTGTGACCCAGTACCACTACTGGGGCAAGCTCACACAGGTATGACTTGTACAGTTATGAGATGTTGTGCTGTAATCATTAAACAAATACAGAGAAACAAGAGGAAATCGGGAGGAACTTGTACCAGAATGAAAATTATGCTGGTATTATGAAAACACCCCTTTAGCCTAAAGTCGAGCAGCTCTCAAGAATATTTAACAACATCCTCAGAGACCCAGGGGCAGTAACACCCTGATTTCATGAGACCGGTGCAAACTCAGACTGGTACGATTTTGTTTACATGAGACCGGTCTGAAAGTCAGACTGGCATGAAGTGTTTACCTGAGACCAATCTAAACTCTGTTTGTGTTAATATGGTCCGCAACCATCCCATCCTTAAAAATCCACTTTATCTATTATCCAACAGCTTGGAATGCTCCAACGCCACTTATTAAACGTGCATACCCAAAACAAATATCTCATACCAATTGGAACCCTGTTCATGCTTAAGTGGCTCCCCAGTCTGATTTCAAACCGTTCTGAGTCATTCATATTGGTTCAGCAGCAGTGATGAGTTAAACCAGCCTAAGGCCCTGTTTACATGAGTGACTTTATCCCGGGATGACTTTTATCTCCTCCCGGGGTGACTTTCATCGCGGTGTCTGGTCATTTACCTGTAAATGTTTACATGATTTGGAGCTGAAATGTGTTCACCCTGGGACGATTTCATCCCGGTCTTCAGCACGGGGATGAAATCTTCCTGGGGTAAACACCATTTCAGCTCCAAACCATGTAAAAACTTACAGGTAAATGACCAGACACCGATATGAAAGTCATCTCGGGATGAAATCACTTGTGTAAACACAGCCTAAGATGATAATTATTTTATACTAGCTTCATGTTTCGTACGTTTCGTGTAAACAGAGGTAAGCATTTGGAGTCGATCTGAAGTCGTACCGGCCCAAGTTGGTACCATTCTCATAGACTACGAGCAGCCTCTCATTTTTCTCTGGCGCGTGCACACTGACTGTTCTACTATTGGTAATTGCGATAATTAAAATCTGCTTTGTTTTTCTTACAGGTTTTTATTCCATCGACCTGATGTCAGGAAAATATGGCAGTTTATTGTAAGGGTTTGGTTAAGAAATTTGTACTTTTAGCTATATTCCCAGACACACTTTATCAATTCAAATAAAAAATTTGAAGAGCAGTTTTGAAATAAGGTTACATATTTTTTTGTCTTTTTCTGCTTAACATTTTGATGTCATTGATTAGTTTGACTGACCCCTCAGTACTACTAAGTGGATGATGTATGAAAATGGAATGAATCCTGGAGTACCTGTTAGGGCTCTACTTCAAAATATCTGATGAGCACACCCTGCCCCATATCTTTTTTGGGGGGAGTATCCCCCCCAACTACTATCCCAGGAATGAAGAGTCAGACCTATTTGATTGAATTCTCTTTATGGGGAAAACTATATCGATTGACTGATTCACCACAGTCTGATCCCTTTTTGTCAGTTCATTGCCTATTAGGTTTCAGACTATTCTGAAATGATTTAGGAAGAGGCTATTCCTTTTGTTTTTCTTTCGTACCAGATTATGGCAATCAGTAACAATGCTTATTGGTGACGAATTATCAAACCAAGAAGAACTAAAGTCTGGAGATCTACTGCCATCACGGTCTGGGGTAGTAAGAGAGTGAGTCATAATCTGTGCATCAAATAAAGTCACTAGTCATTACTGGACCATTTGTTATTCGCATTGGCAACACTGAAGTCACAGATTGATTGATTTATTGATTTATTGATTGACTGATTGATTGATTGATTGATTGATTGATTGATTGAATGATTTATTTTTTAATTGGCTGATTGACTGATTTATCAGCCAGTTGGTTGAGTGGTTGATTGATTGACTGATTGGTACTTAAAATAGATGAATGAATTGATTCACCTGAATTACATGTAAGCAATTACATGCATAATGCTGCACTTCTTCGCATCTTCCTCTGGCAGTAAAATAATACCCGGCATCAGTCGAAACATAAAATAATTTTCAAGCCCCAATGTCATGACATAATTGTAAGCAAATAATTTATTTGTAATTAGCAAGTAGTAGGTAAGAAGGCGTATTAGAGAGCAGGACTATTAGAGCTTTTACAGTAATTTAAATTATATTTCATATTAACTCCAGTAAGCTACTCCTTCTGAGTAACTACCACTATTGGACAGTCAAGAAAGAAAGCAATGCCCTGGGATGTTTTAGGGTTCACTACTTCCTACTATTAATTAAACTTCCCGGGGAATTAATACAAGTAAATAAGGTACATCATCATCATCATCATCATCATTCAACTACAGCGTCATTTTACCATATAAGGAGACAAATATGAGTATGAGAGCGTCTTACACTGTAGAAAACGTATTGCACTATAGTATCCCGGTTTCAAATCCCTTATTGAATAAAGCATTTAAATTGCTTAGATATTTAAGTTTATATTACCTACAACAGAGGCTTATTTAAAATCTATGAAACACTGGTTCTAATTTGATGAGAGGTGTATTACCAATGATTAACTAATAATAATAATATTGTTTTCCGGTCTCACTTGTAATAATAATAATAATAATAATAATAATAATAATATTTCGGCTTTAGGAGCACTTAAACAGAGTCTAACGTAGATTGGGTGATCATCTTTGCTTTGTCCGTGGAACACGTATTTAAGACGCATTCGCCCATGAGCTATAGGAAACATGGATTCTGAGTTCTCATCGAACGTTGTTTCAAGCAAACAGTGATGAAATATGTCGACTACTCAATAGAACTATCACCTTACCGTCAGTTCTGCTGTCCCTTGTCTTTGATTCCTGCTTTATCTTTTGCAAATATCCCTGTTTCACCCCGATTCTTCGATGAGTTCGAGCCAGATATGCTTACTTTTAGCGCCCGCCATTTTGAAAAACCACTCATTCCCAGTTCTACGCAGCCAACTAGAAAACCTCCTAAAGCCGCACTAAATCCCAATGGGTAGGCTATCTTTTCCAGGTTATGGTTACAAGCTCGTAAGAACATTGCACGACGGACTTCCATATATGGAAGGTCGTCGTGCAACGGATTAAAAGTTACAATTCAAATTAGGTTCTGTCGGGGGGACTGGAAAGAGCTTTTTGCTCTTACCAGCTGAAGGCGAATTTGAAAAACAATAGCGATTGTCTTTTCGGCCCTACGATTGGCCAAAGGCACAAATCTCCTAGCAACAGCCCAAGCGCTTCCTACCCAGTGGCTTTTGGGTGGGTTTAGGAGGTTTCAGTCTAGTTGGCTGCGTAGAACTGGGAATGAAAAGAACTGGGAATGAGTGGTTTTTCAAAATGGCGAGCGGTAAAAGTAAGCACATTGAACTCGCCGAAGAATTGGGGAGAAACAGGGATATTTGCAGAAGATAAAGCAGGAATCAAAGACAAGGGAGAGCAGAACTGACCGTAAGGTGATACTTTTATTGACTAGTTGACATATTTCATTGCTGTTTGCTTGAAACAATGTTCGATGAGAACTCAAATTCCATGTTTCCCATAGCTCATGATTCGCTCGCAATAGCTGCCGTCCGATTTTCTGTTTTGTTTAATGAGTTCATCTGAATAAATTTCAAACCTCAAGAAATCAGTTTGATTACCCTGCGAGTCTTTCGCCCGGGAGACCCCGCTCGCTGGGTACAATTTGATCTGCGCGTCAGTTAAATTTTTGTTAGACATGTTCTTAATGTATTTTCCCCCTGTAGTGGTTTTTAAAACTGACTGCTTTTATTGGAAGATTTCTTTCTTCTTTGCCTGCGTTCAATAGTGTTTCGTTGTGGTTTTGAAAGGGATGGTGGACCCTAAATGAAATACCGCTACGTTACTCTCATTTCAATATGTTCTTCATAAATAAAAACATGAAAATAGTGCGTAAAAACAAAGCATAAACAAAATGCGGACCGCCATGGAAACGGTTTGTGTTTGTTCATTTTCTTAAACATAGGACTTTTCATCACGATTTTCAACCATTTCTTTCATAGGTGGGCGGCATTCTTTACAAAGTTGGAGAAGAGCATTTGTGATCCTTGAGTTTCTCTATTTAACCGCTTTTTTCAACTGGAAAGCCGTACGGAGTTGCACGAGGTCTTTAGAATCACTGCATCTTGTGAGCAAAAAATCACGGAATACGCCTCCCTCTCAGAAACTTTCAAACAAAATACGAGTTTCTATCCGTGTCTGATAACTAGACGTTCAGCCTGACATCTATTAATAAGCTTAACTGAAGTTCTAAAGGAGGAAAAAACTAAAAATGCCCGGTGACAAGACTCAACGAAAGTTATCCTTGTCCTTGTGCGCCATTTGAATGGAAAGCCCGTCATTTCTCCGTACCCGTCCCAAAATGTCACATCACACAGAACACAATATAAAGAAGGGCATTGAAAGCGACAATTCACTTAAAAGAAGCGGGAAATGATGTACTTAAGAGACCTATTCCGTACTGCATGGCGCAATTTAACTACCATCCGCACGATGTCAAGGAAAACTTATGTTTATGTACATAAAATAACAGCTCAATCTTCAGTTTTGTTGTGGTCGTGTGGTGGCGAGACGCGCGGACCCTTCGATTTCATTTCCTTTTGTTTTTCAGGTGGCGCGAGTTTTAAACGATTAATATATTACATGGCAAATTTCAGCCCGGGCTAAAATTTCAGCGCTGTTAGAGATTTCAGCTCGGCCTCCTACCAGATCTTTTTAAGAAGACGTTTGCGAAACGGGGCTGCAAATTTCAGCCCAGTCAAACGGGCTGAAATAGGAACTTGGGCATCGCACCCTTTTTAGTTGTGCACAAAAAAATGCATGTAAAACGCTTTCCTACAAATGTTCCCGCCCAATTCGCCCAATTTTAAACATTGCACCCGCCATGTGATCACAACCGAAATTTCAGCCCGATGGGCGGTCCGAAATTTCAGCCCCGGCCGAAATAATCGGCCCCTATGTACCCCCACCCCCTCTCCCCCTCTCCACCACCAATGCATTGCGTGACCATGGTAACCGCGGTATGCGCGGTTACCAAATTAAATTTCCCCTGGCCAACGTGTTTCATCTCCCGTATGATCGCGGTTGGTAGAATTATATAGACTTTGCAGCTCACTTTATAGACTGTTTTGCGAAGTACAGGTAAGCAGAACTTCATAAGAAAGTGTTAAGAATGTATTATAACGACCTGAATGCGTGAACGACGCCGAAGCCTATTTCCCTTTCGTAAACGGTCGTTGCCATTTTTGACGGTCGATGCCATCATTGGTAACCAAGCCTTTTGTCATGGTAGATGTAATATATGCTCTGGATTAATTCACAATAATGTAACAAATACATTTTTAAATAGTCTTAGAAAGAACAAAGTTTAGGCCCAAGTTGAATTTACGTTTAAAAGTTCTGGAAAGGGCTAGGGTCACCTATTATAGACGTATCAGTTATGAAAGACAGTTAATTATAATATATACTTTAATTTTTCGGAATTGTGGCGGATTGGCGTGGTAGTGTAGTGGTAAGGGAGAGAGATTAGCATGTAAAAGGACCGGGGTTCGAACCTGAGTTGTGATTGTCTTCCTTTTTAGTAGAAAAACTTTCAATAATAGTTCAAAAATTTTCTAAGTGTCTTAAAAATGGCAACGGCCGTTTACGAAAGGGAAAATTGCGACGCCGAACTTTCTTTAGTTGAAACACTGATCCTTCTTAGAAACACTGATCCCTACATCCCTCCATTTCCCTGAATTTCTGAGTTTCCGAATAAAACAATTCTGGACCTACCACAGCAACATAAATTAATGTCCTCAATAAGGACAACCAAGGACAACCTACCTGCATGCAATTGCATGAAGGGGGGGGGGGGAGGGGGAAAATCTTGATCTTTTGACTAATTCTTGGGGAGCTACTTTTACGGCTGGTGTTGTTGTTCTTATTTTATTGAGAAATATTTTCAAACATTCATGTTTAATCTCAAATTTAACCTTTCTAACTCCATCCCTCATATAGAAAAACATCAATTATAAATTACTGTATTGACCCATTTTATATATAATTTATGTTTATGCAAATTGTGCCAGTTATCCTTCTGTATTCTGCTTTTGCCAACACCCTGACTTGTTCCTGTGAGTGTACATGTAAACAGTAAGATGCCTGAAGGAGACAGTTGGTTTTGATTTACAAGTTCAGCCGTGCCAATATTTCATGTTAACCAGCATTTCCTGTGCTTTTATGAACCATTGAATTTGGCAATTGTATGAAGTGGTTGATACTAACAGAAAAGCCATAAATAAGATGTGTCATATGGAGAAAAGGAATTCCCATTGCCCCCTCCCCTCCCCCTCCTTCTCAGTGGTCTTCAATTCCCATCTTGAGCAGTAATTTTGCATTTGCTCACTTGTTCGTTTTCCTCGACATCCCGAGGATGTCTGCTCATAGTCTACAAAAGAAAGGGCTGAAGGTTCTTAGTTCAAATTAGGAATTCATATAGTACTTAAAAGCATCACTCTTGGTATTCACAATGTATTATTTTTGTTTATTAGTTCACCAAACATGTTTAAAATCATACATCAATTTTGCTTTTCAATGATGTTAATTTACCTCGTGTACAAAATCAACAAATTATATGACATCAGCATTCAAGAGCAAATCTGCGGGGAGGGAGGTCTTATTCAATGGTGACAGGTATTTTAATTTTGGGGTGAGAAGAGAGGGACAATTCCATACCCTAGGGACACTTGAGCTTTCAGAATGAGACAATGAATCTTGAGAGTGCAGCTCATCAATGTCAATATAATCTGAATTGGTAGAGTCACTAGAATCATCAGTGTCACTTTCCACAGGAGTTTGACTTAACACACTCTTGCCACTTTCATGATGAACAATTATGAGTTTGATTTTGTCCAACTTATTCCGCTTAGCGATGCGGGTGTTGTGCTCATAGACAGTTAACATGTCTAACCTTCGTTCTTCAACAAGTTTTTGCCAGTCATAATCACCAAAATTCTTTTCCTTTTTATGCTGAGTTTGTTTTGCCCTTCTTTTTCTTGTGTGAATTGGCAGCAACAGTGTTTTTATAGATATACGTCATAACATTGACCACACGTTCTTCCGCAACTATGTACTTCTCAGCAAACGATTTAATGCTCTGGTCATCATTAAGATTGAGCATTCCTTCTTTGACCAGCTTCCTAATGTTGGCTCTGGGTTGAAAATCAATTGGTCTCAGTGGCTTTCCACTGTCATCACACACAGCTAGTTCTTCTCAAGCACAAAAGCGAAAAATACCAAGGCAGACTACTCTTCCTTTCACCAAGTCACAGTCGAAGGTTCCTCGACTTGAAGAAGAAAGAAAACCATACTACGAGTATTTGTACAAAAACCCAAAGTGGCCAAAAACACAATTTATTAATGAAATCACTCCAAAAAACTGAAAGTTGTACGAGAGCTATGCGAAATTTTTCCCCAACACCTAACAAGAAGTGTTCATCAGGAAGGAGAGGCAGGCAAGATGGGAAAGATTGCAAGTGCTAAAAAAGGTGAACGGCAAATGTGACACAATATTTAATGCTGAGTTCACAGGAGGTTACCATAAATTTCTCCAGAAACCTTCTCTACCAAGGCAGTCACATGTAGATCACTGCCATCAAGGAATTAAGGAAACACAGGATTTAATATCCCAAGCTGACAAGGAGAAAGAAAACACACAAACACTTCTAAGAAAATGTTATGTTTCTCTTAAGCCAAAGATCCACATTAATGAACAAATTAAACACTACCAAGATCATTTATCTCAGCTGAGGATTCTGAAAGAAAAACTAATACATAACCTTCAAAAATTGGAGGGAACATTACAGGGCTTGAGAAAGATTTTCACAGTAACAAAAAGAAACATAGATAAATCAGGTCAGAGTTGAAGACAAAAAGAAGGGAGGCATAAAGCTGAGATAGATAAACTGAAAAGGGCAAAGCAAAGTGCTCTCTGTATAGGACAAGTTTTAAAGAAAAACTCTGAAGAAGGATGGCTGGAAGAAAACATTGGTAGGGGCAACCTAGAAAACTAAAGAAGAAAACCTTTGCCATGAACTCAAATTTATTCTTCAAAATGAAACAATTGACAAGAAATGCAGAGTAATTGTTCAGACTAAGCTGTAGGAATGGATTTATAAAGATAGTGCAATCTCAACTAGTGATGGCAATGGCAATAGCAATACTGGTGATGAAGACAGTAAGAATAGTGATGACGATGAATAGACACCTGCTGCTGGTCAATATTTAAAAATGACCTGAGAAATATAAAACTAAAGCCATATCAGAATGAAGCACCTGTCTACCATTGTCATCACTATTGCTATCACTGATATGGATTCAGTTTATTTCTCAGGCCATTTTAAATACTTAAACTGTAATTAAATTGTAACTTAAAGTTCTCTTGTTGAGTTGTATTTGTTTGTCAAATGAATGATGAACGTATTAAAAGTGCCAATATTGTTACACATTATGATCTGGCTGTGATAGAAGTGACAGATACCCATGTTTGTTGACAAGAGAGGGTGGGAAGGTGGTCCAGGGGGGGGGGGGATGAGAAATAAACTGGATGAAGTGCAGCGGGGATATTGCATTTTTGCCTACCAAGGAAGGGGTGTTGGGTAATATTTGAAAGACACTCCAAGTGATTTTGCGGACCCCCTTCCCCATGCACTAATAAATGAAAGCCCCCTAAGGTAGGTTCTAAGTCTTACAGCAATAATTTGGTTCCCGTTGTTTTCCCTTTGATTTTCTGTGAGGTTTATGGAAAATTACACACCTATTCGTGGTACAAAAAGGGCACGTGTTCACTAGCGGAAAATAGTTGTGACGTAATTGCGGTCAAAGCTATGCGGGTGCTGTTACACTTAGATGGCAGAATCATTGGGAAGAATAACTGCTTTTGTTTTTCCTTTTTTTCAGGTTATAAGTGTAAGACGACAAATAATAAACAGATGCTAGTGGACGATTTTTGTTTTCTTTAAGCTACTTCCATCAAATTTGGTCAGTGAAATTTTTTGCTTAGAATCGCAAGTTTGAACATTACCGATTTTGTAGAATTCGAGTTCAAGGGAAATTCCTTGTATATGCCTTCCTTTTCGATACAAACAAAGGTAATTTTAGCGTATTTTGCCTACCTGAAAAATGGTGATAAACCTCACTTGATCTTTCTAACAGACAGTTTTCAAATGTCTCTTTATTTTACGTAAAAATAATGTAAACCCTGATTTTGTACGGACACTGTCAGGGAATAACTGTTTCCTGTCTCCATTTAATTTGTAACCACTTCTTGTCCAGCAAGAAACAACGCAAAGGAAATTTATTGCCAATATGCAAACAAGAAAATGAAAAAAATGAGAATATTTGTTTATGCTCAAAAATTTTCAGATGATATGAAGTCTTGATGATACTTTCATTCATAGAATATTTGTTGCACACCAACTTGACGAAATATGATCATACGCAAAGTTAATTCTTAAAGGAACTGGATTGCACCTGCATTAACAAGACCAAATCCTTTCGCCTATTACGACCTTTAAGTCAACCGTACCTGCTTCTAAAGAAATCCGTCTCAGTTCGCCATACGGCAGGGTGTTACAAAGACCTGCTCTTTGAAAGAGGGCCATGTCCTACTATGCATTTGCTACAACAGCATAAATGGCATCTGGGACTGCTGACGAGAAGTCAACAGATCTTAAAATGCACCTCCTAATTTCCTGCCGAGAAATTGATGAAAGAAAATATTTTCAATAGTTTTCTTCAGATGAAAAAACTTGATATTTTTCTAGCATAGTGTTATTGGTGGCAGCCACCTTCATAAGGTTTTCTTATAAGCACCTGCAGTTTTCAGTTGTTGTACGTTTATCCTTTATAAGCACATTTTGGGGAAAATTGGTCAGAATTGACTGCTAGGATTAGTTAGTACGAAATCATTGAAATAGCATCAGGTCAAGCCATGTTAAGATAAAAATGTGTGTTTTCACCTTTTCGCGACGAAAACATACAAATTGCCTAGCATGACACAATTTAAATTCTTTCAGTTTTTAATAAATTCTAATTTGGAGTAGGATCCAAGATGGCGAACGCCTTTGCCGCCCTTTCCTGAAGAAGTCACAGGTCGTCGACACAGCCACAACAACCCATAATATTTGTCTCATCTGTTAGCAAAATTCATGGTCTATATACCCTGTTAGTAGAGTCCCCTTCGATCGGTAGATCTCCGAAGGTCGAAGGGAACGCCGCTGCTAGCAGGGTACAGTCTATCTAATGAAGGTAAAATATTTTAAATTGGTGTAAAAGAACTGTCACAACTTTCCCCTTGTGCCACGATAGGTGTAAGAGTATGGTTTGTAGTTCCAACACTTAACATAACAAACTATTTTATTAAAAGTGTCATCTTTGCTCTTTACAGTGATGAGGTCGATATCTTGGCAGTGTTATAGTGGTTAAAATCCTTGTACATCCTCCCAGTACATAATCAGTTCTGTCGCTTCCTGTGCCGTTCAGATCACGGTAGATTTTCTTTGAGGCTACGTTGTGCAGAGAAATAACTAGTGGCGTATTTCTGTTTTAATTAAGCGAGGCTGTTGACCTATGAAAGTTTTGTATCGCGTTATTTTAGCCTTCAGGTCATCAAATGTTTGTGTCGGAAGAATAACGCTTCGCTAGAAATCCAATTTGTTCATTACTGGTGGGGAGGTTACGTCACGACGACCTCGAAATATGCGCTCGTCACCTAAAACGTTCTGAGTCAGTATCGTTTGATGTTGTCTAACCGGTTCTTTTTTTATTCTTTTATTTTGTGTTTGTTTTGTTTTTGTTTTTTGTGTTTTTACAAAAAAAAAATCGTTTTTAGATCATACGCACAACAGCCCATTGTGCCCGACACACAAAATCTATCACACTGTTTCATGTTTAACCTTTTTCTATCCTTCTTTCTCCTACCAAACATAGTACTAACTGCTTTAAAAAAAACGCCTTCTTACAAGTGATTTTGCAAGCAATTTAAGCTTGGGTCACCTACACCGTATGCAACTCATTATTTTTATTGCGCATTTTAAGACATTGCATGGCCGTGAACAATCAGCTTATTTCCAGGGAATCACCTTACAGTTGTAATGCAGTGTTTCTGTGGAGACGGTATCGACTGATAGTTGTCCGCGTAAACTTGATGTTCTGAAAACAAATATTAGCCTGAGAGGCGAGGTTTGTGAGTTCACTAATAGTTTTAAGAACATGAAGTTTGACTACACTCCATTGTTTCTACAATACACAAACACTGAAACTGGCATTTAGAACTGACAGCTCAACAGCTTGACCTTTAACACGCAAGTCTAAAATAAAAAAAGGACGAATAAACAAAAAAAAGGTAAGTAAGGTAAGTACAATTAATGCAACCTGTCTGTTAATGAATCAGAAAAATATATGTGAGGTGGTCGTCTTTGTGGGCGAGTTCTATCCATCTGAGTATTTTGGGCGAAAGGACCGTTAATCGCCTGATAGTGTCTCCGCGGATGAACACTATTACGCCACGTGACCAAATTTAAATCAACCAAACAAAGGGATAATTAAGCTTGATAGGGAAAGGGGCTATCTTGGCCGAGAATCGATACCGATACACTTGTTCTTCGCTTACGTTGGATTTGGATGACGTCTTTTGCTTAGAAATAAACTGTGTTTGGATACCGTTTTTGGGGAACCTCTTATAGTCCGCTCCTAGGC
Source organism: Siderastrea radians (assembly GCA_964017195.1). Taxonomy (NCBI): domain Eukaryota; kingdom Metazoa; phylum Cnidaria; class Anthozoa; order Scleractinia; family Rhizangiidae; genus Siderastrea; species Siderastrea radians. The sequence goes on along the minus strand of OZ024888.1, from coordinate 13,808,671 downwards.
AGTCTTTTCCTTGTCGTATCGATGTGAAATTTGCACAAGTTATTGGTCTTGGATTGTGGTTACATTTTGTGACAATCGTTGTCTCTATGACAACGATAAACAAAATACCTCAAAAACAATAAACTTGAAACTTTGAGCAATCCAGTCTTTACTTCAAAAAGCCAATACCAACATCTTAAACTGTGGTGTACTGCGGAACAAACCAAATATACGAGAATAAAAAAAAAACTGTTACAGCATGTTTTATTTGAAATTAATCGCCCCCAAAATTTAAACCCTATTTTTTGGCATCGTTGTAGTAAATGAACCCAGAAATAATTCTTGCTTTGATAAAATGGCTAGAAAATATTGCAAAACTGAATGTGTCTTTGGCTAATTATTTGACGCCAAGAAAATAAAGTTGTATTTATTGACAATGGTTGTTTTTTTAAGTTCATTCGCAAGGTAATTTTGAGGTAAATTTTGAAATTGAGCGCTTTTTGGAAGCACACGTTTAAAAAATCTGTCAAGTGGCTTACACGAGTTTAGCAAAAGCAGTCAAATTCAAAATTTGCTACAAAATTACCATGCGAGTGACAGTGATCTTAGAAAAGACAACTCGTTTTGGAGATCGTGAATACCAGTGTCAATACAACTTTCTTGGTGTCAAATAATAAGCTAAAGACATTTTTGCATTATTTTCTAGCCATTTTATCAAAGCATCGATTATTTCACGGTGAATTTACTATAACGACGCAAAAAATAGCGTTTAAATTTTTTTTGCGATTAATTTCAAATGAAACATTCAGATTTTTTTTATTCTTGTATATTTGGTTTGCCATACACCACAGTTTAAGATGATGGTATTGGGTTTTAAAAGTGAAATCTGGATTGCGCAAGATTAAAAATTGTACTGTTGTCGGGGATCTTTGCTAAGCGTTGTCATGGAAGTATCGATTTTTACAATGTATAAACCCCACTAAAGTTCAATGAATGGTTTACATTTCACGACTATCCGACAAGGACAAGACTGTCTAGCGGCCGATCGTAAAAACTGACTTAGATGTGGTCCCCAAAAAACTGTAGCAAAACACTTTAACCCTCGACTTTTTATATCTCGAGAGTTGTAAGACTTGTGTAAACCTTACCCTCGAAAAAATGCAAGCTTCTTCTACTTTCTCAGCTGAGTTAGCGTGACCCCCCTTCGCTCTCAGGTCGGAAGCATTTGCGTCCCGTGCAGTTTGGCCACAATTAACAAGTGCTTTATAAGCAGACAGTTTTTCTGCCTCAATGCAGCAAAAATGCGTCAATACATTTCTGTTTTATTAGAACTGTATGCACATGTGTCGATACCAGATGCAGCAAAAATATTAAGTAATCTTTCATTGAGTACAGCCCACAGCGACATCTCCCAGATCAGAGAACTGCTCGAAGCGAACAGCAAAACAAGAAAAGCAAACTGCCAAGTCTCCAAGATGTAAGATATTAGGCCATTCGCTCACTCCTGTACATTGTACTGAAAACAACGCATTTTCCATGGCTAATATTAGTCATTTTCCCTTTCACGCACACCGAAAAATAAAAACTTAGAAAAGAAGTACTATCATAACGGTTTTATATATGTTTTTCTAGTGAAGCCAGTTTGCTCGTCTCACGAGGTTAATTCAGTTACAACAGAGGAAAAATGAGGAATTAAGGATATGAAGAGAGTAGACAGAGCTGTTCTTTGAACGTTGTTAAATAATACAAACAACGTTTTTCTTTACCTAATCCAAAAGAAAATGTAAACGTGATCAAAATCGGGATTATCCAAAAGTATTTGAGATAACACAAGCACTTCAATGTCACTTCGAATTTTGCTTTTGTCTCCTTTTTTTTTCGCCTGAATGCTGTCAATCACATGGCCTTTTTAATGAGAAAGAAAAGCGAAACTTTAGTACGCCATTCACAGGCTTACCATCCTCTATTTGTGTCACGTGGTGTGCATTTATAATGGCTGTATCGGTTTATCAAACTAGCGAAAGTAAACGCGAAATTTTGTTTTGTTTTGTATTTTTGCGCCAAGCGAGCCTCAATCTACGCGTCTTTCACCTGGGTTCCTTTCAGTGGGTCAAATTCGCCGCTCGGTGACCTCAAAGAAGATTTTGTCACGGACAAAAAATTTTGTCGTAGGGAAATGGCAGTTTGTCGCACGCGAATTCAAATTTTAAGGAGACTCGCAACAGTTTTTCGGCCTTGGGGTGTATCTTAAGAAATCAAAATTTCACATAAACCAACTTCAAATGCCTTGATACTACACCATCTTTTCAACATATAACCAAAGTTTACTTTTATTGGCTTCCTAGCAACGGCTGTCACCACAGCAACGGCTGTGGACGGCACCTTAGTTAACATAATGTCGATTGCTTCGAAATTTAGAAAGGACACAATGTGATAAAATTTGGAAGATTAGAACTTCACAACCTACACATTGTGTATGCAAAAGTAGAGAAAAATCTGTAGGATTGTTTTCAAGTAAACCATTACTCGTTTCTTACGTGCTGATTTTGGTCATTCCTGCGATTGTCTTCAATATTTCAAGAAAAACAAATCTCAACACTTTCTCTTTTCAGTCTAAAGATCCTGTATGATAGCAAACATCTTAAATGTACATTGAGCTTTCTAGGTGGCTTTGACTGTGGGATATTTATGTTTAAGAAATCCTAAAATAAAGCACAGATCAGTCAAAAGGTTCGTAATTTGCATAAACTGGTTAATCGATATATCTGGAAAATGCTCGGTGTGAAGCACCGGTTTATGGTGAGAAACGTCCTTATTTGGAAAATTTTTCTGCAAAACAAAAATTTAATAGCGCGTAGAAACATTCGTGCTCAACACTTGACAAGTTGTAACAATTTATCTTTCAATCCGTGCAGGAAATTCTCAGTTTTGCGTTTGTTTAGCCCGAAAAACGATTGAATCGTGATACAAAACTAATTGCAATTTTGAGACGGCAATTCTACATTATATTGACGGCGTTGTAAAAAAAAAATATTCTCCGTATTAAGCTCCGTCGCTTCGCGACATCCGCCCAATACGGAATATATTTTATTCCAACTAGCAGTCAATATAATGCAGATTGCCGTCTCAATTAGTTTATATTATGCCGAGAACTTCGCTATAAGAAAGTTCGTTAAGTCAAGGTTTCACTGTAGTCAGAATACTGAAGTTTTCTTCAAAATATTGCGCTGATATATTTTTCCCAGATGTTTCAAGAAATATAAAATAATGCTAAGTTTGCACCTATCATTTTACAGCAGTGCCGATGAAAATAGACTAAAAATGGCTTTATTTTTCTCAATTTTTTTAAAGAAAATCTAAGATTTTTTGGAGTCTAAGTTCAAGTTGATCCTTGCGACGTTTGTGTCGTTCATCGTTAAGGCAACGTACTGTCAAATCATAAATTGGCAAACGCACTGCCCTGATCTACCAGCCTTTCATCTGAAGCTCGTTTGAAAATTCATGTAGAACCAGAGCTTTCAATTCTGAATACGAGCTAAAATTACACAGCGTGGCCACAGTTAGAGGACGTGGTGTTCTTGGGTTCGAGTCCTCTCATCTAAAAGTTTTATAACAAAAAAAAAAAACTTGATTTTTTGCTGGGGTTGTCATTTGCATTCCACAGAATAAGACGTTGACGTAATCCTTGTTTTGGGCTTGATTAGAATATGTACCTTATTTAGCTATTCAAATACATTATATTGAGACATGCATTGAGATTGTTTAGCTGTCAAGCTCCGTAAACGAAGAGGATTCTTTGGTCCAATAATTTTATTCTAAGCTGTGAACCACTGCACCTGTATAGGAGGATACACACGATAATTAGGTCCTTCCGATAACCCTAGATATTCTAAACATTGAATTTTATTGACAAAAGCTTATAATGTTAAAGTAGAATGTAGGATCTCGTATACTTTCTCCCTGGTTGCTTTATGCGTGGCCAGCATTGAATAAAGTATAATGCAAACGAAATATCTTGACGCGTTCAAAGTCGGAATACTGTACAGTATTTTGAATAACATAATCACTTCAATATCAATTTCAATTTCAATTTACTTTTGTTGCGTTATCACCTTTTGGGGAAAAAATAGGAAACTAAAATACTTGAACGTCAATCCTGCTAAGATGTGCTAAAGCTATCGTGTATATTAGTATTTCTCTACTGCAGACTGTCATGAAATTTTTGAGATATTCTAGAGGATCATGCAATGCTATTCAAGCTGCCACCTTAAACTGAGCGAGAACAAGATTTTCGCTTATCTGTCGGTGGCAGAATTGACGAGACATCTGCAGATACAACTGTAAATTTCTTTCCTGATAACGTATGCGTAGTTCTTATCGGCTCTAATGCTCGTTGTAAACATAATGCAGCTTACATATATTGAGCATTGAACGAAAGAAACCCGGAGAGAACATCAAAACATCGTTAAACGCCTTTCTCAAATAGCACTTTCCATGAAAAACCGGTTGTAACGATCCTGTATTCTACTGGATATCCCCTTTAAATTGACTATGACATCTTTTGGAAAGACCTGTAATTACTAGAAGTATTGTTAGGGCGGTTGATTTAGCTCTCTGTTTGTCAAAGATAAGAAAGCTATAAAAAAAATTTTGTCAAAAATTTCCCTTTATGGTTTTAAATTGGGTCAGTTCAAACCAACTTGCCCACCACAAAGAAAATCTAATCTCTAATTTATTAAGAGGTATGTTGGAAATCACATTGAAATGTTATCAAAATAATGCAAGTGATCGCTCTTACCTCTTCTTATAAGACAGCTCACGTTAAATAGTATTCGTAAAAGAAAACTTCAATGTCTCTTTGAATTACGTGTTTCCACGTGACTGGAGACTGCCAATCGCCTCGGCCTCTCCTTTTTCATCAATACAAGTGTTGCGTTTCATACATGATCCCTTGTATCGGGTTTTAATATCGCCTGTTACGAACTTGAGCTCCCCAAATAGCATGATCGTTGAGAGATTTATACATGAAAAGCAAATTCAATCAGATGAAGAAGCTGAGTTAATTTCGTTCATCTCACTAAATTTACCGGTAAGTGTAAACTTTGCTTGATGCAGCTCTCAAAATCCATACTATTTTACAAATCATAAGACCTGTTACAAAGTGATCAAAGTCTTAATGGATGACATTGTAACCTTAACACTTTTTTTAAAGGGACTGGTGAATAAAGATGAGTCTGGATCCTCCCTCTCCCTATTTCAAATCTGCACTTGTAATAATCAGACACAATTCCAACTAAAAAAGAAAGAAAGAAAGAAAGCAGCATAGGCCTGTAGACCACGTTCACCAGAAAATCTTATTGATCGTTTTAAATTTCTTAAATCTGATTTGTCATTTCCCTTGTGAAATGACTGTTATATTTTATTTCTATCTTCCTGCACTTTCTTGCTTTCTTTTTTTCATTTGTTTGTTTTCATAGAAATAAGTTAATTTTTTCAGGAGGTAGGAAGGAATAATTGTGCATTTTTATTTTACCGTGGCCCGGAAGGGTGGGCAGGGAGGCTTCAAAGAGCATCGCTTCTATTTTTTCTCGTGAAATTCTCTTACTGATGTTTTTGCCATTTCTTGAAGCCCCGTTTTACACAAACACACACACACACACACACACACACACACACACACACACACACGCAACTTTTCTTATCATTCAGGACGAAGGAGATGGCTGGGCAAAGAAAATACGTCTGGAGAAAATTTTGATAATGTATGTTTCACGTTTCTGATAGGTGCTCACTTTCGAGCTTAGTAAGGGGCCAAGATTAAAATAATTCCTGGCAGAAATAAGACCAAAAAACTAAAGAAACACTACTACTTCTAGGAAGCTATATATTCCCTCTCCTTTGTTTACCTATATTCATCATTACATGTTTAGTATAGTTTGTGCATCGTGTTAGTTTAATTTAGCGGTAGCTTATTTTTAAAGCCGTTTACAGTGGTTAAGTTACTTCAACCCTCCAGACGGTGACCATCCGAGAGTTCTAAATTTCGAGCCATTATTCTCTCGGCCATATTTCCGAATTCTCTCTCAGAATAGCTGCGTCACAGTTCTTAGCCTCCTCTTCATAGCATTTGATGTCCCATTTGAGCACAATCAGAAAATTTGGGTCACCTTCCTGTTCAAACCGAGTGTATCCCTTGATGAGACATTTTCGCACGGCATCTCCAGCACACACTTTGTAGTCATCCTCCTCCGTAAAAAAAAAACATTTCAATATTAGAGTTAACTCATTCCTCAACTTTTAATCTCTGTAAAACCACTGCAAACATTTGGCTTAACCGAGGAGAACTGTTTTCAAAAATCCAGGTAGATATGCAAATAGATATATGTAGCTGGATTTGAATAGCCTGCGAGCAAGCTCTCGAGGACGGGGGTGGGGGGGGGGGGGGAGAGTGAAACAAGGAATTTGAATTTCTGCATCGAAAAAGTCGATGCAAAATGCTTATTGGCGGAGATTTAATTTGGTAACTGTAACTAACAATAATTTCTAACGGTGGATCATGCCCAATTTTTTGCAAGTAGTCTTGCTTTCATTTGCATGAGACAAAAAATTCAGTTCGGCCTGATGCAATGCTTCACAGTACCAACTATCTGGGCTGGATCAATCTTGTAATTTGATTGAATGGAAGTGAAAGGTCTCTTAGAAGGTTTTAAGACAATCTTCACTTTTCCTCTCCATAACAAAGGGGCAATGTCTTAAAAAGGTGCAATAGTATCCTTAAACGGCAATGAGATGCTGCATATTATAATTGCATGCGCTTAAATTCATTACGTTAAATAGATATAAAGTTTTATTTCCGCAATGAGCAAAGTACGCACAATGAACACTACTATTCCTTTACACTTTCTTAATTATTTAAGCAGTAAGACAGCAATCACGAGGGTTTTTCTTTTAGATTCAACGATTAAACACATTAAAGCACCATTTTACACCAGCAAGCCGCAAAGGATGAAACAACCAAATAGTATACTTTTACGTGTTTTTTCAGGTGTTGTGTGACAAACAATGTAGGCTGCCTTTTCGAAAACCTGAGTTGACCCGTTTTTGACCTATGTTGAAAACATAGGGTCTTAGCCAGCGTGACGTTTTTCGCTTTCTATGTTTGTTTGTTTGTTTGTATGTATGTATGTATGTATGTATTTTAGATCCGGGGGGGGGAAATCTCATGTGAGACGGGCGGGAATGCTCGTCGGAAAATTTACATTAAAGCTATGCTAAAACAGACGGAGAACGCGAGACGACGTGCATCCATGCACCTTTCACATGGGAGTACACCCCCCGGGGGAATTTATGTGGCACTATGTGGCACCAATCAGATTGAGGCTACTAAGCTAAGAGTACATTCTACCAATGAAAGAGCTGGTTAGAATTCGCTTACTGAAGCTGAAGGTCAGACAAGGTTAAGCTTACCGGTCATATCGAATGTACATATGGGGACGGAAACGATCAGCGCAAATGTGCTTTTCTACTTTTACCTCTCGAATATTATATTTTCAGTAAAGGCTTGGTGTGGTGGAATTGATGGTAATTTCCTAAAGCTATTGTAAGGGCAGGTAAAATTGAACTTTGTCGTGGCCAACGGTGGAACGTGAGTACTTGACAAAAACAATTACATGTACCATCGTTCCAAAAATAGACTTGTTGACGAGAAACTGTAATTTAATTTGTTCTTTTATGATTTGTGTTATGAAACAGCTGTTTTGGTTATGTATCTTTTAGCAAGATGTTGATTGAAAAGATTGTATCTGTGCTTGATACGGATAATTTTGACTGTACTTTGCAAGGTTTTTGAAACCGCTTTGTTTGGTAATTTGAAATTTATAGCGACGTGTTTATAAGATTGCAATTTGCATAAATTAGCTTGTTTATTCAAGCGTGTCAGTAGGTTTTTAAACCTGTTTTCTCTTCCCAAAATGCGGTTTAGTTTTAGTTTACGATGTTGTGACCATGATTTATATCAGTCACATCCACAGATTTTCCAGCCGACATAGAAATGATTTCTTTCTTGGTTTTATCATATACGGGAACATATGGTTTTTGAAATTTTTTAGCGACGTGTTTAAGATAGCAATTTGCATAGATTAGCTTGTTCAAGCGTGTCTGTAGGTTTATAAACCTGTAATGTATACGGTAACATAGCGAGTTCACGGTACGCTCAATCTCGGAAACTTCGTTAACTGTAAAACCAAAATGTACTTTTGAATCGTCTGGCAAAGGAATATGAAATACTCCCAGAAGGTGCGAATCTTTCTGTCGAAATTGTTCGAGAATTCCTTACAGCGGGGCATTTTTTGGAGAACTCGGCCAGCTGCTGGCCATGTCATCTTAACACGACAAAAAGTGAAAAGTCCTAAAAAGTACAACAAATCACAGTTTACTTAAAGAAAACAAAATACCAGTCTGCGTAGTCTGCATGGTCTGCAGTCTGCACAGTCTGCAGGCTACATTTTAACATGACCGCAATGACTGTCCTCTCCTCAAATTATTATCTGCTACACTTATTTCTTTCACATCTTGTTGTGAGCTGGATTTATATTCTTCAGTAATACGCAGACAATCATTAGTTAACCTTAACTGAGGTTTCAGTTTTAAATTTAATTTGAAGTTTTTATGCAGTCGTTTTGTTCTAGTGTCAGTTTGACTTTTTAGCCTGTAGCCTACTAGCCCGATGGTTGCTCTATCTCCAATTTTGGTCCAACTGGGTTTTTAGCGGGATGTTGTTTTGTATTCCAAGGGTATTGCTGAGTAAACGAAAAAGCTGTTTTAGGCCCAGTTCAGACGCCGTACCTCTCATGGGCCGTACCAAATACATTTTCGCTCCTAGGTCGTATTTAAGTGGCAAACTTTGCCGTACTCTGAGATTTTGGCTTGCCTAATTGAAATCTGTCGAAAAAACTCATTTGGACACCGTACAACTGCCAAAAAACTACGTACTACTTGGTACGACACATGGGAGGTGCGGCATCTGAACTGGGCTTTATGCACTCAGGTGCTATAGTGGAGGGGGGAAGTATTTGCAAGAATAATGGCGTGTTGTTTTCTCCTCAGAGTATGTCTTAAAAATCGCAAATAAGCGAGGATAAGACTTGTCATTTCAACATAGGTCAAGCACGCAATGCGTGCCTATGTTTTGACCTATGTTGAAAGCATAGGGTCTTAGCCAGCGTGAAGTTTTTCGCTTTCTATGTTTGTTTGTTTGTTTGTATGTCTGTATGTATGTATGTATGTATTTTTGATCCGGGGGGGAAATCTCATGTGAGACGGGCGGGAATGCTCGTCGGAAAATTTACATTAAAGCTATGCTAAAACAGACGGAGAACGCGAGACGACGTGCATCCATGCACCTTTCACATGGGAGTACACCCCCCGGGGGAATTTATGTGGCACTATGTGGCACCAATCAGATTGAGGCTACTAAGCTAAGAGTACATTCTACCAATGAAAGAGCTGGTTAGAATTCGCTTACTGAAGCTGAAGGTCAGACAAGGTTAAGCTTACCGGCCATGTCCAATGTACATATGGGGAAGGAAACGATCAGCGCAAATGTGCTTTTCTACTTTTTCCTCTCGAATATTATATTTCCAGTAAAGGCTCGGTGTGGTGGAATTGATGGTAATTTCCCAAAGCTATTGTAAGGGCAGGTAAAATTGAACTTTGTCGTGGCCAACGGTGGAACGTGAGTACTTGACAAAAACAATTAACATCGTTCCAAAAATAGACTTGTTGACGAGAAACTGTAATTTAATTTGTTCTTTTATGATTTGTGTTATGAAACAGCTGTTTTGGTTGTGTATCTTTTAGCAAGATGTTGGTTGAAAAGATTGTATCTGTGCTTGATACGGATAATTTTGACTGTACTTTGCAAGTTTTTTGAAACAGCTTTGTTTGATAATTTGAAATTTATAGCGACGTGTTTATAAGATTGCAATTTGCATAAATTAGCTTGTTTATTCAAGCGTGTCAGTAGGTTTTTAAACCTGTTTTCTCTTCCCAAAATGCGGTTTAGTTTTAGTTTACGATGTTGTGTCCATGACTTATATCAGTCATATCCACAGATTTTCCAGCCGACATAGAAATGATTTCTTTCTTGGTTTTATCATATACGGGAACATATGGTTTTTGAAATTTTTTAGCGACGTGTTTAAGATAGCAATTTGCATAGATTAGCTTGTTCAAGCGTGTCTGCAGCTTTATAAACCTGTAATGTATACGGTAACATAGCGAGTTCACGGTACGCTCAATCTCGGAAACTTCGTTAACTGCAAAACCAAAATGTACTTTTGAATCGTCTGGCAGAGGAATATGAAATACTTCCAGAAGGTGCGAACCTTTCTGTCGAAATTGTTCGAGAATTCCTTACAGCGGGACATTTTTTGGAGAACTCGGCAAGCTGCTGGCCATGTCATCTTAACACGACAAAAAGTGAAAAGTCCTAAAAAGTACAACAAATCACAGTTTACTTAAAGAAAACAAAATACCAGTCTGCGTAGTCTGCATGGTCTGCAGTCTGCACAGTCTGCAAGCTACGTTTTAACATGACCGCAATGACTGTCCTCTCCTCAAATTATTATCTACCACACTTGTTTCTTTCACATCTTGTTGTGGGCTCAATTTATATTCTTCAGTAATATGCAGACAATCATTAGTTGACCTTAACTGAGGTTTCAGTTTTAAATTTAATTTGAAGTTTTTATGCAGTCGTTTTGTTCTAGTGTCAGTTTGACTTTTTAGCCTGTAGCCTACTAGCCCGATGGTTGCTCTATCTCCAATTTTGGTCCAACTGGGTTTTTAGCGGGATGTTGTTTTGCATTCCAAGGGTATTGCTGAGTAAACGAAAAAGCTGTTTTAGGCCCAGTTCAGACGCCGTACCTCTCATGGGCCGTACCAAATACATTTTTGCTCCTAGGTCGTATTTAAGTGGCAAACTTTGCCGTACTCTGAGATTTTGGCTTGCCTAATTGAAATCTGTCGAAAAAACTCATTTGGACACCGTACAACTGCCAAAAAACTACGTACTACTTGGTACGACACATGGGAGGCGCGGCGTCTGAACTGGGCTTTATGCACTCAGGTGCTACAGTGGAGGGGGGAAGTATTTGCAAGAATAATGGCGTGTTATTTTGTCCTCAGAGTATGTCTTAAAAATCGCAAATAAGCGAGGATAAGACTTGTCATTTCAACATAGGTCAAGCACGCAATGCGTGCCTATGTGTTTTCCTAGTTAGAAAGGATTCAGGTAGCAACGACTCAATCCATCCTATCTTGGGGGAAGGTATTGATCTATTTACGTCGGGAACACCCTGATTCAGATTATAGGTGTAACCAGGTAACTTATGACACATGTATTCTTTCTAACTAGGATGGCAGGCAAAAGTTGTGAAAGTTTAAAAATGAGCTTTTTTAGGTAGGTTTTGTGGGGTGAAAATTTGCATAAAACTATTGCAGGCCTCTCTGTTCCTATGACGTTAATATCTCATTGTCCTCATTGTGTCACGTGACATGGAAGTAGGATATTAGCAGATACATACTATATGCATTAGATATTCTGGGGGTTTTCTGTGGTTATTTTAATGTGACCTGAAAGTTGACTCTCAAACAGGTGTTTTTTTTATGATTTGGGGTCCATTAAATGGGAACTCCTCCCCCCCCCCTGGAAAATTGTAAATAACTACTTAAAAAAGTGAACCAAGCTGTACTTAGGCAATAACTCATCAAGGTTAATGACCTTACCAAGTTTCAATGAATTTGGCCGACCCCCATTTCCAAGATCTGACACGCTATCTCAGTCAGGGCCGCTTGATTGTGTTTTTCGAAAGTTACGGAGGTGAAGACACGATTTTCCACAAAAAAATATTGAGCTATTTGGGCAGTTGTCAGCAAAAATTGCCTCAAATTGCAAGTCAGAGTTTCAGTGAAGATAACGAAAAGAGCAATGGCTTGGCAGTAAAAATTTGGCTTGGTCTTTGGTCTTGAATTTTCAGTTAGTTTTTTTGAAGAAAAGGGATATTACAGTTACTGTAGTAAGTAAAAGTTTTGGTCTGTTTTGCGGATGCAGGTTTAATATTTTTGCCGATTGTAAGTTTTCAGTGGGAGTACAGACGGCCCAGACTATATTTCGCTGAAATTAAAGTAATATGGTTGATATTTCAACGGAAATTTGCTTGGTGTCTATGAAATCATATTTATTGACGCAAAAAACAGTTTTCGCTTCACAGGCATTATTAATAGAAAATCATGGCTCGTGGCCACCTACCTAATCATATTTCAAGAAGAACAAGAACAAAGCCATTTCCTTTTTACGCCAAAAATTTTCAATTTATGGCTTAACTTGCGAAAATACTCTCGTCTTCCTCTACCCAATCTACAGCTGTAAAGTCATGCAAGAAATTGTTCAGTAAGATTAATAGGCTGTTTGTCTAGCTGTTATCAGTTGAAATCTCGGCACATTGTATAGAGGCCAGGATTCTAGAAGTTTGAGTTGTTGTTGTTGTTGTTTTTTTTTTTCGACTATTTGTCTAGATCTGTTCTAAGTTCAAATTCATCCTGATAATGTGAGTATTTAGCAATATATTCAAGTCAAGGCATGCCATTTTAGTATTAAAAAAGATTTGCACTAGTTGCCAATTGAAGTATTGAAGAATTTGAGGTATTTCGGTTAGAAACTATGACGTCACACGTGCAAAGGTTTCTGGTATTTGTGGGAAAGTTTGCAGGAAATATGACCTTGATGAGCGTGGCAAACTCAATGAGCAGACAATGAGCTAACGGAAGAAGACTTTGACCCTTACTTTTTCATAGAAAGCTCAAATAAATTACAAGCTGAACAGTTGAATCTTCGTTTGACTTGCTATTGTATGTAGCTTTTACAAGTAGCAACCACGTTCTAGCTTTTGTAATGTGCTAGTAATGACTTAGCTTACATGAAAATAAACTTTTTGCTGCATTTGCTAGAAACCATAACGCTTTTCAAGCTTAAGGTGAAAAAAATTAAGTGATTCTCGTCCTTACTATTCTTTTTGCTAAAACTTGAATTCGGTTTGTTGTGTTAAGAAAAACTCGACGAGCAGCAACAATGTTCAGCGATGAAACGTCGAAAAACTTATGTTTTGGAAAAAGCTTACCGCTTACTGATGTTTAAAAGAAATTAGTCGGTTTGTTGCAGTTCTGTGAAATTTTGAACGATTGCGAATTTTCAATAAGATACTTTTAAAGTCAAGACATCATTTCTTAGAAAAAGTGTTACACAAATATGATCCTTTTTGCTATTTGTGAATTCAAATTAGACCAGTTGTGAATTTCACTAGACATTTGGGTAGGGGTGGGGGGCGTTGCCATTTGATAATTCACATTAGACCAGCTGTGAATTGCACTAGACATTTGGGTGGGGGGCGTGAAGGTTTGGCAGGAGGTTAAACTGCCAGCTTCCCGTACCCGGTAATCCCGGTTCCTGCCCTATGTTTGTTTCTCCTGTCTGTCCGCTTTTTTCGATTACACAAAATTGCGCAATGTTGCTTAATTTCCCCCTATTTTTTCCGCTTTCCGCCACTTTGGGAATCCCGCTTCCCGCCACCTCTACTCACGCCTCCCGTGCACCTCTCACCTTCTTTCCTCCTGGGCTCCCGCCTCTGCCCCCTCCACTAACCGGATACTAAAGCGAAGACCCGATTTTCTAGTGAAAATATTACTGAGATCACTGCCTGTTTTAAGTTCAGTTCAATTTCGTCCATTTGGCAGTTAAAAGCGACTGGATTTTTACGGGTTAAAACTCGATTTCTAGTGTATTCTCAGTGAATAAGTATAAGTATATCAAGATTTTATAATGAGTACATTGCAAGATAACTTCTACCACAAATAGAAAAGACACCATCCGGGAGAAGGAAGGACGCACATAATAAGAAGGCTTGAAAAGAAAGTAAGCTTACCTTTCTTAAATAAAGTACCAGCTGCAAAAGCGTTATTTTCAATGTGAGAAGCGAGCGTAAATTTAAGTGACATATTATTAATACCTAGTTAGCCGTTTTGGTAAGAATTTGAACTTCGAATGCAATACATTTTACTAAAACTTCAAAATCAAACTTGGGATTTTCACGAATTCATATACAATAGAACTGAAAGAATCGTGAGACACGATGTTCAGGCTCAATTTGTCAGGCTTCAGTAAGAATTCCGTAATTTAATTCTCAGCAAAAAACATATATATTTCTTCTTTTGTCTCTATCCGCTTAAAATTTTGAATTGTTTTTCAGATTTGAAAAAGCCAGAAGCAGGTTCAGACATGATTTTAGAAGCATTAGGCTCTTTGTCAATTTTCAGTTTTTTTTGGGGGGGGGGGGGGGTTGTTTGCGAGATTTCAACAAGAGGTGATTCATGCCGGGCTTACATCAAAGATAACGAGGTTAAACCCAAATTTGATATTCAAAGAGACGATGTCTGATGTCTCGGTAAAGGCATTGAGTTATAAGTTTCTTTTCTCAGTGTTTCAGTCTAAGAAAATGTCGTATGGTTCGGAAACAAAAATTGCGGAGTGGAATTTCTAATTCATTATTTTGTTTTCAGGTTACATGTGGTTTTACAAATCCACCTGTTTTGCTATCTAATGGTCACCCAGGATTTCTCATTTAATATGAGAGTGGCAATTAAATATGTTGACATTTTTGCATTTTTTATTATTCTTAAAATTTCTGGGTAAAATAGTTAAGCTATTTTATGGTTTTAGTTTAACTTTTAATCATTTCACTCAGTTTACAGCAAGAATTTCAAAGGCCATGCGATTTCTCAACAAACCCAACAGGCCATTCACTATTTTCTCAGTTTTCAGTTGCGTATGTTGATACAAGATTTCTCAGCGAAACGTTTACAGGTTTATCATTACTTTAAATTTTAGCCGTTTAACGCACTTCTCGTTGTCTTGGTTTTTGTCATACAACGTGTTAGCTGTATCTGGGTTGTACTGTATCATAAAAACGAGTGCTAATTTCGCTACATTTTCCCCAAATGTAGTTTGCTACATTTCACCTTTAAAAAATGCTAAAATCGTACACAATTTGTTATCATATTTTGCATTGGTCACAGCTACGAATTTCGTGAGGTTTTCCAGAAAGCAGTTATCAAAGTACTAGAACATGTATGTAACAGTCGTAAGCAAATTGTACCGTACTGTACCGCATTTCTTGTTTTCTTTTCTCCAAGAATGTTCTTGGAGAAAAGAAAGGCATGCAAGCTACGTGGCAGAATCATTTCAGTCCAGGGTTGTTAGCAATCTCTTTCACGAACACTTCGATTTTATTTTGTCAAAGCACAACAAAACAAAACAAAAACAAGGTCGCCTGAGTATACGTTTAGGAAGAACAAAGCGTTGACTTTTGTTGACTAACTAACTTATTGATAAAGCACTTTAAAGATAAATACGATCTTTAGAGGAGAATAAAGAAGATAATGAAACTGGAACAACTTTTTGCACTTTTTATTGTTGCTGACTTGTAATTGTTTAGTTTAAATACAAGCTATTGAATATTTAAAAGATATTGAAAATATTGAAAACTTAAAAAAATAGGGCGCATGCGTTTGGGCGCCCGAATATTTTTGCATAGGTTTTTGGAGGAAAAATTCTACATTTTCAAACAGACGTGAACTACTTGAAATACTCAACAAAATACTTGTCTGAACGATTACACTTTGCGTTTAATAACTTTAATAAACAATATAGGTTTTAAAATTAGCTTTTACAAAGACTTCATACAAGATTCTCCCTCAAGAAGCCATTTGAACCGATGTTTGATAAGTCAAAATCACATTGAAAGTTTTACACCTGGTGGAGAGTTTACGGACACATGAGTCGCAAAAAATTTAACACTGTAGAAATGTAGACAATATTGCATGTTGTTATCGTTTTGGAGCAAAACTTCATGCAAACTAAGTAGTTTTTTATTGTAACAGTTCACATTTACACAGATTCACACTAGAAAATAAATAAAATATATAGATTTAGCCAAGCCTAAAAGCGGAGCCGCAAAGGAATAAACTGGTGTTCGTTTCTCAAAAATAATCCTGAAACTTTTCGGTCTGAAATATATTTCGGGGCTTTTTTTGGCTCGTTCGCTTTCGAAAAGTGTTTCTCAAAAAGCCTGAAAGTGTTCCGAATTGTCCTCCAATATTTTGGGGATCTGTTCTGTAAAACCAAGCTCGAAAGGTCATTCTAGAAGCTGAGCACAGCTTGATTATTTTACTCACGAGCCGTTTTGCTTGGTGTTTGCAATGTTTCCATATCCTGTCATTAACTGTCAAGGCTTGTCACATCTCCTTGGATTATTGGCTGTTCGCTTGAATGAACTTGAAACAGCGCCCATTTACAAAATCAAAATCAAAATTATTCGACTGTTTAAATAGGTTACCTTCATCGCCTTCGGATGTTAACAAATAACATGAACTGCCACTGAATAAAAATATTAGTCTAGTCAAAAATTTATACTGACATTTCACCGGTATTTTATTGGGATTACCCGAAAGAAAGGATCTGGGGAGCTTCGAAGCACTTGTAATAAACTTATCGAAGAAATGTCGCGTAGGTTTTAGCAGCCGCGAAAAAATTCAAGCACTTTGAGGAACACACATAACGTACCGGATAAAATAGCTTTAAAGTCAAAACTGCTTCGCTTACAGTTACTTAAGTAACCCTTATATTTCGTTCTCTAACTTGAGACCATCGAGATTGAAAACAAACAAACAAACAAACACCGTCCAAACATTCTTAACTCTGTGGCATAAGTTTTGCGGCTGCAAATTGTCTGAAATTCGAGCGCCTTTAAAATGCACAGAACTGTTTTTGGAAGCTTTTTGGATATAATAGGTTTAAACCGACAACTGCTTCGCTTATAGTTTTTCAAATAACTGTAAGTTATATTTCGTTCTCTAACTAGAGACCACCAAGATTCAAAACAAAGAAACACCAAACACGCTTTAATTAAATTATGCCGGCATAAGTTTTGCGGATGCAAAGTAAGCCTATATAAAGTTAGGCGCTTCGAGGAACGCACAAAACTGTTTTTGGAAGCTTTTGGGATAAAATAGCTTTAAACCGACAACTGCTTCGCTTAAAAGATTATTACTATTGAAAACTATTAAAGATATGGACCGGACAGTCAAAATTGAAATCAAAGTTTGTGCAGTTGTCTTGCGGCTGTGCTTAGACCTACTGTTATGAATAAACAAACACAAAATAATGGACAGAGAAATCATTTTGAAAAAAGTTTATTCGAAAACCCGTAAATTTATACTTAAATGCAATTCGCGTTACACTTCCAAAATCGTAGGTCGGTCCACGCGAGTGAAATCGGCTGAACATGGCAAAATATTCAAGAATCTGTCACAAATCTGAGCGCGTTTTCTAATAATTTTTTAAAGTCAAAAGTAAATAACACATTTCTAATGCCATAAATCAAATTTCCATTTCAAAACGTAATTTCTTTCATCGTAATACTCGAAATCATGTACCTTATACCCTTTAAAAACTTCACTTACTCGGTTGTGTTTCAGAACAGGGCAAACTCTCCGCCGTGAAGAAAACAAAGCGATGAAGTCCTTTTAAGGCAGCTTTCGTAACTTGAACTTTTCGCTTTCTACCAGTATTCTTTTGAACTTTTTCTTTCCAATAGATATTAGATGTTTTTTCTGTCAAGTATAAGACTTCAGTACTCTCGAGCAATCGTTAAATGCTAAAGAAGCTTAAGCTTTTAAAGAAACCTCTTTTTCAAAAGCGACGATGGTCATGCAATTTCCCCCCAAGAAAAACGCCTGTTGCCCAAAAGCACTGCGCGATTTCCCGCCAAGAAAAGATGGCATTCTCTACCCCCGTCTGGTTGTCTTGGAACTCCCCTCCCCCTCCCACAGAGTCTGTGCGGACAGACGGACGTACGGATGTACGGACGTACGGACGGACGGTCACATGACTATTACATCACAACCAAAATTTCTCGGATTGATAGGTTACCAAATTTCCTTAGCAATGGAGCTCCGCTGGCGGGCTTTGCCCGCAGGCTCCGCTATAAATAAATAATTAAATAAAAGAAAGAAAAAACGGGGGAGAACAAATTTAACGCGAAGTAGACGGAGAGCAGGATAGAAAAGGGAGGAACCCGGCTAAAAAAATACTTAAGCAAAAATTGGTTTAGGGAATTTTGCACCATCTCTGCTGAAATTTGTTCTTCGAACCTGTCACCATAGAAACTTGTTTTTCACTTTCAAAATTGAATTTCAGCCGTTGCACGTATTCTCCGATAAATGGAGAGATATTCTTAAATTTACAACAATAGATATAATATCTTGCAAGGAGCAAACAGTGGTTTAGTAATACATCATCTTCCTCTCCTCCGAAGCCTAAACATTCATATATATCTAAAACGCGTGAGGCTGGTATAAGATGGATTGAAACGAAGAATTCTTTCACACTTTGCCAAAAGGTTTTTGTTACTGAGCATTTCCAGTAAAGATCAATTAGTGTTTCCTCGTCTGTTTTGCACAAATAACAAAGAGCTGTATCCGATATTCGAATTTTGAAAAGAAAGGAATTCGTTGCTATACATCTGTGGAGGAATTTGAACTGTAAAATCCTTAGTTTAGTACTTTTTGTGCATATCCTTGGAAGTGAATAAATAAAAGTTCAGTTCAAATCCTCCACAGCTTGAATTTTACAGTCTCTTACCCATTTTTCCTGACTCTTTTTAGGGCGAGTAGATTTTTTTATTTATTAAAATTTCATATGTTAATTTGGTTGGCTTAGTTGCTGCAGTCCGTTTTTGTACTGATGGACCTTATGGACCTTATAGCCGAGGCCACTCCGTAAAATTCAAGGAAGGAAGCAGGAAAACAATACTTCTCTTTAAAGACCCATTGACACTTTCCATAATGCAACGCGGTCGCAATTGAATTTCGTGGACCACGAAAATACTCAGCCGTCGCAAATCTTTGAAAGATCCAAAGTAATGCGGTTCCATCGCGCAATGTTCGGCCAATTTTGCTCACCTGTGAAGTACAAAGAAATATATAACATATATTCTACGTGATATTTTACGTTGTGATGTGGTAGAAGCCATTTTTGGTCGAGATTGGAACTTTTCCGTGGAGCGATGCCGCCAAAGGCTCAAGGGTGGCCGGCAAGAAACTGCAACCTTCCAGTTTGGCTCACAAATTCGGTCTTTTATGTAAATGAAATAAGTCTATCAATCGCCTATAAGTGCCCCTGTATTTTACAATTTATTCTCGAATCGTTTTGTTATCTCTTTTTAGTGTACTCGTTTACTGTGAGGTGAGTTTTTCAACATCGATACGTGACCAAACGACCAGAACAAAGTATTGTCTGCACGGCAAAATATAGATGAAGTACAAAACTTCTCGGCTCGCTGGCGGCTTCGTTTTGTTCTGCATTGCAGTAAAACTTGAAGGAGGTTGAAAGTTGGCGAAAGTTGAAGGAGGTTTTCCGCGTCTCTGGCCGTCGAAATGTTTTCGATGTGAGTTTCGAAAGTGGCTAAAAACAGCGTCCGCCGGCGGTGCTCATTTGCAATTATGTCCGATTCAAATGAGATGCAACCGACAGAAAAGAGCCCACTGAAAGTATGTTTTTTATACAGAAAACTTCACGGCTCGCTGGAGGTTTCAATTTCGTTCGCATCGATCTCAAACTTTCGGTGAAAGTAGGAACAATTTTTCCTGCGTCCTCGGCGTTATTATTTTTCTTTTAAATGGGATTTTTGGAGGCGAAGAAAATGTCCTCGGCGACTGCTAGACGAAGGCGGGTTGAGCGGCCCAAAACAAAGACCGCAAAAGTATTTGACGGGCTTTTGATATCTGACAGGGCTGCTTGTTAAGACTAAAAAATTACTTACGACAGACATTTCAAACTCAGTGTTCATTTCTTCCTCGAGATGAGAGGCTGCAATTTTTCCTCTCGAGAGATCGCGGCCCATGTTCGGTCGAATCAAAATAAACAATGCGCAATGCATCACGGTAAGTGTCAATGGGTCTTTAAAGTTTCTATAAGTTATGACCTCATACATTTATGAGGTCTTCGATATTTTTTACTTCGGCTTTTGCCCACTTGTTGTAGAAGACAGCCTTACCAGCAATTCTTACTAATGAGTTATTCCATATCCAGGCAATCTCCAAAGATTTATTAAATTCCATTATGTCTAACATTTTTTGACCACCATCGCAATAATCAGCTATCATTTCAGTCCGTTTAATTTTGTCCCTTTCCCATCCCATAAGAATTTGAAAAGCAGGTCATTTGTTGTTCTTAACGATTTAGAACATGTACATAGTAACGACATAACGTATACAAGATGAGAAGCAGCTAAAGCCTTTATAACTGTAATTTTTCCTGAAAGCCTTAATCTCTTATTTTGCCAATTGTTACGGATATCCTCAACTTTCCTTGATTCTGTCACATACTCTCTACTCCATCGTTTCCAGAAGTGCCCTAGTAACAACCCCAAGTACCTCCTTCTTCTTGGGAGATCTTCAGATGATACTGCTTAGTTAATGGGATCCTAACTGCTTCCTCTAACATCAGGTAAGGACAGGATTCTTCTTCTGTAAATCAAGTGGCTTGGTGTCAAAGGCTCTTCAGGGTCATCCGAGGACACATATGTCAAAGGGCTAGAGTTCAGTGTTCCTTCCACTTCAACCAGAACAGTATGCAGCTCATCATAGTTAAACCTTGCATTCCTTAAGGTCTTTCGCAAGCACCCCTTCACGTTCAATCGCGCTACACTGTTCTCAAAGTTATCGGGAAACAACTTGTGGTGCTTCTTCCACGGTAAGTGCGTTGAATACTTGCCGTCTTCAAAACTTAAATTCTTTTCGAAAGCTTCATGAACTGTATCTCGATCTCGGATGCCAACAGAATGCAAGTCCCATAGTCGCTGCAGATCCGTCTGCAGGGTATCTTCAGTTTCTCTCAGTCTATTCTCAATACATGAGTCGGCGAAAACTGTATGTTTGACAGCCTCTCCTGGGGAAGGTTTTCAACGGGGCCGGACAACACCCACCTTGACCTGACTCCTCCCCCCGTATTGTCTTGCCATCGAAGAAATTCCAGATGTAGTCTGAACCAATCATCAAATCAATCTGCATTGGACTACCATCAGAGCAAGTGTCAGCAAAATCAATATCCCGCAAGCGTGGATATGTCTCCTTTACCCAGTGAAGGTCTTGGCCTTGCAAGTCACTACAAATACAAGGAACTGCGAAAGCATTCAAAGTCATTTCAAAGCCTGTCTCTGGCTTAGTTAAGGCTAGTTCAATGAGATTAACTGCTTGTAACTGCTGGTCCTGGCTACTAAATGTTGCAATCCTTTGGATCTCTGTTTTGATAGTCTCCAGTTTCAATGAATCCACAACTCCGGTCCCTGGGAAACGTACGACCTCTGAGCCCCAGTGTCAAAAAAACCACGAACCTTTAAACTGTAGGTGGATCCCATTCCTGGCCTTGATACAACAACTTGCGCAGTTTGAAGAAACACATGCATTCCTGAGCTGACATGCATTGCAGGTGTGGACATTTCAGGCAAATTACATGCACCTTCCATTGCAGAATTGCCAATGACACGTGATTTCCCGCAATCAAGAACAGCCAAGTGATGACGGCCCTGGCATCCAAAACACTGAATTTTTGAGTCACATTTGCGGGCCATGTTTCCTCCGCGGCGCAAACAAATGACACATCTTCGCTGTTTCTTCAGAACATCCTTCCTTTGGTCAACATTTGTCACAACACGGCAATCAGACGCTCGGTGGGCTCCCTTACAAAACAAACAGTTGAACTCCCCTCGGTTTCCGCTCAAAAATGCTTTCCCAGTTGGGTACGGTTTCTTAACAGGCGGCCTTTCAATAGATGGGCGAATGTTACAGCGCTCACGGGCTTCCACTTCGGATTTTACGGC
>OZ024888.1:13611700-13781700 GCA_964017195.1 Siderastrea radians | reverse complement strand
TTTCTCATTTTTTGCCTTTCTTTCTTGTCTTTCTTTTTAGTAGTGGCTAAGTTTTTAATAAAACATTTATTCTACTCGGGCGTGCTGGATATCAAATGATTATAACCAACGAGGCGCTACGCGCCTCGTTGGTTATCTATTTCACAATTATCCTGCGAAATCGCGCGGAATATCACCTGACACTTAGCCGACGAGGCCGTAGGCCGAGTTGGCTAAATCAGGGGATTTTCCGCAAGATTGAGCAGGATAATTGTTTTATTATTCAACAAATTCTCATCGACTACCATTTTCAGAACGATAAAAACTATGGTTTTATGATGAAACGCTAAAAGCCAGCAACACTTAATAAAAATCAAAACAGAACTTCAAGAAATCGTAGTTTACTACCGTTCACTTAGAAAGACCTATTTAGAAACTCATGTTTGGAAATGACATGACAAAGTAAAAAAAAATATTGCTACCTTACCGAAAATAAGTCCTCTTCCTGTGAATTAAAATCTTTTCAACTTTATAACTTTCCGTGAGCAAGTGTGCTGCTTCGTTTGCAATAGCATTTTCTTGGTTGAGTTCTCACTATGAAAATTCCAAGTCAACCTCTAGATATCACTGTGAGCTGAAGCAAATACTTGTTGACTTCTTGAGAGCATTTAATCGTGGAATGTTTCTTCCAGGGAATTAAAATTTCCGGAGAACACTGCTCAAACTGCCTCGCTTTTCAAAATGGCCGCCAGACAAGCAACGAAAGAAAATCTGCAGTGCACTTCCAAATATGTATATCGCAGGATATCTGTCATGTACGGATGACAGATATTGAGGGCTTCCTTACCATATACGGGCATAGTGACAATTTGTTGAATAATAACATTCGATATCCAGCGCGCCCTCGTAGAATAGTTAATTAACCGAGAGTGAGGTCATTACAAAGAAATCTCAGAGCGAGGCCTAGATGTATTGAGGCCGAGGTCTGAGACTTCCCTGTAATGACCGAACGGACGAGGTTCATAACATATTTATTATATGGCGTTTCTAGCGCTATTCTAAAAAAGAATATAATGAAAAACACCGGAGGTAATTTTCAGCATCCGCTTGCGCGCGCAAGAGGTCATTTGAGGTCGTGTTCACTAAACCGAAACGAACCTGGCGATGCGATCGAAACCACAAGAAACAGTTTCTTTGACAATAAGACAATTTTTGTCTTTATTACGTCAAGATCAAGGGCAAATTCAACCACTTTAATTTCACAAAACACACCAACCTGTGTTTACAAGTGTTTGAAATTAAAATTGACTGACCAAAAAAAAAAACAAAAAAACTTTACCAATTGATATCGTCGTTGATGTTGGTACCACGTGACCTGTATGTAAGGTTTATGTGACGTTTGTCTTTTTCTTTAGAGTTTATTTTTAGCCAGATTAAAATCACCAGCAATATATCAATTGAAGATGTCAAATTTAGTCTTTTGAGAGTTTTTCGACTCGAAAAGATTTTTTTTTGTCCAAAGCGGTTTCCTGTATTCGTAAATATGAGTTCCACAATGTAGTCAGGCGATGATCAAATTACACCCTGTCTGTATAATTTAAAAATTATTATCAATAATGTGTGCCCAAGCTTTCATTTTCCGTAGACTCCTTAGAACAAACTTTTCAGCGAGATCTTTCGTTGAGAATATTAACCAATTCAAGGCACGCCTCCGTGTGAGAGACTACCCCAACAGTTTAGTACAAGAATTGAAGGCCCAAAGTCAAATTTTTCGAAAGGAAGTCGGCCCTTCAACAAAGACAGAGAGTGCGGGACTGTGACTAGTCTTAAGAACATCCTTATGAGCAAATGGCACTTAACTCAAAATCAACCATTGCTGAGAGAAATATACAAAGAACCTCCCATAAACCCATACAAAAAAGGAAAATTTCTAGGGGATAGATGAAAAAAATTATGAAAAAGAGTTCCTAAAGCGATTTAAGTAATATTAAAATTTTTCTTTGCGGTGAGAATAGACAGTCTTCATCATTGCTTTGCCGTGGACTGGTTTGTGAACTGTGAGGTTTGTTAAAAACCTTTAATTTACTTCTTTTCGGAGACCTTTCCTGAGTCGATTTATATTATTTTCTATTGAAAAAGCCCGTTTTGCAATTTTGACAATCTTACAATCTGAAATACCCCAGCTTTATATAAAAAATTGTGTGTATACAGACACCGCCCGACAATTAAATTTACGGCTGAAATCTCAGATAAAGACAACAAAAAACTTTTTGGATTCTACTGTCTTCAAAGGCGAAAGATTTAACAAAGAAGCAATCCTTCATATCCGCACACATTTTAAGCAGACAGAGACTTGCGGTACACTCACTTCTCTTCCTGCCACCCACCCGGGGTTAGAAAAGGGTTAATCAAAGGTGAATCCCTGAGACTCCTTAGAACAAATTCTTCAGCGAAATCTTTCGTTGAGAATATCAATACCCCAACAGTTTAGTACAAATGATTAAGGTCCGTAGTCAAATTCAGCGAAAGGAAGTAGGCACTTCAACAAAGACAGAGAGTGTGGGAAATAGGACTATGAATTTCCTAGGGCACTAAGGCATAATTTATTGTATTGACAGACCGTCACTCACATTTTCAAAGCCACGTACTTTTAATTTCCTCCTATTTAAAAGTTCGTTTGCAAGTAAATATTACAAAGGGTTTGTTCTCTGCGTCAGTCAATAGCCGTTGCAAAGCTTTTGCTCAGGTAAGAATTCGAAATTGAAAAGAAACCGCAACTAAAAATCTACTTGACCAAGTTATGAAGATATTGCTTTTGCTGTCGTTAACCATTATTCAGTCTAAATTCTCGCCGCAGGCATAGGGTTGGGGGCTGAAATTTGGGCACAAAATTCAAAAGAAATGTGTTGTTTTCTATGATGTCTAACTCGAATGATCCTTTAGGTTTTCAGTTTTTCCCGCTTTTTTTGTAAAACATGTTGTATAGAGAAGAGTACAGTTACCAAGTGTTAAGTTCATTCAAACAATTTTGGCAAGGAAAAAAGAAAGTAGTCTTATTTTGATGTGACTGAGTAATCTAAATGCCTTTTTTTCACGTTAACTAATAGCCGTATACAGTATTATAGGTTTGCTTCATACCACATTCTTACTGCAACTTACTTCGCAAATTTAAGTGGGTTTGTGTTAAAGCAGGGTTACTAGCCTATAAGATCTAAGTCTATTTGTGCTTATAAAATTCATTCCTAAAATGTTGAAAGATTGAATGAAGTTCAGCTAAAAACTCTAATACTTTTCTCAACAGAACTTTAATTTATGAAAACGTGTTCGTGAAACGATTTAAGTAATATTATTATTTTTTCTTTGCGGTGAGAATAGTGTCTTCATCATTGCTTTGCCATGGACTGGCTTGTGAACTGTGAGGTTTGTTAAAAATCTTTAATTTACTTCTTTCCGGAGGCCTTTCCTGAGTCGATTTCTATTAGTTTCTGTTGAAAAAGCCCGTTTTGCAATTTTAACAATCTTACAATCTAAAATACCCCAGCTTTGTATAAAAAACTGTGTTTATACAGACACCACCCGACAATTATATTTACGGTTGAAATCTCAGGTAAAGAAAAGGCAAACGATTTAACAAAAAAGCAATCCTTTATATCCGCACACATTTTAAGCAGACAGAGACTTTCCAGTACACTCACTTCTCTTCCTGCAACGCACCCGGGGTTAGAAAAGGGTTAATTAAAGATGAAGCCCTGAGACTCCTTAGAACAAATTCTTCAGCGAAATCGTTCGTTGAGAATATCAACCAATTCAAGGCCCGCCTCCGTGTGAGAGACTACCCCAACAGTTTAGGACAAATGATTAAGATACGAAGTCAAATTCAGCGAAAGGAAGTAGGCACTTCAACAAAGACAGAGAGTGTGGGAAATAGGACTATGAATTTCCTAGGGCACTAAGGCATTATTTATTGTATTGACAGACCGTCACTCACATTTTCAAAGTCACGTACTTTTAATTTCCTCCTATTTAAAAGTTCGTTTGCAAGTAAATATTACAAAGGGTTTGTTCTCTGCGTCAGTCAATAGCCGTTGCGAAGCTTTTGCTCAGGTAAGAATTCGAAATTGAAAAGAAACCGCAACTAAAAATCTACTTGACCAAGTTATGAAGATATTGCTTTTGCTGTCGTTAACCATTATTCAGTCTAAATTCTCGCCGCAGGCATAGGGTTGGGGGCTAAAATTTGGGCACAAAATTCAAAAGAAATGTGTTGTTTTCAGGTCTGACTCGAATGATCCTTTAGGTTTTCAGTTTTTCCCGCTGGCAACAAACTTCTGTACATATATTTTTTTTCTAAATACTGTCCAATGTTGTATAGAGAAGAGTACAGTTACGGAGTGTTAAGTTAATTCAAACAATTTCGGCATGGAAAAAGGAAAGAAGTATCATTTTGATGTGACTGAGTAATCTAAATGCCTTTTTCACGTTAACTAATAGCCGTATACAGTATTATAGGTTTGCTTCATAACACATTCTTACTGCAACTTACTTCGCAAATTTAAGTCGGTTTGTGTTGAAGCAGGGTTACTAAGCCTATAAGATCTAAGTCTATTTGTGCTTATAAAATTCATTCTTAAAATATTGAAAAATTGAAAGAAGTTCAGCTAAAAACCTTAATACTTTTCTCAACAGAACTTTAATTTATGAAAACGTGTTCCTGAAACGATTTAAGTACTATTAAAATTTTCCTTTGCAGTGAGAATAGACTGTCTTCATCATTGCTTTGCCGTGGACTGGCTTGTGATCTGTGAGGTTTGTTAAAAACCTTCAATTTACTTCTTTCCAGAGGCCTTTCCTGAATCCATTTATGTTTCTATTGAAAAAGCCCGTTTTGCAATTTTAACAATCTCACAATCTAAAATACCCCAGCTTTATATAAAAAAATTGTGTACATACAGACACCACCTGATAATTAAATTTACGGCTGAAATCTCAGATAAAGAAATTAAAAAACGTCCTGCATTCTACTGTCTTCAAAGGCGAAGATTTAACAAAAAAGCAATCCTTGATCTCCGCACACATTTTAAGCAGAAAGAGACTTTCCAGTACACTATCTTCTCTTCCTGCCACCCACCCGGGGTCAGAAAGGGTTTATCAAGGGCGAAGCCCTGAGACTCCTTAGAACAGACTCTTCAGCGAAATCTTTCGTTGAGAATATCAACCAATTCAAGGCACGCCTCCGTGTGAGAGACTACCCCAAAAGTTTAGTACAAATGATTAAGGTCCGAAGTCAAATTCAGCGAAAGGAAGTAGGCACTTCAACAAACAAAGAGAGACGGAAAAAAATTCTGCCTTTCGTAACAACATTCCACCCGGCTGTGACTAATCTCAAGAACATCCTTATGAGCAAATGGCACTTAATTCAAAATCAACCATTGCTGAGAGAAATATACAAATAACCTCCCATAAACCCGTACAATAAAAGAAAATTTCCAGGGGATATACTCATGAAGATGTAAAATCTATTCTTTTGAGAGTTTTTTGACACCTCCCCAGTGAGACTGTCACCTTGTCGTGGTGGGGAGGCTTGTGTGTTTCCATGACCCCGAGAGCTTAGCCGGCGGGAGCAGAGCTCCAGGTAGAGTCACCCATGCACGAAGGGCCGAAAAGTAGAAACCAGACAAAGCGCAGTCTCCCGGTAGGAGGTTTTGCTTTGGGCTAACAAGCTAAACGTGTATAATCAAATCATGTTACTGAAACTACAGCGAGTATTAAGACCTTTCTGGAGGAAGCAGCACGAAGTATGTATGAATGCTGGTGGCGAAAGCCCTCTGGAAGCCAACAGCTGGATGTCGTCATTCCTGCATCCAAAGGAACAGATGAAGTTGGGAAGAGGATCGTGAAGTCGCGACCAATCGGACTTGGTCAAAAAGACTCGTTGAAGCCCTGTGTGCCACTTAGGCCCAGATGGGATGCTGATGATGAGTGTTTACGTTTCTTTTTTGATGGTCACAAGGAGCAAAGAAATAAAAATTAAGACTGGAAGCCTTTTATTAACGAATTCTGGCTGATTTGTCTGCTGGTTGAAATACGAAAACAGAGAATTAAGTTTTTCCTCCTCCTACCATGCCTCGTTTTTGGGCTAACCAGGCTTTTTTTCCGCGTGTCCGCCATTTGTGAATATTGCCTCCCACTCAGTTTGTTGGAACGTGACTGTGGACAAATTTTGTTTTGCATCTTGGTGTCTTAATTCTTGGCAGAACAAAAAAATAGATTTTCGGAAGGAGCAATTTTAATGATACTGATGCCAGGTTAACTCATGAAACTAGAAAAAAGGGGACTGGAGGATTTTTAAAAGACTGTTTTAATTACAACGCAAGCACAACCGCAAACACAGGAGTCAACACAAACACTGACAAACGCAGGTGCAAGCATGAGGATTAAAATGTTTTGATCCTTGTGCTTTGCGCTTGAGTTTCTCAGGCCTTAAGAATATTTGCTATTTATGTTATCTAAGAACTTTTCTTTTTCTCTTTAATTTCAAGCAGCCAAGAGAGACATTTAGACGAGAAAGAATTTATAAATTACTTGGTTCAAAACCGCCGCTATTTCAGATGACTAAATGAAGTTAATCTACCACTAGTGTTGATGATAGCGTGGTGTTGTTTTGGTTCTGGGCTAATCTATAAAATTGACGGTGAGACTTATTGACTCCAACCTGTCTCAGCAGCTGAATACAGTAGACGGCAGTTAAGTAGTGGACCTATTAACAAAGCACCTTAAAACTTTGCTTTCATACAAATTTTTCATGGAACATGCCATCTTTAACTATAGATATCCTTTAATATTAACATTGTACACATTAAATTTAAAATGGTTTAAACACCGCAGCAGAAACGTTATACGTAAACTAGGCGGTTGATAGCTCTTTCACTTAAATAATGCTCGTACAATGATACATCTGCCCAGCAAAGTAAGTAACCTATTCTTAGGTTTACGTGCTTGCTTTTTGTTTGTTCGTTTTTCTTTCAGCCTTAATGTTGTACAAATCTATATAATATGTAAAGAATTAGAAGTTTTTTGAGAGATGTTTGCAGGCAACGTCATATATTAGCAGCAAGTTTTGTTAATAGAACTGTGGGTGGACTGCAACCCTCGAGCTATTAATTACCTATGCTTTAAATTTTCATTTTAAACGTGAAACATAAGCATCACGTTAAAGGTTTTACAAACCTCTGAAACTGTCTTTTACTTGTTGTCAGCGTAAAAACTAGATTCTCTTATACGTTTACATATGATCGAATGTCAGATGTGTGTTTTTCAATCGCAAATATTAATAGGTATTGAGCTATTATTTTATTTCATTTTTATTTTATTTCGGTGGACAATGCTAATATTGCGTTCCCCCAAAATATTTCTTTGATCATGAAGTTATAGCAAATTGTTTAGTTGTTATATATTTAGTTCAGCGAAACAGTTTTTTACACCACAGGAACGAGCCTTGAACCTGCTAGCTATTCGACTTAATACAACTTACAGCGTAAAACGTAGGTTTTGGTCGTCGTGCCCAATGTGATTCTTAGTTACTTTTAAGACTTTAGTGGTATCAGTTATTAGGAGGGAAAGCTACTTTAATCTTGGAATTCTGTGGTTTGGGTGGGAGCGTTTTCCAAAGAAATTTATTATCGCCTATTGTTCTTTAAAAATCATTTGTAAAACCATCGTCATGTATCTTCCGCAAGAAGTACTAAAGGAAAAATGGAAATGAAAGACCATGATTATACTTGTGTTGATTGTGAAGCATACACAGTCGATGAGAACAGTCGATTTCCGGGTTTTAATTTCATAATAATCTTGTATGTTACATTGTTTGATCTTGCTGACGTAACCGAAAATGGAATTTTGTGCTGAAAAACTTTCAATTCTCCTTTGTGGGCTTCTGTCCATTGGTGACTGTTGTTCAAGAAATACCTAGAAAGGATTGTTTTAACAAAACAAAACAGGAAGCACGAAAGAAATAATTAAACTGGCGATCAAGTTCCATAAAAATCTTATATTTTGCCTGCGCAACATTCACGATATCTCGTCCGTGGGACCGTTATTCCCTTCCACGGCTCTTACTGCAAGTAATTGGTCGTTATAGCAAACCTTTTAATATCCGATCTTCACGAAGCACAGACAAAATACAGCGCGGAATATATAAGTAACAGATGAGTAGAACTTTGGCGTTGCTTTGCATTTTCGATTGCTTAATTCTACGTACGCCATACTAAGTTCCCACAATAAAGGAGAAATATGTGAATTTTTAAATCCTTCGACCTATAATCGAGTCTTTGTTAACACAAACTCCTTGAACAGCTGTTTTCCAAAAGGAATTCAAAATGGCGTTCGATCACGATCTGTTTTCCCAGAGATTTCTCTGAGGGCTGGCATGGACTGTATAATGTTATTTTAAGACTAAGGTTATAGAAATATCGTATCTGGATGAAATTTGGTCAACTTAATGGAATAAAGCTCGAGAAACTTTTTTACGCCGAAGCCCAGAAACGGCTTTCTACTCGACTTTAAAGCCGCGTTAAAAACGTGACACATTTTTTAAATATAAGTGCCCAAATAATCGTTGTGCTCAACCGAATTTTGTGTTCATTCGTTCGATTACACTATCGTATAGCAATTAAAAGCAAATTCATAATTATGCTTTATTTACTTTCCTGTTTTGTTTCATAAAGAGTTTCAAAATCCTCAAGAAGTACAAGGCCCGAATTAAATGTATGCGGATTTGGTGGTTGACGACATTTGGACAGGCCTTCTTTTTGAGAAAAATGCTACATTCGTGCTACGTGTGAAATTTTTGAGCGACTAACAGACTCTAGGATCCCCTAAAACCTCCAAATATTTATAAGCTTAGTGGATGGAGTAGATGGATAGCAATAACCTAGCCCTATCCCCAAGAAAACCAAGGTCAAAACGTAACCCCGTTCTCTCTCTTCCCACTTAGAGTGTCATAACCTTGAAAACCCTACTGTACTATGACAAAACGTTTGCTTAAGGCAGCTTCTACGTCCACAATACCTGGGCTTGTCTAAAAAGCCGCTCGAATTATGCAGTTACGTCAAAACATTTCAAATTAAGAGTGAATAGTTGGAAAGCCACTTTCTTATGCGGTTTAGCTTTTAATCAGTTAACGCAAAGTTTACATAACGGTAGGTTGATATTTGGTGTTTGTTAATGTCTCGGCGTTTGTCCGGCTAGGCACTCTCCCTATCGATGCAAAATCATATGCAATACAGGAGCGGATATGACCGAAATACTGATCGAAAACAAAAGAGATGAACGAACGATTATAAATGATTTGATAGGAGTACATAATTTAAATGATTAAAGGAATGGTGAAAGTGAAACAGTTCAATTCGGGCACGTTGGACTAGAGGACGGTTGGGTAAATGGCAAAATTAAATGAGTGAAAGAAAAATCTGACTACCTAGCAAGTTCAATTTATTACTCGTAATGCGGGATCATTTGAAATATAAATCTTTGTAGTGTCACGTTATAGGTTGTCTGAAGTTCAGATATTAATTAAGACTTTGACCTTAGTTCACCTTGTTCTCGGCTGATGGATTTGTAAAAAAAATATATACGTTCCTTTGAAATGCAAAATGCATTATGCTTGACAGTAGTCTTGGGCAGAAGTTCCAGGGAAATCCTCCTTATGTGTTGCATCTATTGTACTGAAATACAAGTACCATTTGAAAGAATAACTACATAAGTTATTTATATGCAAAGTCTAATTATGCTGCAACGGCTGACTCGATTTCTGTTGAAATCATCGTTTTTACGATGATTCCTTCATAATTCACAACAGTAACAAAAGCATTATTGTGAATAGTTGCTCGTTATCTACTGCTACATTGTTGTGTGCGTTTTTTCTCGTGACACAACGTTATCCACAACAACGATGGATTAAAAAAACACAAAACGCAATCATTCATATTTTCTTTCATTCTTCAGCAAATAAGAGACCTTAACAGTTACTCAATCAGATTCTCAGCATGCCTAGTGAACAGCGGGGCAATTTTAGTGAAATCCATTACTAGTAACAATAACTCAAAGTTGCCGACCACGAAAGTGTCAGATTCTGCTACCGGTGTAAAAATTATCGGAAAGCGACCTTCTCTCCATCCTCGGATACCCAGGGGCAGATAATCGGCGCGAGAGGCAGATAAAACGGGCGAAATAGGTGCGAACTAAAGCCTGGTGCGAGCGAAAGCTTACAAGACGGGTGGGAACAGCCCATGGGAGGATACCTTTAACGGACTAGTTCAAGAGCGCATTTGCGTTCTTGCTTCTGATTGAGTACAAATTTTGTGGCATTGTATTTTTTGTGCCTAATCAGCGATCAGCTTATTTCACCGCTCCTTTCGTGACGTCTTGTACAGAGTGTAACTTTGCTAATCTCGTATCTAGTTGTCACTCGTGCGTAGTAAAATGCCCCTGGGTCTCCGAGGATGCCTTCTTTCAGGTCTGTGTGACATTCAACAGCAAACCTTTTCTCCAGTAAAAAATTATAATTAAATAACTCGGATATCGGTTTCAAAATGCCAAAATCAGCTTCACGAAAAAAGGGAAGACGACTCTAGACAAGGCCAAGAGACAACGACGGGAGAAGGAGAAAGGAAAGCGCCGCTGAGAAACTCAGCAAGAAAACACTACACGTGCTTGCAAGAAGCAAGTGCAGCTTCAAAAGAGATCGTCCTCCTGGTCTGAATTCGAGCAATTGGGTAAGAATAAACTTTTTTTTATCACTTTTTGCAGAAATGCTGTGGAAACTGAAGGGATTGTTTCTCGCCGTTCGTGGTACAAAAACGTGTTGTAAGTCGAATCTAATCAAGATCCCTATTTCTAAGATCTTCTAAGATCTTGCAATTGCGGGAGGCAAATTCTGAGAGGGGCAGAGGACATCAATTTTCTGACTAGCGAGCTGACTAGCAAGAAGACAGGACGCGCAAGTAATTCTGCAACGAGCTTGATGGCCCATTTCATACAATTTTCTCAATTGTGTTTACGCTTTGCAGGTTTTTTTTTTTTGGCTAATGCAAGGGGGCAGGGTCTTTCCGAGAATCGTTTTAGTTCTCAGAACCTTCCAAGATCGATCGCGTGTCAAACCATCAGGGTGCTCTTTTTTCCCGAGGTGATGACTTCTGACGAGTAATCAGAGAAAATAAATGGCCCGAGCCATTTTCACTCATAACTTTGAATAGAATCAATCTTTTTGTTTTTTCAGAAACTTTTGGTAAAAGAGAGTTTGAGTAAGATCTATCTGAAAAAAGCAAAAACGCATTTATAAAAAAGTGTTTAAATTTGTGGTATACCGATACCTTAAGGGCGCGTTACTTTTAGCGAATCCCGATGCAGATCGAAAAATCCAGATTTTACAGGTTCATGGAAAAAAATGGAACGCATAAGTTTGAATCTAAAAATTCCAGATTTAGGTTGAAATATGGAACGCGAAAGCCAATTTCCTGATTTTCTCTTGTCGGTCATATGATTTCGGAGCTTCGTTCCCAGTCGAAAACAAAAAGGGTAGCCATCCGAAGGTTGGCACTTTTTAACGCTTTTCTCGAATTAGTCGACGATGAATACCAGCCGGCAACAAAATATACTGACAACAACATCCTGTTGTTAATTTCAGCTTGCTGTCTTTCAGAACGAAAGGCAACAAGCCAGGGCAATTACTGGATATGCCGAGCAAATTGTTCGAAGTTATATGGACTCCAGCTCAGACTTTCGACTTTCAAGAACAAGTGCAGAATTGCTGACAGCTCAGGTAAATTAAGCAGTCCGGGCCATAACCAGAACTGGATATATGGTGACGTCATCAGAAAAGTCAATATGGCCGCCAAAGCTGGGCACACTATATTTAGTCATTTCTGAGCTCTTTTCTCGGTCGTAAACGACCCTTTTCCCAAAAGGCTTTGCACACAATAGCACTAAACAATGAAGATGCAGTCGAGTGGGGAACTAATGGCGTCGTGTAACGTGTTGAGGGTTTTGAGCACGAGAACCGTCGCGAGGTTCGCTAAGTTTTATTCGATTACATAGCGAGTGGGCATCAGATAAGTGGGAAAACAAGGTACGTAGCATTTTTTTCGTCTTTCCAAAAAGATATCACGAATATCTTTATAAAATTTGCCGTTAATTGATGGTATTTTTGTATGGTAACGCGGCTGCATTGTCGGTAACACGGCTTTAGAAGTAG
Organism: Siderastrea radians; assembly: GCA_964017195.1. Taxonomy (NCBI): domain Eukaryota; kingdom Metazoa; phylum Cnidaria; class Anthozoa; order Scleractinia; family Rhizangiidae; genus Siderastrea; species Siderastrea radians. Next base: position 13,769,471 of record OZ024888.1, on the reverse strand, counting down.
CAGTGGAGTTTCGGCTAGTCTGTTGGCCGATCGAAGGCTGCTGTGACTCGAATTTCATGCTGTGTTCATTTTTCCCGTGCAGTCAAGGAAAAGCACCGTGATTGTAGATTGTGTGGGAGTAAAAAAATACAAAACTAAAAAAAACATGGGAGACGAGACCCTGCAAGCTGTAGGCCGCATCGGAAACGGTTCTCTACGGTCGTGAGAAATTAGGATTATAAAAGCTGTGTGCAGCATGCAGAACAAAATGTTATCATATTCTGGCAGTAGAAATTTAAATGTGCTTTTTGGAAAATATTTGTGGTGCCTTCTTGCAGAAGCAGCTCCAAGATGTTTTTATTCACGACCTAAATTTTTTTCTTCCAGATAAATTTTGACATACTTTATTTACTCGGTCAGCTCTCACTTCTGGCACTGCTGTAAACTGGTGTTGTTTTTTTTGTTTGATGCTGATGTGATTTGAAGACTTGCATCATTTTGTTTACTTGGAAACAAGGGAAAATAATGCATTTTTAGCAAGCTCGTACGCAACAATGGAAATCGTTCCCGTTTTACCATTTGGCTCATAAGTACCTCATTCTTTCCTTTATCTAAAAATATCAAAATCGGACAGAAATTTGCATTTTAAGTTTGCCTGTTGACCTGTTGAAGATACTAACCTTGAAGGGTTCAAAGTCAAAGTAAAATTTGGGTCAACTTCAGAGGCTTATAAATGACTTAGCATAAATTTTTCAGACCAAAAATATACATCAAATGTAAGCTCAATTATTCACTTTTTCTCTCTGAAAGTGTCGTTTTTGGCCCGCAAAAAGCGACGTGTCGAGAATAAAAAGTGTGCAGGGTATTTTGAGCAGTTTCGGTAGAATGGCCACTGTCACGCGAGCCACATCGGTTGCAATAAAGCAGTCAAAAAAGAGGTTTCTTTGGCTCCTTGTTTTTAAAACGTTAATACATTAAAAACATAGACTTTTCACTTAGAGATAACTATGTTACTGTGGCTTAGGGGCATTACCCGGTTTACTTTTCTACGATGCAAATTTATTTATATTGTAACAATATTATTTCGTTGATCCGAACTGATAAACCAAAGATACTCTTACCTTAAGACATCATCTTGTGAATCTCTAGTCTCAGGTTATCACTCCTTTTACCAGACTTGTTGGTTGGATAAGTAACTATAATTTGTACATTGAAAAACCAAAAGTTACAGGACCTTTTTGAAACCATGCCAAACTATGCACTCCGTATTTAAATTAGCATAAATGTGCGACATGAAATCTGAGCTTTTCCTGATAGGCACGATATAGGTTAGCGTGACGCAGTGACTACCTAAGGGGCTGTTCACATGATACTTAAATGACTTTCATTACAGAACAAGTTCATTCCATCCCCATATGTATCTGTATCTGTTTACGTGATACCAAGACGAAATTTCGTTTCTGCACAAGTCATTCCGGAATGAGTTCATTCCGGTTTTCAGTCCGAAAGAAATTCTTGTTCTGGTATGACATTTCATTCTGGTCTCATGTAAACTGAGAACGAACTCCGTTCCGAGATGAAAAAGCAAACCTTGTAGTCTGGGGAGAGTGGCGCATGCGTATAATTTTCAAGATGGCGGACAAAACGGTTCTTTCCAAGGTGGCTGAGCCGGTCGATTTTGTCATGTGAATGCAGTACGAACTTCATTCTGGAACGAAACTCATTCCGGCATGAAACTCATTCTGGAATCATGTGAACAGCCCCTAAATGGGCTTAAACCAGGAGCCCTTGCTTAAACATATATTAGTTTTCTGACAAATAGCCGTTTTGAATGTATATATACGAGGTGACATTTCTCTAATGAGGGAAGGGATCCTGGGGAGTATTTCACTTATTTCAGAGGGGGTGGTTGGAAAAACGAATATTCCCGCAAAGCTTTTGCGGAGGAAAGACCACAAAAACACCAGGGAAAGAAAATTCAAGCAAGGCTTTTAGCTACAGAAAAAATGAATAAATAACTCAAAATCATGATAACTCTGCAGAAAAATGCAAAAATTTAATGATACGTCTCTTATTGTCTTTGATTGGAATTAAATCGGACGTGTGAGTACTACTTTACACTCAGTTATCAAAAGGGCCACCACAAGAACAACTTGAAACCATTTCTTCTAGTAGGCTGATGTAGGGTACTTGCTTCTAAGTTTCAAAGGAGATACAAGTCAAAGCGCTCGCAGTGAAACTGAAAAAGTCCAAGTTTTTGGTTGCCGTTCTTTGCCATCAACGCAAATGTCATACTTGTCGTACACGATGAGATGTTCCAGTTGAAACCTTGAGAGGATATCTTGTTTTGCGGTACTCGGAAAGGTTTTTTTTTCAAAGGCGTGGAAATCGTTTGCCGCTAGATCCTTAACGCAGTGGCTAATGCTGGGCCGTCAGACACTTCCAATCGGAACCTGGCGATCCCGCTTATTTCCGCCCACGGTACTGCATCTGCGTCCACTTTCCTTCTTGATGAATGGCCAATATTGAACTTTTTTTCGAGGTAGACTTTTTTATCATCGAAGCGGGAAGCTTTCTTTGTTTCTTCTCTTAAGGGCCCAATACTCTCGCAAACTAGCTTACGAACAACGTCTGAGGCTATGTTCACACAGAACAGTTTCCAAACGGTTCTGGACCAGACCAAGTCTGTTCACGTGGGACCGTTTCATTAATGAGCTTCTGTTTACACGGGACCGGTACAGAAGTGGTCCGGCATCACTCCACTTCTGGACTAACGTCAGAAAATCAGAAAGACGAAAGACGATCGAAGAAGGCTGAATCTATCGATTGAAAGAAGCGAAAGGCCTCTGACCGGATAATAAATTACCCCATCTCTGCCGATCACAAAATACATAAAGCTTTAACCTTCTTCTTTTAGCTTTAAACCCAGAATTACAATAAGTTATGTGGCACTTGGGGACCGGTCATTATTTATCGCCTAGGGGGGTCGGGGGATTTGGAGGGGGGGGATCACTTGATTTTTAGGAGAACAGAAGGGAGCATCAGTCGTAATTGAGAGCCCAAGAGGGGGGGGGGAGGGGAGAGGATTCAGAGCGGGGACCATTCAGATCTGCTTGGACAATGCCAGTTTGAGAGGATACAAAACAATTGTGCTCGTTTTACTGGGAGATGATAGCGTTTGCAGTGTCAATTTTGCTCTAAACAACTTTATTTAAAAAACGGAAGTCTGTCATACTGGCGAGTGTGCCCTTTCAATTTATGTCGAGAACGTTTTATGTAAACAGTCTTTTATAGTTTTCTTTTTATAACGTGCTTATGCCTTAGCTAATATTCATCTTTGAACATGACAGGTGAATTCTGAATGGTGCATGAACCATAACCCCTAAAAACTGGAACATTATGAAATAGCGTGTTTGTTTAATTATAAAGCATTTATCGCCTTCCCCAGGAATGGGCTCCCCGTCTCAGCTCTATACTAAATCCGATGCAACTGCTTCATTTCCCTCTTGAGCCTCATCATCCGATTCAACAACGATAAAAATAAGTTGAGAGGTCTGCACGATTCTTGCGCAGGTGTATTAGCCATTCTCATAGTTTTGATCTCCCGACTATATCTTTAAGAGACCTACCCCTTTTGTATGCTATTAGAGGAGGTTCTTTGAATTATATTTCTTTGAGCAGTGGTTATTTTTCTATTAAATAGCAGTGTTTCATGAGCATATTTGTTTTGAAAAGTTTAGTACTGCTGAGTGGTATTGAGTTACAAAAGGCAAGATTTTTTGTTTGTTTTTGGTCTTGGTTGAAAGGTCTGCTTTCTATTTTAAAAAATCACTTCCGAGAGAGTTCTTTGGGCAAGACCTTCTTGGTAACCTCTCTCAGCACGATATGGTTGGAAGTGTTAAACACTGTTTTAAACACTGTTTTAGAAGAATTTGTTATAAGCAGTCTTTAGGCCTCTCCTTTTGACGAAACCTTTCTTAACTTCTGGGCCCGGATGTTCAAAAGCCGGTCAAGGCTAACCCAGGATTAAAAGTTTTTTAGGTTTCCCGTTTCTCGTGTTAAAAAGCGTTTTCCCAGCATATTTTAAGTAGCCGTTTAAAAGCAACCAAAGTCAATTAACACTAATCCTGGGTTAACTTAACCCTGCTTTGAGCAACCAGGTTGGTAACACGATGAGAAGTATGTGTGTACTGACATTTTTCAGTGGGCTTGTTGCGGTGCGTATGTCAAGCACTGATTTATATATGAATCTTTGGTCTTTGTAAACGCTAGTGTCCAGAAAAATAGTTTCTGTATCAGAAATTTCAGCCGTGAACCTGATAGTAGGATGATCGTTATTTGCGTTAAAACCTCCCTCTTGATGTCCCAGAGGGAGAAAGTGTCGTCGATATGTCGTTTCCAAACGAAAGGTTTGAATGCGCTTTGGCTAAGGATTTCTGTTTCGCCTTTGCCCATATAAAATATCTGATTGGCAAATGCGACCGCCATTTTAGTGCTCATGGCGGTTCCATGTGTTTGTAGGTAATTTTTACCACAAACTGGAACGAGTTTTCCTGCAATATTAGCCTAAGCGCTTGCGCAAATAAACGTGTGTCGTTATAGAAAGAGTCGTATGCATGCCTCGCATACTGTTTGAATTCCCTCCTCTTGTGGAATATTAGAATAAAAGCTCGTCACGTCCATTGATATTAGGATTACGTTCTCTGAAACTTTAGTCCTCTCAATGAAATTAATAAAGTCAGCTGACCGTATCTTTGAGAAATGACTTCTGCTGTTTTGCTATCGGCTGGAGTAGTTTGTCGACAAATGCCGGCTCTATTGGCCCTGAAACCCCCGAATTGGAATTTCTTAAGTGTATCGGAAATATTGGAATTCGAGGTGGGGGTTTGGTGTTTGACAAAGCCATTTTTAGTCATTTCGTAAATGTCGTGTTCATTGTAACGTACTGTAATTACAGTCAAAGCGCTTCACGCATGAACGATCGTGGAATGAAGATTGCATTCTTCACGTTCGCATTCCTTTCTTTAATTGGATAAACGTATTCTTGTACATTACCGCGGCCGAGGGTGGCCACGGTAAGTCACAACTGAAAAGTCGTAAGTAGTAATTTCAGTTACAACTTACTATGTACTAATTTTGAATTGACGACTTACGAGTTAACAGTTTGCCACCTACAACTTGCCTCTTGCCCACTTACAACTTAACGACTTAAGCACTTGCGACTTTCGACTTACGACTTACGACTTAGACCACCCCTCCCCTCCCTCTTACTTTACATGCCTGGCCGAGAAGGAATAGGCCCAGAACAGTGAACTTCGAAATGGCGGAGGAAGTCCATCTAGACTAAATACCGGGCAGTTTGAAATTTTCAAAGTATTTGGACTGAAACGCTTATTCTAACGTTCTGAGAGTATTCGGTATTTGTTGAGAAATGACCAAGCGATTAAAAAGACCATTTTGCTTTTGAAGTTGACGAGGTTTCCGAGCTTGTGCATACTAGAAAGTCGCTATATGTTCGCGACACTTTATAATTATTTGTGGCTAGGCCTACAAGTCAGAAACGCGCAGAAATTGGATTGAATTTTCAATGAAAACGTCCTGGAAGTATTCGGAGTTTGTTTAGAATTAAGAAGCGATTGAAAAGACTAGTTTGGTTTTGTAGTTGGCGAATTTTCCGAGCTTGAATCTTGCGTGCATGATCCCTGTCTGACCCGAGCCGTCACGCCACCGTAGTGACATGTCACGGATGCTGTAGAGTTGTTGTCATTCCAGAAATGTGGCCCCCAAAACCACTATAGTTTTGAATCACTTATCACCGCCATACAAAGTTACAGGTTTGGCTATATCTCAAGCCGTGATAATTCTCCGAAACCAATACTACAAATAAAATGAAGGAAATTGCGTTTCTGCAGCTTATATTGTACCTTCCTCCGCCATTTTGATGTTCACTGTACTGGGCCTATTCCTTCTCGGCCAGGCATGTAACAACAACAACAAGATTTATTTGCATGACTATAACAAAATATTAAATACAGTATTCCAAAAGCCAGTTAAATTTAATTATTTAATCAAAAGAGATTTGTTCAAGCCTAAACGTCGGCTTTTTATGTGTATAGTTTTGCAAATTTAATTAAAATAAAATTTCAATCATTGCTTATTTTAACCATTCAAAAGGGTAGTCATTGTAACTAGTTTGTCTCTCAATTCAACGCACGATGAGATGAATGAAATTAATTTAATGTTTATTAAAATAGTCAGTAGAATTCATAAGATGTAATAATAAGGTTTCATGTGATAGTAGTCGTAGAAATGGGATTTTAGGTTCTATTTTACAAAAGAACATGTCTCTTATTGAAGAATAGCCCGGACAATCTAACAAAAAATGAGTTTCACTCTTCAATTTTGTTACAATTTGCAAAGACTACATAACCTTTCATCACGAGGTATTTTGTCGTATCTGCCTGTTTCAATCCGAAGTTTGTGACTGCTAATTCTCAGTTGTACTAACGATTCTCTAAAAGGGTTCTTTCTTGTTAGATCTAGGTAGGTAGAAGGGCTATAATTCTTTTTGATTGTGTAATAAAGTAGGAGGGAGGGGAGGGGTGGTCTAAGTCGTAAGTCGTAAGTCGAAAGTCGCAAGTGCTTAAGTCGTTAAGTTGTAAGTGTGTAAGAGGCAAGTTGTAGGTGGCAAACTGTTAACTCGTAAGTCGCAAGTAGTAAATCGTATGTCGTCAATTCAAAATTAGTACATAGTAAGTTGTAACTGAAACTGCTACTTACGACTTTTCAGTTGTGACTTACCGTGGCCGCCCTCGGCCGCGGTATGTACATAGATTGAAAGATAGCGACTTTTCTTCGATGAACGAAATCGATTCTTCGAAAGTTGACACGTAACATCAGAAATCGTCTACATGGCGCACTCGGAAGAACTGCTAATCAATTACCTCAGGGATGTCATCCGTTATCAAGGATCTTTACCTCCACAAGGAAATGGTTGAGTCGTCGCGTGGACTGAATAGCGTCGGACGATTTTATGAACAGCTCCTTTCGGCACTCTCGTGTTCCGTGGAATATCTGACAACCCCAATCCAGCATTAGGTTAACGACCTCGTTCCTTGCATTAGAAGGCAAAGGTTTACCAGGATCGTAAAAGCCCCCAAGCGAATTTCTTGCCATTTGGCGTTAGGAAACCTAAACTTTCATGTTCCGATCATGTGCAAACCCTGTGCAAACCTATGTACACCGCAACACACCGCGGCGAAAACCGTTAGAGGTATGAAATTGTGGCGGTTGTTGTTTATATTTTAGCTTATTTTCTGCGATTTTCCTCCAACCAAAGAATAAGGTGCCTCGTTAAAATTAGAGACTCCTTTGGATTTTCTTTCTAAGGATTACTGTTGTTGATTTTCTCTTTACGGTTTATTTTTCTCGGGCTTATGTTCTTGCCATTTCTTTGCGCCGGGCTTGAAAACAATAAAAATATCACGCGTGACATACCGGAAAATTCAGCTAAAAAAACTAACTTTTCAGTTCTGTTCGGAAAGTTTGAATTATTATTACGATGTTACAAAAAAAAAATCGAATAACTAAAATAGTGTTTCGAATATAGAATCCAAGTTTTAAAGAATTGCTAAATTTCTCGAAGAATGAAATCGAAGAATGAACTAATCGATGAATATTTGAAGTTGAGCGTTCATGCGTGAGGCGCGTTGACTGTAATTGTTCGGATTGTTGTGCTTTGCGGGATTATGGATGTCTCTTCAACTATAGTTTCTGCAAGCCTGTAGTTTTCGATATTGTATAATTAAATGTGCCCCTCCTTTTTCTTGTCACCTAGGCTCATGAAAACAGATGTAGTCCTTTTGTCAGCTTTCCTGATGTTAATTTCTGTGTTGTTTTTCTTTTGTTACACTGTAAGTACATCATAGAAATACTACCTGTTTATGAACGTTAAAAACACTAAATATACACGTCGAAAGGTGAATATGAGTGCAAAGACATGAAGGGGGGGATCACGAAAGTTATCAATAGTTATGAGGGGGGATCACTTCAGTGGAATAACATTTAAAGGTGGGATCGGCAAAATTTCACCGCCTTTAGCCCAAATCCTCCGAACCCCCCCCCCCCCCCCAGGCGATAAATAATGACCGGTCCCTTAATATTTCCGTTATCTCTGACGAATTCTTAATATTTTTCATGACTGTTTATGCATCGGAAATGTAAAAAAGAGTAACCAATATTTTTCGGAACTACATACACAGGTAAAAGTATATCTACAGTTGTTTCATGCGCATAAACAAAAACCAGTAAAGGTAATTTCCATGTCAGACATACACCTTATTTGGTGTACAGAGATTGGGAAGGCAAAACAGGCATATGGGCCTATGGCCCCTGGCTTTCCAAAGGTATGGGCCATTTCTAAAAAGTATGGGCCATGGCAGTAGTGGGATGGGCCAGAAGTTCAAGAAAAGAAATATTGGTATTTTAGTAAGGCATGTAACTTTTGATAGTGTGTATCATACAGCATCTTGTAGTTAACATTAAAATGAAATAGTTTTATTCAGGTTTTACTTTAACCAATCAAACTCAACGGCTGTCAGTGCACTAAACTTATGAAGGTGTTCATATCCTTACTCTTACATAATCACGTTTCTTCTGTAAACTGACTGAACAGACTTACAGTTACTCTTGAAACGTATTCAATACATTGCATACTCAATAGAGAACTGGAGAAACAATTCTGTGTGATAATTACTAACTCAACTATGAACTGTAACATTAGAAGTCGCAAAACTAGCGTAAAATCTGTAGCTAATGATACACTTACAGTAAATATTTCAAAGAAAATCACACAGGTTAAATTATGGATTCTGACTTTGACTATCCTGATTCAACTTAACTTTGACACTGACACTGACTTGTGTTCAATCATAGATTCAGAATGAATGATTCCAGTTAACTTTGACAAACATGATACTGTAAAGTACATGAAGTAAAATCCAAGCTACTCTTTCAGTTCGTACCACACCTGTACTAGTTCTTTCCCAGTTAATAAAATTATACCTATGTACTTGTTTTCTGACTCCTAACACTGTAGTCTTAGCTGTTTATAGAGCCATTTAAGTCAGCTCACTAATTCCGAGTCTCAGGTCTTGTGATTGAATCCAAGATTTGTGTCAGTTACTATTAACTCAGACTCCCTTAGTTAGAGTGTGAGTTACAGAAAGACTTGACTTAAGAATCCTTTTCTTCCGTTGGTGCCAAATTACGAGTGCCTTACTAAAATCGTGTTCTTTCAAACCCTTGCCATGGATTCTGACTCGTAATAGCTTGTCACTGATTTCAGGTGCCAGCCTGTTCCTCAATTTGGTTAGGATGAGATTTTGTGCAGAAAAGGTTCTCTCACAATCGGCCGTGTGGAGAGGCAACAATAGTGCAATCTGCCCAAGTCTGATGAGATTGGGAAGCTCGTCAGCGTGGTGTATTGTAAGGAGTTGCCACAGCTCCTTCATCTGATCAACTGGGTAGTGGAGGGACCTCACTATAGATTTTGCTCTAGCCCACTCTCTCCTTACTTCAGTCTTGCACACCACAGGAGGATAACGTTTGCCCTTATAGACCTATAATGTAACACAAAGAATAGATTTCAAGTATACTTCAACTGCAACAGAACAACAAAAGAAACTGAAAAGTAAAAACTGTTCGAAAATATATTTTAAAGATTGGGGCTTTTGGAAAGTACCTTCTCTTCTTCAAAGTGTTTAAGAAGCTCTTCTATTTCTGTATTTCCAAACTCCTCTGGATCCTTGACAAAGTTGATGGGCCGCATTGCCAGTACAAAGAAGCTGTTCATCATACTTTTGTTTGGGAACCTAAAGCGTAGAATACAATGTTGGCAAATGATTAGAATTTTAACATGCATTTCTTCAGATTTGTCCTAATTCTAATTGTTAATTGTAAACATTTTGTGTTTATATGACATTACTTCAGACTATGAAAAACTAAAAGAAAAGAGAAAATAAGAAAATGAAAATATGTTGGTGAATTCCGAGTGAGGAACATGTTACCGTTTGTTTATGTTTGATATAAGCTGATCAAGAAACTCGTTCTTCAGAGCTGCAAATGATTCCGAAGTTGCTTCACCACGAACAACGTGCCCTTTAAACTCATGGTGGCCAGTGACTTTAACAATATCCTTGTCAAATCTCTCAATGTGAGTGGGAAACTTTTGTTTTCCATTCCTGTATGCTTGAAGGTCATCTAAGCACTGGTCAACAGAAACCTGAGAGCACAACAACAACTGACTTTACTTATATACAAATGCACATTTGGGGCATTTATTCCATTACCATGCAATTAATTTTTAAGTATTGCTGAAAAAAATGTACAGAATGTACAGAATTGTCATAGAGCTTGTTGTTTCTTTTAAAATAAACAAATACAATCAATACCTTTGCTTTGGCAACAACAAGATCCTGTGCCTGAAGTTGCAGGCATAGACGGGAGACAATAGGCAATACGTCCATCAGGAGGTAGGGGAGGTATATAAATTGCGTTGAGGCCATAGCCTTTAACAGTCCCTTAGCCTTGGGGTCTTTAGAAGCCTTCCTTTGATGAAAGTAGCTTATCAGTGGGTCTAAGGTACGGTAAACAGCCTCCACAGCTTCATAACAGGACAGCCACCGAACTGCATGGATTTCTTTGTACTTAAGTACAGGGTGATTGAGAACTTCCTGAACTTTATGTAGCTCCTTCTCCCTTGTTGCTGAAGCTTTCAGGTAATAAAACAGCGACGTAAGCCACTCCTGGTACTTCTTTAAGCGTGGTATGTCACTTGCTGCTTGACTAGTGCAAAGGGCAAACCTGTGTGCCATGCAGTGAATATGTACCATGTGTGCATTTTGCTCCTTCAATCTTCCTTTCACCCCTTTATTTTCCCCAGTCATGACACTCGCTCCGTCAGACCCAAATCCAATCATCTTTGAGGGGGGAATATTCCTTTTCTGGGCTTCGTTTAAAATCTCCTGGGCTAGACCTTCCCCTGTGCCATCTTCATACTCCACGTCCCTCAAGTAAACCTTTTCTGCCACTGACGTTTTGGGGTCAACAATTCTTGCATGCATTGTCATCCTTTTTTATTGGAAATGTCTGTACTTTCATCTGCAAGCATTGTTACGAATGGTGATTGCTGAATCTTTTCATTAAGGTCTTCATCGATTTGTGAACTTATAGCTGTCAGTATCTCGTTCGCAGTGTAGTAGCTTTCATAATCTACTCTCTCACTTACTTTCAAACACGCTATCTTCGGCACTCCGAGATCCTTAAGCAGTTGCATCAGACTTTCGTACTTTGTCAATGGTAAGTTCTCCGAAGCAAGCCAATAGACCACCTTCATTGCCTTAATCATTGCTTCATCCTCCTCACTAAATGCTTTTGAAACAGCAGCCTCAAAGTTTGCACTTAACTCGACTGCACTCACCGCCACTTTGTGATCCGTCAGTTCTTCGTGTCTCGTCAGGCTACTTGTTTTAAATGTTTTGCAGCCAGTTGTCATTGTGTTTTTCTTCTCGTGTTTGACACAGATCTTACAAAACATGGCTTCTCCATCAAACGATAGCCACGGCCACAAAGTTAGCCACTTGTTTTGGAATTTTCTTTCTTCGGCACTTGCAGGTGTGTCAGATGTGCTTGTTTCATCTGGCTCGTTTGCAGCATTGTTACCTTCAGCTTCACGATCGTTTGCACTCTCAGCCTCATACACAGTGGCACCGGTGTTTGTGGCAAAAAAACTGGAAAGTTTTCTTTGGGCACCGTCTAATTTAAGAACCTCTTTGGGGGGCATTAGCCGAGGGCCAAAGTACAGAAAATAAACAATCATGGCCGCCGATGAAAGAACCTCGTTTGGAGGCTGAGTCCGAGCAGAGGTCTGGGGACGAAAATAAGCGCACACGATAGATCGTCCATCGAAAACGAAGATAAAAGTCGATGCAGTGATCGATATTTCGTTCTTTATTTATCATAACAGTAGAAATTACACAGAGACTATTGTTTTGGCTTTTGTTTCAGTTTTAAGAACGGTATGCGTAACTAATGTATGGGGTTATACGGAAATCTTTAAAAATATTCTACATCTGACACACCATTATGCGGCTCGGGCGCATCTTGGGCCCTGTAAGTAGTTTTATAATGCGCCATTTTCTTTACTTTTGCGCCATACGCGCATGGCGCACGTCCTTCCCAATCTCTGGGTGTATAAACAAGATTACACAGTGTATTATGCTGGCACATTTTGTGCGTTCTCTTGTCCTTGTACAGTAAAATGACGCAACAGTGGAATAATAAGAGTGAAATATTCAGTTTGCTACACTTTTCCAGATGCCATTTAAGTGAGTCAAGCGTAAGTTACACCCTTGTGTTTCTATTATCATTCTTACAGAGAAAAAAGGGAAGAAAAGCGTTCGTCCCTACTGACATGTCATCGTGCAATAACTGGTTTATCGCCCTCACGACGTTTTTCGTCGTCTTCGTGAGGCAGTTCTCAGCAAGAATCAATTCCAGTTATCAACCTCTGGGTAAGTTTCAAATATCGTTTTGTTGTTATGGTGTCCACAAGATTATGGCCATCTGCCAACAAAAAGACCCACAGCTGCGGAACATACCACGGGGTTTGAATTAGAATCTGCTTAGAAATATGTTAATTGCAAACATTTTTTTGCAGCAAATAAGAGTGTCAATTGTGTTTCTTTAAAAGAGACATATTTGTAGATGTTAAGTTCTAGACCTAAAGATAGTTTTCGTACTATTTCGTTTTGTCATCGGCCTCTACTCATACTTCGTAATTAATAAACTTTAAGACCCTAGCAATACCTTCTTTATTAAAAGCCGAACCTTTGGTGTTTGGAAAAGACCCATTTTTTTGTATATTCGAGGAGGTTGAAAAGTAATTTCAAACACTCATACGTGAGGACCCATATGAATTCTTGCTTACACTTTTTAATCCATTTTGTCATGTCAAACGTTGTTGTTAGCTAACTGTCAACTATCTTTTAAGACTGATTCATAAAAGAATACATAAACTGAAATGGTTGTAACAAGGCCCACTTTGAGTAGTAATAATAATTATTAAAAACTGGACTAGGTATATTGGATTTCTACCATTCTGATTGGCTGAACGGAGCCAGGCTATCAGCTCATATACCTGCTGTGACCAAATATGGACAATGAACGCTCAACAACAAAATGATCAAATTGAGCTGGAAGCTTTTTTCCTCGCCAGCAACCCGGCGAGAAAAATAGACAAGAAAAATCACTTGGCAGCGAATTTGAATTAAGCAGAAATTCCAACAGCGTCACTAACAGCGTCGTCTAACACAAGTCAAAATTGTTTGAAGAAACTGTGCAGAAAAAGAAATTAGAAATTTAAGCGTTGAACGTTGTGTTTACAATTAATTTCTTTCATCGATCGTTACGTCGATCATTAAAATTGAACAAACGGTAGGTTTTATCAGGAAGCCTTTCCACTTCAAAATATCAAGACGAGACAAAATAAAACACAGTGAAATGGGGCAGAAGCATTTAATAACAACTGTCACACATTCATGACGATTCGGTGCGAAAATCATGAAGCAGTCTAAACAAGAACTAAACAAACTACAGCTGCAAACTACCAAGAAGGCCGAAGGAAGGGAGAAAATTTTTTTCGGCTTTAACACGCAAAATTGACACTGGTTTACCTGCACTCGTTGTAGCTCTGTGTTCCAACAGGTCCAAATGCTCAGATAGAAATCGGATGCCATGTAAACGGAGTTGAATCGCTTTTCCAGTTGTTTGAATGTTGTTTTTACCATTCCGTCCGCAACCTCTAAACCGAGAACAACTGCATTTTGTGCTTTGCATTAAACAAACTATGATGGTGAATTCTAATGTTCCTCGCTACAGTAATCTTGCTTCTGAGCTGCATAGAAATTACTTCTTCAAGTTCAAATTGGTTCTGTCTTCATTTCGATCAAACACGCACATGATGGCTCCGTTGTGCGAACAGATTACAAGCTTGTTCTGTTTCAACTCCAGCAGCTAATATGGTGAAATTGTACAGCTTCAATCCGCTTTGAACGATGATTACAACAATGTTTCGGGAAAAATCAAACATGTACCATATTTCAGAGCCAATAATTAGAAGATTTTTTTCCCAAACTTGTGCCACTTCGTTCACTTTCGAGCAGTTTTCATTGATTCATTCAGCTTTGCAATGAAACGCTGCAACACTTCGCAAGGTTTTGGCGCCTTTTTCGTTCAGTCATGTGATCGATTCTTGCTCCCTTTTTATCCCTTTTCTCATTTTTCTGTTTCTTTCTTGATTTTTTTAACAAAAATAGTAGTTAAGTTTTTAATAAAACAATTATTCTACTCGGGCTTGCTGGATATCAAATGATTATAACCAACTCGGCGCTACGCGCCTCGTTGGTTATCTATCATTTCATATCCAGCGCGCCCTCGTAGAAAAATTGTTAAATATAATCACAGTTCCAAGGGCGCATTTTCAAAGACCCAGAGATGTTTACAATACTGAAAAATATGAACAAATATATATAGCAAATAAAAATATTAACCTAGGTAAACCTGGCTTTAAGTAAATTTGTTTTCAAAGGTGAATTGAAATTAGACAGTGAGTCAGCGTTTCTGATTTGGCTTGGCATTGAGTTCCATAATCTTGGCGCATGAATGGAGAGAGCGCAGTCTCCATAGACCGCCGAGTGTGATGTAGGAATAGCCAGCAAATTCTTTGTTGAGGAGCACAAACTTCTAGAGAGATTGTACTGTTCATATAGACTAACTATAGAAGGAGGGGCAAGACCATGTAAAGCCTTAAATGTTACTAATAATACTGTGCTCATTGCGCCCAGCTCTACTAAACAACTACCCCTGCTGCTCCACATAAAAAACCTACCCTTCCTCCCTCCCCCCAAAAACGGGAGTTTTGTGGCCGTCCTTTGAAAATGGAAATACGAGGTGTCATTCCATTATTGTTTAATTGGGTGTGACAAGTTCACCAGAAAACCGCTTCAGCTGCAAATGGTATTGCCAAGAACTGATGAAAAGGCGGCTGCATGCATTTTTAAGTTTACAAATAGTGACAATTCTTTGAAGGTTTTTCTACGAAACGGCAGTGCATCCTTTATTACCCCAGTTCTAGAAGACCAAAACGCCTGGTCTGAATATAGTTTCTCGCGAGAAACAAACAAATTAAAGTACGTTTTTCTATGAGTCTATTCTCTTGAATAATTCCTCTTTTTGTGTGATTTTACAGTACCACTTTGTTGGAAAAAGAAACAAGATCGATTGCCATCTTTGCAGCTTTATGCAAGCATTATTGCGTTGCGGGATGACGTGATGCCTAATTGCATGTTGCTTCTTATTTAGCTAAATAGGCTGAGCTTAATTCTAAATTAGGAGGTATGATCCAGAGAGGTACTAGGAACCATCAGTGCAAATGTGCGAGGGCCACTGCAACTGTGAAAAAAGTAAAATCTATGGGTTTAGGTTAAATGAAATAATACAAAATGTTGGGGTCAAAGAGAAGAGAGCGGCGAAAGCTTATTTTAAAAGCCCACAGTTCCTTAATTACTAATATTGGTGAGAAGATCTTTCCAGTCGTTAAGTGTCCTTGACATGAAACTGCATGTACTCACGGTGTTTTTTTGGCACTTAGCGCAATAACTTTGTTTGAATGAAACTGTTTGTTCCAATGTTATTATCATAGCAACCTTTCACAAAGCGAGCGGATCTTCTTGGCACTCTTTCAATATCTTTAATGCGTTTGTGAGTGCACAAGCTCCAGGCAGTGGCAGCGTATTCCAGCTGGGAACTTGCCAAACAGACCTACCAAGTACTTAAACGAGACCCAACGCCAGCACTTCAACGCAAACTTAACAGCAAACTACTTGACCTCAAGAAAACTGGCGCTATTGACATTCAACGCTACAACAGACTGAAGTGCCGTGTACCACAACCACCGAAACTTTACGGACTACCGAAACTGCACAAACCTAACATACCCATGCGACCCATAGTCTCATTCTGTGGGTCCCCGACTTACCAACTGTCCAAATACTTGACTACCGTACTGAAACCTTTGACCGACGAATCACGACACAAACTACAGTCGACTGAGAACTTTATTGACGCAATCAAGACAGTACAAGTACCTGACGACTACAAACTAGTGTCTTTTGATATGAAATCACTGTTCACCAGTATTCCACTTCAACTGGCTCTAGACTGCACTGAGACCGCCATCAACAACTCTACTATTGAACTACCGCTACCTACAGACGACTTAATGGACTTACTGAACCTTTGTCTTACTTCTACGTATTTTCAGTACAACGGCAAGCACTACAAACAGTTGCACGGAACAACTATGGGCTCACCAGTTTCCGTTGTTGTTGCAGAAATCGTTATGCAAAACATCGAGGAACTAGCCCTCGCAACTTACAAACGAACACTACCACTCTGGCTACGTTACGTTGACGATACCTTTACAGCCGTACACAAAGACGAAATCGACGATTTTCACGAACACCTCAACGGACAAAACGCCGACATACAGTTTACTAAGGAGATCGAGGAAAATGGTAAAATACCTTTTCTAGACTGCTTAGTTACCCGCGACAATAACAAACTACGGACGACAATTTACAGAAAACCGACACATACTGACAGACTACTCGACCAATCATCTTACAACCCAACTTCTCACAAAGCTACGACTATACGAACCCTGACAAGACGCGCGCAACTAGTTTGTGACTCACCTGACAGCTTAACGGACGAAAACAAGTACTTAGACAACGTTTTCAACAAGAACAATTACAACCGGGACTTTATTAGACACAACACTTACAGAAACTCCGAACCAAACGCTACGAACACTAACGCGACACCTGTCACTACTGCAACCATACCTTACATCAAAGGGACTTCTGAAACTATCGCACGAATCCTACAACCCTACAACATCCGCGTTGCTCACAAACCTATCACTACTTTACGACAGCTACTGACGAACGTTAAAGACAAAGACGAACCGAGCGACAGACGGGGAGCAGTTTATAAAATCAAATGCTGCGACTGCCAGGCCACTTATATTGGTGAGACCGGCAGAAATCTGAACGTCCGACTGACTGAACACAAACGAGCGACTAGAAATGGTGATATCAACAATCACATTGCTGAGCACCATTTAAAAACAAACCGCAGAATCGACTGGGACTCTGCTGAATGCGTTACCTACAGTACGGACTACTATCAACGAATCACTCTGGAAAGCTGGTTTACTAACTTAGAACAAACACCACTGAACCGTTGCCAACAGCTACCTGCACCTTACAAACGACTGATTGCCGACAATAACAAGACAGACAAACAATAGACAAACTGACTCATTTGACTAACAATAGACCAACGGACATTTGACTAACAAAAGACTGATCGAAACGCACCAATCACGTTTACAGTCTTCACAGCCAATAACATCACGGCTTAAATGACAGACGACCAATAACATCACGAGATCGTCGACCAATCAGGACAACGACCAGAGACTTATAACATCTACTGACGATTTACAGTTCACTTGACTCTGATGATGACTTCCGCTCAGGTTGTCGAAACGTCAGTCAATGTCACCTCAAACAGTCCTTCTCAGGACTACACTCACCCGGACGATCACAATTTACCGAATTATGAAAGCAAAGTGTGTTGATTCTTTGACTTTCTTTGGGCAGTTGCTAAGATTTCTTCGCATAAAAATTAGTCCGAGGTAGCGGTTTGCTCTATCGACGATAAATATTGGAAAGGAGCTTGCTCTGATCTAAAAAAAAACTAATAAATGAGCTTTTTATCTAACTTGTCCTTCTACGCTGCTGAATGTTTAGCGTGTGAGAACCGGATTTATTGATATACATTCGACTACCAGGTTGGAAAATAAACTCAAGTGCTCAAGCGAGGGCCGTCACTGCAAATGTGCGAGGGCCAACTGTGAAAAAATAATTAATATATGGATTTAGGTGAAACGAAATAATATAAAATGTTCGGGTCTCAGAGAAGTGAGCGGCGACAGCTAATTTTAAAAAAAGCCCACAGTTCCTTGATTACTAATATTGGTAAGAAGATCATTCCAGTCATTAAGTGCCCTTGACATGA
Organism: Siderastrea radians; assembly: GCA_964017195.1. Taxonomy (NCBI): domain Eukaryota; kingdom Metazoa; phylum Cnidaria; class Anthozoa; order Scleractinia; family Rhizangiidae; genus Siderastrea; species Siderastrea radians. The sequence continues at coordinate 13,751,288 of OZ024888.1, read as the reverse complement.
AACTGTTCTCACAGGTTTTTTTTTTGACAAATAGCGCAATAACTTTCTTTGAATGAAATGAAACAAGGGTGTTGTCATAGCAGCCTTTCACAAAGCGAGCAGATCTTCTTAGCACTCTTTCAATATCTTTAATGCGTTTCTCTGTGCACGAGCTTCAGACAATGGCAGCATATGCCAGCTGGGAACTTGCCAAAGCTAAGTAGGTTGATGCTTTGACCTTCTTTGGGCAGTTGCTAAGATTTCTTCGCAGAAAAATTAATGATAGGTAGCGGTTTACTCTATCGACCATAAATAGTGGTAAGGTGCTTGCTCTAGTCTAAAAAAACTTATAAATAAGCTTTTTGTCTAACTTGTCCTTTTACGTGACGAACGTTTAGCGTGTGAGAACCGGATTTCTTACTTCGCCGTCAGGACGGGGTCTAGTAATACCCGTTTTTTTTAGTGGTCACTGGCCCCAGACCTCCAGTTTTCGCTCGGCCAAACGAATGCGTTTTGCAAACGTTCGGTCAACACAAGCATTATCTTCTGTCGGTTACCGCCGATTCGCCAAAATCTTCATGAAAGACGGTGTAAAAAATTACGAGAGATGCCATGCAATGCAATCTCTTCGACGAGAGCAAGGACAAATATGCCGATTCGATCGGGTTACTCGAGCGAACCATAGCTTTACAAACAAGGTTAAATAAACAGTGAAATGCAAGCATATTTAATTTTGGCAGTTTTGCTCTGCTTCACCAAAATCTCTAGGGAAAGATGTGTAGAAAAGTACAAGAAATTCAATGGAGTTGTCTTGTATGCGACGAGAGCAAGGACGAAGGTGCTAGCGAGCTTTGAAGCTGGCATGAATTCGCCTAACTTGCCGTAACACGTAAACATTACGTCATTGAAAAACAAAAGCCGATTCGGGGAATTTCCTTGCTTTCGCTAAAGCATTCATCGAATCGTGGCCTAAAAGTAGACTTTTACGTTTCCTTTTTCAGTAGATAACCGTTCCCCTTAGATTTTAGGATAACTTCTTCTTTATCAATAAATCTATTTACATTTCCGTGCCCTTGAATTAAGATGTCACTTTATTAAAAAAAAAAAACACGCCACGTAACTGAGTCATGCTATGGTCAAAACTATTTCGTCACGTTCTTCTTCGCAAGTCTTCTTCGCGAGTGCCAGAACAGGTGGGTGACCAAAGAATGAAGGATGGGAAAGGTATTCATACTATTAGGGATTCATGTTATCACAAGGAGAAGGGTGCAGAGAAGACATGGGTGGGAAGAGGGGGAGGGCAGTAAACACATTAATGGTAATATAAATCAACAACTTCAAACATTTACATCACTTGAGCTCATATCTTAAGTGACCGTAATGTATTTTCCACCCCGATGAGAGGGGGAAAAATGGCGGGGTCCAATACCCCTGGGATTTTTCTTGTTTATAAACATTCGACTAACAGGTTGGAAAATAAACTCAAGTGCTCATGCGAGGACGGATATGAATTATTAACTGTTTACACTTTCTCCTAAATCCATCTTTTCATGTCAAACATTGTGGCTAGTTTTTTCTTAACAATGTTATCGCTATCGCTAGTTATGTAAAAAATCAGAAACTGATTTTGTCTAACTCGGCTTACTTTGAACAGCAAATGTTACACCCTAAAAAACAAAACAACATTTCGTGACCTTTATTTAATTTTAAAATGGAATACTGCCATTTTCGCCCTTTTCAATTCAGAAGCTCAGGCTAATTAACAATTATTCTACGAGGGTGCGCTGGATATCGAATGATAGATAACCGACGAGGCGCGTAGCGCCGAGTTGGTTATAATCATTTGATATCCAGCAAGCCCGAGTAGAATAATTGTTTTATTAAAAACTTAACCACTATTAAAAAAAAGGCAAGAAAGAACGGGAAAAATGAGAAAAGAAATCTACACGGAACAAGAATCGCTCACATGACTGACCGAAAAAGGCGCCAAAACCTTGCGAAGCGTTGCAGCGTTTCACTGCAAAGCTGAATGAATCAATGAAAACTGCTCGAAAGTGAACAAAGTAGCACAAGTTTTGGAAAGAAATCTCCTAACTATTGGCTCTGAAATATGGTACATGTTTGATTTTTCCTGAAACATTGTTGTTATCATCGTTCAAAGCGGACTGAAGCTGTACAATTTCACCATATTAGCTGCTGGAGTTGAAACTGAACAAGTTTATAATCTGTTCGCACAACGGAGCCATCATGTGCGTGTTTCATCGAACTGAAGACACAACAAATTTGAACTTGAAGAGGTAATTTCCATGCAGCCCAGAAGCAAGATTACTGTAGTGAGGAACATTAGAAGTCACCATCATAGTTTGTTAAATACAAAGTGCAAAATGCAGTTGTTCTCGGTTTAGAGGTTGCGGACGGAATGCCAAGCTTAAAAACAACATTCAAACAACTGGAAAAGCGATTCAACTCCGTTTACATGGCATCCGATTTCTATCTGAACATTTATGGACCTGTTGGAACACAGAGCTACAACGAGTGCAGGTAAACCAGTGTCCATTTTCCGTGTTAAAGGCGAAAAAAATCTCTCCCTTCCTTCCTTCTTGGTAGTTTGCCGCTGCATTTTTTTTAGTACTTGTTTAGACTGCTTCATGATTTTCGCACCGACTCGCCTGTGATAGTTTTTATTAAATGTTCCTGCCCCATTTCACTGTGTTTTATTTTATGTCTTGTCTTGATATTTTGAAGTGGAAGCTTTCCTGATAAAACCTACTGTGTTCAATTTCAATGATCGACGTGACGATCGATGGAAGAAATTAATTGTAAACACGACTCTTAATGCTTAAATTTCTATTTCTGCACAGTTTCTTCAAACAATTTTGACTTGTGTTAGACGACGCTGTTGGTGATGCTTGTTGGTGACGATGTTGGAATTTCTGCTCAGTTTATTGAAATTCGCTGCCAAGTGATTTTCCTCGTCCATTTTTCTCGTCGGGTTGCTCGCGAGGAAAAAACTTTCAGCTCACTTTGTTGTTGAGTGTTCATTGACCATATTTGTCGCAGCAGGTATATGAGCTGATAGCCTAGCTCCGTTCAGCCAATCAAAATGCTAGAAATCCAATATACCTAGTCCAGTTGTTAATAATAGCCGTTATGTTGTAAAGTGCGAAAACATCATTCTATTGACAGGGCATGACATGTTCAAGTAAATAACACTTTAGCTGCAATAATATTCGCGAGAACTGAAGAAAAAGCTTATGTGCTGTTTTCAGCATGCGAATTGTGCCAATTTTCTGAAATCAAGTTATGCTAACAATGCATCTTTCATTGCCTGTTATTCCCAGATTACCGTACCCAAATTGTGAATTAGCCAATCAGAAGCCTTGTTTACTGTCATGATTTTCTACGATATCAAGTAACTGACCTGATATCCTACGATATCATGGACAGTTTGTGAAACTCACATTTTTTTTGCAGACTTTAGAGGCGAAAATTACAACAGAGATACAACGAAACGTAAAACTATTACATTTGTTAAACGAGAAAGTAATTTGTTTAACGATAAGAGAGGGGAAAAAATACAATTTCGCGCCAAAATTGGAAGCGGCTACACTGGCGGGCGCTCGCGTGAACTTTACAGACAGCGCTGAAACTTTTTTGGTTTCAAAATGGAGCCGGATTTTCCAAATTTCTTTCTTAACTTGGACTTCCAAGATTCAGAAAATAAAACTCCAAACAAAAGAATTAAATAAAATGGCAGATGAGGAGTTAGAGAAGAGTATTGACGACCAGAAAGTGTAAATACCTGTCGCTCTACAACGCCTGACTGATCACGGTAGCTGAAAAAAAAAACACGCCGGGTCTTAGGACGAATTTGGGTACGGTAAATACCTAATCGCACCTTTTTTGGTACGTTTCGGCAGCATATCAAGCTCGTTTGGTCTCACCATGGGTATTTTGGCTCGACTGCGTCTCGCCAAAATACTAACCATGGCTCAACCAAACTCGCCTGATATGCCGCCGAAGCGTACCAAAAAGGTACGATCAAGTATAAAAACCAAGAAAGCCCGTTCTCAATGAAGTTAATTTAAGAAACATATAGACGTTTTTCTGTGAGTGCGTCGAGTTTCTTCAGTATTCCTTCTTTGTGTGTGTGTTTACCGTAACCAGGGTGACACACGTTTTTACAAGAAACAAGATCAGTCCCTTTGCATGCATAATTACTTTGTGAAATAAAAGAAAATGACGTTTAAACGCGATGCCTAAGTGCATATCGCCTCTTATCAACCCAAGGGGATTGAACTTAAATTTAAGAGTGACAAAACTAATCAGTAAACGCTTGTATGTCTGACTTGTCTTTCTTCGCCTTTCTCTCTCTCTCTCTCTCTTCTCTCTCTCTCTCTCTCTCTCTCTCTCTCTCTCTCTCTCTCTCTCTCTCTCTCTCTCTCTCTCTCTCTCTCTCTCTCTCTCTCTCTCTCTCTCTCTCTCTCTCTCTCTCTCTCTCTCTCTCTCTCTCTCTCTCTCTCTCTTTCTAACTGGTTAATAGGCAACCAAACTGTTGACTAGTTTTTATTATCGGTACCTATCTTTTAGTTAGTGTACAGTATTTACTTCTGTTTCAATACGGCTTTCATGTAAAGAAGTTTTTTTTTTTTTGTAAACTTATGAAATTACCGTATTCAAATAAAAGTGAAACAATCAATCAATCAATCAATCAATCTCTTTCTCTCTCTCCAAGGTTTAGACTGTGATTTCGAAAACTCTACTTTTTGTGGTTGGGAAAATGACAACACAGGCAGAGCGAAGTTTAACTGGACCATATGGTCAGGAGAGACACCCAGCTGGAGTACAGGACCTCGATCTGATGTTTCAGGTAGCATGACGCTTACTGCTTACGTACGTTTAATGTGAATGGTAGAGTCACAACTCTTCATGGAAGCGAGACTAGGGAATTTAAATAAAAGGACAAGATTAAGTACTAGGACAACCTTTCGAGTTTCGATTTGCATGAGATATTCTCGATTTTTGAGTGTCTTTCCCGTAGAGTGCCCTTCTCTACTTGTCAACAGCAACTGGGATGAGTGAGCTTTCTGAGAACTTGGTTGGTTTGAACTTTGAAAGACGTAAACTTATAGCATCACTGATATTTCCGCTCAAATTAAGGTCCCTGTTAGTTTGCGTGTCAGCTCAACCCTAGAGTTGATCAACTAAGAAATTCTGCATTTCAGTTGTCTTCGTCGATGAACTTTTGCTTTTGTGAACCTTGTCTCCCCTCAGTCTGGGATCCGGAACGTTTAGGATGTGGGGAAAGAATTTGGCCAAAACGAATAAAGAAACATGGAATGTCCTGATACGTCCTAAACCTTATTGTTTGGTATTTATAGGTGATGGAAAGTACGCATATTTACAAGCTTCGTTTCCGCGTCAGCATGGTGATATTGGTAGACTTATCAGCCCTAAAATGCAAGGTGCAAAATGTATGTCAATCATGTATCACATGTATGGAAGCTCTATGGGAAGCTTGATAATCTACATGAAGATAAACGGCAGTGAAACAGTGGAATGGATCAAAAGTGGTAATCACCCCGACCAATGGTTTGAGGCTGCAGTATTCTTTAATTCTTCTGCTGAATACAAGGTGACGAAAATATTTCAGATTGATGATTGTTGTTGGTACTGTTTTAATTATTGGGCATTGGTATTCAAGAAAAAATCCCTTGCGAACCTGAATTTTTTCAGGCTTCCTTTTCGCAACTCAGCAAAAGGGGCATATGTAACTGTGATGATCATCTTTATATTTACATCTTTATTCTGCGGTTCTAATAGGTATTTTTCAAGCATTCATTGTTTCATAAAGAATTTAGTAAAATCTGTTGCATCTTCCACTCCCTCCCCCGCTCCCCCACCCCAAAACAAATAAACATGATCCGTGGCCTTCGTTCTACGGCTCTTTGAAACTGATCCACAGATAAAGTATATTCTCATATTCCATGCTGTTTTGAAAAGAAAACTGGCAGGCGGAAGGGGGGCGGGGGGGGGGGGTAGGGTGGCGGTAGCCCTCATAGTTGAATCTGACAAAAAATTTGGTTTAACGGACCATAACTCAAATGAAACGATCATTTTAAAATTACGACTTAATATATGCCCTATGGCGAGGCTCCTTCGTGGGCGGAATGCTTGCGAGAGCGAAGCGCCATGCTTATGAAATGTATATCTTATTGGTCATGCCCGTGTACCTCGTACGACGACCATGTCGTGCCATATTTTAAGTAAAAGCATCACGAAGTTTACAACCAGTAGATATCCAGAAATGGATTCCTTCCCAACTACCACACCTTGGGAAGTCAGTCGTCGAGCAGGACCTCATGTAAATGTTCCAACAATGACATTTAATAGACGTTTTCCTACCCTCCTCTCTTTGTTTTGAAAACTAGACAGCAAACGTCTTGAAAAGATTTCTGATATTTCTAATACTTACCCTAGCAGTTCGTAACGATAAAATTGAAATCAAAGGGCGACGCAAACGAACTTTCACACCTTGTATACATTTTGTGTGAAAATGAGCATTCTTGCATGTGTGACGTAGTAGCGTAGACCATATCACTTCAAGGCTTTTGGAACCGGTCGCGCGAAATCTGCCTGTTCCATAATTTTCTATTTATGCAATATAATGACTAGTGGCTTTCAATTTGCGGGATTTTTGTCGTTTAGGACCTCCGCTGTTAGACTAGCCTAGCTATATATCTTTAAATATTCTTGTTAATAGCTATACATATTATTTTTGGTTAGATCATCTTGGAGGGTATAAGAGGAACTCATTTTTCTAGTGATATAGCCATCGACAACATTACATTCAGGAATGGAACTTGTAAACGACTGGGTAAGGAGAATCCTAGAATAATATTCCGAAATTGAGTATAAACGCTATTGATTGAGAGATGATGACACCGTCGTTTGGGCATCACTACCTTCTTCAGGGTGTTAAAAAACTATTCGCATTTCTTCGTTATTAGTTAATAAACTAGAAGAAAACTATTTGTTTAAAAGAAAACGGCAAATTCACCCAAATTCTACGTTACTTTGGTAATAGGATAATTCTAAATGTGTGAACATCATTGTTATATCAAACAGTGGAGGCTGAGAAGCCCACACGCTAATTGCAAGAATATTTCTACTGGAACAGATCAGCCTCTTGTCGGATTAATTTGGGGCATCACATCTGGACATCGCACAAACATGACTAGCAATACTTTGTATTAGTTATATACGTCAGTCAGTCAGTCAGTCAGTCAGTCAGTCGACCGTCCGTTCCGGGTTATTCGTTTGTCGATTCTTACTTGTTATTGTTGTTGTTTTAGTTGTGCAAACGCTGTATGCCTTCATAAAGGAAGATGGTGCAGACTTCAAACTCGACAGAATTCCAGCTCACAGCGGCTGGATTCATCAGTTCACGCTGCAAGTTACTCAAACGAGAAACAGCTCCACTGACGTAATGTACTTTGTGTACCCAACAAATACACTGCATTGTGCAAAGAGTGTGACTCGAGATCTGTCAATGGCTGAGCTGCAATGCTTTCCTCGCGATTGTTTCTATTCTCCTACAGTTTATCAGGCGGATTACAGAAAGGTGTTGATTTTTAACCGAGGAGAGAAGTTATCATACGGGATTGCCTTAGATGACTATCACACGTGCTACGGCAGGTCAACTGAGTCTGAGTACTTCTTCGCTAATTTGTCATTACCAGGTGAGCAGAGAAGATTATTGGTAAACGACTATTAAATGTAGTAAAATTGGACTGAGGCGAGAATATTGAACTGAAGAATGCCACTAAAGCTAGCATTTAAATTTAAAGAATACTGGTGTGCATAGTGTGTTATTTCTTCCGAATAGGAGACATCTCCCATTGAATTAGGAGGATATCTTGACTACTGATAGTATTTTGTATGTATATTTCTTATATTAAAAGAGATGTATATGCAATTAATTTCAGATGATTTTCTAGTAACAACAGTCACAAAATGGATATCAAAACCAACAGTTAATTAATTAATATGAGGGAATAAACTTCGCATGAATGGTTTGAATAATCAGATGTATCGATTAATAAGACGCTAAAAAAAAAAGGTAAGAAAGGAAGATAAGTAAGCACCAAAATACATATTGATGTCATCACCATACATTCTTCTAATGCACTGACGATGGGTTACAGGTGGGTGAGTGGACGAGTGATTGTGTGTGTGTGTGAGGTTATGAATGAACTAGTGAATAAATAGAGGAGTGAATGAACGAACGAACGCACGAACGAAGAAACGAACGAACGAACAGACGGCTGGATGGATGGATGGATGGATGGATGGACGGACGGACGGACGGATGGATGGATCAGTGAATGAGTGAGTGAATAAATGAATGCTGGGCTCCTGATGAATGTACGACTGAAAGGAGCTTTTTAACCAAAACTGTAACTCCTTACGAGTCATTACAAGTATGTGTAAATATAACTTAAAATAAACCTTTGCTGCAATGATGAAAGTAAAAGTAGTCTAAACAACGTATACTGTGTATAATCTTGCGTTTACCCAGTTATCACTAGCTAGTTTTTTCTTCAACTTCAGAGCCTAATTCTTGTCCTCCTGGGTGGCGTGGTGTGAATGATTCGTGTTTCCAACTACAAATTATCTCTAAGCCAAACTGGGACGGCGCCCGATTGGAGTGTCATAACCGCGGAGGTCGGCTTGCTGTGCTCGAAGACGGAGTGAAACGCGGCCACACACTGACTAACCTTATTGATGCGTACATGGACGAATGGGGATATTTTTACGTTGGTGCCTATGCTGTCAGTGATGGGCGATGGATTACTGTTAAAAATCAGCCGTTTTCCACCAAGTCGTCACTCTGGGGGCCTGCAGAACCTTCAGGGGATGGATGGTGCGCGGATTTGATTTTTGCAGAAAAATGGAATCCAAATTGGAAAGGAAAAGGATGGCGAGTCAATGATCAGCCTTGTATAACTAAGCAAGGCTTTGTCTGTCAGAAACAAAAAGGCGCCTCAGGTAATGTCTTTGAAAACGCTACTCAAAATAACCATTGTATTCGGCCGTGGCTTTTCAGTATCGGTTTTCCTCGCTGCATGTATTAAAAAAGACGCGACGAATTCGGTATGGGGTGTTAAGTAAAGAGTCCGCAATTCTAGTAGGCTTTTAAGTTCAGTACGGCAGTAGAAGATTAATACTGGAAAATGTGACGGCCCTTTCTAAGACTTATAGTAACAAAAAACAGTAAAAAAATAACGAAATAACGATACGGAAAAGGGAAAGGAATTTTGTTAGCTCTTGGAAATTCTTTTCTTTCCATTTATTTTCTCGTTGATTTTTCTCGAGCACTTCTATCTTTAAATGCCCTATTTTACTGAACTAGCCAATCTGTCTGTTACCTTACCTTGTTTCTTGGTGTGCTGTTTCCTTAGGGTCAAATTGTGATGATGCTTGGTTTGAAGCCGAGGAAACATGTTTCAGAGTATTCGCAGGCAATATTGACGTACACTGGGACGAAGCTCGGGAGCACTGTTCGTGGCAAGGAGGAGACTTGGCTGTGGTGGATTCTGAAATTAAGAGGCAAGCCATTGCTAGTCGTCTTACCATTATAGACAATAACCATCCGAACGTTTACATAGGAGCACACATTGGGCTTCGCAAGATGAGCACATGGCAATGGCTAGGAGGCAGGAACATTTCAGCCATTGGGGAAGAAAGGAAGTGTGGTGTGCTAGTCAAAGACTCATTGGATTGGAAACTTTACCCGCTGTCTTGTCATTACGGTGTCAGTTTTCTCTGTGAAACAAACGAGCGTAAGTGATTTCTCTGGGTTATTTTCGAGAGATGGGAATCCTTGCAAGCTACTTGGTTTCCAATCACTAATCTTTCTCCCAATACTACAGTTACAATTTAAAATAGACCAGATTCGTGTATTCTTACGATTGAACTGGGATTAGTGAGAGTCTCTTTATGCATTGGGCCTTTTAAAAAAAAAGGAAAATTTGCATTTGAAAGGATTCCCCAGTCTTAACTTCCTTGCATTCTAGTTACAGTTCATGATCTATTTTACATTCATTCTTTGTGAATTGCCTCCACAACTGTTTTAATTAGACAATTCCTAATGCAAAACCCAAAGAGGAAGCCTGGGTAACCTGGGGAGTACGCATGTTTTCATCAGGGTGGGGCTAACACTACATGAAAACGATAAAGAATAATTTCAGTAATGCAGTTTTTCTGACGGCCGGTTTACTTTCTTTTTCATTTTCTTTTACCATGAGACTTTGTTTAATCAAGAATCTGCATTTGCCCTTTTATAGGAAATTCTGTTTCTGGACGTCCGACAGGCCATTCATCTCAGGCAATCACTTCAGGATTGTCATTTCATGCTGTGGATGGTAACATCGCCTCTTGCTTCACGATGAAAAGTCAAAAAGTACGTAACATAGATCATTTTTACCAAGTCAATTGAAGTAAGTTATCATGATAGGGAAGGCTGCGGCTATCGGTGCTCATGGTAAACTAGGAAATTTTCTTCAGTCAGCGAAAACATCCAAACTGATCTCATGATCATGGTCAATTTTCTGGCTTTGCTAAGGCTTCTCTCCCAGTAGCTGGACTGAAGCACTTGTCCTTTTTTCCTCATACTACGCATAAGCTGAAATTTACCAATTAGCAATGCTTAGGAGGGAGAAAAAGGACGTTCTGCTTCCTCTTTAGCACCTACACCCCTGTTTGTTGAGGCGTCTCCGCTCACAACTCGACACTCGCCTCCCGATACGTTACACTTTGGGGGATCTTTTCTCACAACAGTAAAAGTAGTCAACACTACTGCGTTTTCTAAAACCTCTGCTTTAACCACACTAGCATTTTCATGCAGTTTTCCACCGCCCACACTAGCCTGTGAAAGAGGGATATTGAAAGATGCTTGCGTTCCCAGGCCTTTTCGGACCTTTTTGCTGTCTTTTGCGCATGTTTCAATGGCATCTGCGATACTACATAGGTACCGGCGACTGCCGCCATTTTAAAGCGAGAAACGTTGCAAACAAATTGCAGTGTGCCCGTAGTTTAACGAATTATGGTCAAGGAAGAAAGCAACATGAAAAAATTCAGTTCATGTTAATTTGATTAGCAAACTGGGCTCTTTCTCGATATACCAACACTCATTGTTTAGCATTTAATGCATATTCCATAAACGATTGAACACAAAGCTCCCCTGAACTGTGCAGGAAACTGGGGTATGTATAATTAGTTGTGAAGTCAATATTTTCAGAAAGTTCCCTTTATAGCCGTCCACACCAAAACAATAGACAAAAGTCTCCACTTTGGAGAGCGTTCTCCAAAACCTTTCTTTTCATTGAAAAACATCTCCGTTTTGGACCATTTTAGTGTAGACAGACGACAAAGAACGAATAAAAAATCAAAGTGTGCGTTTTTGGACGGGGCCTTTGTTGCCAGTATGTTTATCTGTGTGATGGTCTTAATGTTTTCCTAAACCGTTAACACATTGTTCTTTTATTTTTATTGTTACGTCTCTGCAGTCACAGACTACTCAATTAAAACTCTGGACGTTGGGAAACAAAATAATACCAATGCGAAAGGAAAGCGTAGGCTATACCTTTAACCCTTTCAGTCCCAATGGTGATCAGCATTAAAATTTCTCCTCATCATATTAGCGCATTATAAAACATATAGGTCAGGATATCATGAGAATTAGGGAAGTGAGCACCAAAGATAAACTGTCTTGATATATAAACAAGTTCTCTCAACTGGTACTCGACAAAATGTATGGAGACTAGTAATGAGAATTTGTATAGTGATGCTGGGACTCAGAAAAGGTTAAAACAATCACGTCCTCTTACATGTACAAAAAAATCTTTGCTTAATCTTAAACAGCTCGTGATCACAGCCCATAGTTTTGTTTGTTTGTTTTTTCAGCAAAAGTCAGTGGAAACGCTTCCGCCGACTTTCGTTAACTTTATTACAGCGCCTAATGGCAGATTAATTTTCACAGGGTGAACAGGTTTGGTGGAGTGTAAAGTTGAAAAGAAGAACTTGTGTATATAAACTCTGGATCATGAACAGACCAGAATGCTGCATTGAAGAAATGCCGAAAATGGGTGTTATTTTAAGAAACAGTAAAAACTCGGAAAGAGCAGATTGCAAAGTGTATGATTGGAAGGCTCAACAAAGACGATTACTGATCTGTGAGCCGTCAATAATGGCCACGAACCTAACTATTATTGCTGACAAAGCGAACGATTTAACGCTATGTGAGGTGATAATCACTGCAACAGGTGAGACGTTGTTCGTAATCATTCTATTTAAACTGCTAAGATTGTAAAAATCCTTTGTGAAGCATTTGTAGTCGAAGAAGGCTGTAACGGCTCATTTAATCGGTACTTCCAAACAATGGAAAAGTTGCATAAGATATTTTATTTTTTTCTTAAGCATTTTTCCGGTCCGGAATCCGGAATCCTTGAATTTGATTGGCTGTTGACGCGCGTTCCGCCGGTCCAGTTTTTTCCTATCCGGACCGGTTTTGTTATGGTAACCGCGCGAATTAACCGCGTGAAAACCATTGAATGGAAGTTGAAAAACAACATACCTCGGTTGAACTCGAGAATTTTTTTATTTACGGCTCAAAGATGCGACTTTTTTGGCAAGTCACAATTCTTGTGTGTGTTGTAAATGGAAAGTTCAACATGGAGGGGAATTAAAGACCTTGAAATACCTTCAAAAGGCAAGTACTCGTTTTAGTTTTGTGTAGCTTTAGCATGGCGGTTGATGAGTTTGTTGTTGAATTCACTTCACACTGAGCAGTTTTAGTTTTCAAATTGCGATCGCCACAATGCCTTTTGACTCCGATATTTACTTTAATGACTTCGTTTTTCAGTTTTTTCTCTTAAATTAACGAGGTTCGGTATATTTTCATTCAAGAAATTGTGCAGGCTTAAACTGGAATTTTGCTTTTTCATCTGTCGTAAATGAAGATAAGCTTAAAAGCCAGCGCACCGTTCGCTTTGGTGAAAACTGAGATCAAACCGAACCATTTCGCTAGATAATTAAATTGTTTATATCCAAAGAACCAGGACATACGTTTACAGGTACGAAGCAAAACATAAAAAGAAAGTAATTAGGCTAAACAGAAATGTTTTTCGAAGTATTATTCTCTTTCATTTTTTACGCAAGGGCAATTAAACCTGTCCTAACGATTGAGTCCTTTGATTTTGTTTTTAGTAAGCTTAAGCTTAATTATAAGTATTTAATTGGGTTGTTTATCCCTATGCCGGGCAGGATTTTCCATGTGCGTGTCTGTTCTTGAAAAACAACCTTTTCCGTGTTGATACGATAGTTTCTAGTCGAAAATATTACACTTAGGTTAAGTTTTAAAAAAGTTTGAAGTGTTTATGATTACATTCGCTCCACGGTTTCCTGCCATCTGACTCAGTGAAACTTACGCGCGTTCTGACAACCTTTCAAGATTGATCTGCAAACTCGCAAATGTTGGGAAAAATAAATATGTTATTTACCGGCCTAGGTCGGTCCGTATAGGGAAAAACTGTGCCCTTGGTCTTGAGTACGGCCCAAGACCGCGGGCACAGTTTTTCCCTATACGGACCTCCCGGCCGTTAAATAACATATATACCCGTTACAAAATGTTAAATGTGGTCCGACGGCTATGCCACGCTGATGAGTCCTGATAAGGAGGAAAGAGCTGTCCATGGATGCCACTGCCCCGGTGATATGGCGGTGCGCATGCGTAAGGTAATGGCCGTACCGCGGGTTGGTGTTCGAGTGTGCCGCTTGCTGTTAGGAAATCAGCTCCTTGCCTAATCATCACTAAAGATGATATTACGTTCTTTTTACCTTCTCCAGACGACCAAGCCGACGTTCATGGTGTCTTTCAGGAAATTTGGTACAAGATTCCTTCTGGGTCAATAGCGAGTTTACGGAATGATAGCAGGTTCCCAAACAATCCGGATGTTGTGAACATTCTCCAAAACTTTGACGCTCCATTTAACTTCCACACCAATTATGGTCAGCGGCTGATCGCATATTTGCAGGTGCACTATAAATCTTATGGCCCAAAAAATGATGGTTCATTTCATTACTACGTGAATCCACAAGGAATATCAGGATCTCAAATAATAATCATAATGATAATGATAAAAGAATCGCACTGGCGCGATATATAGAGTGTCGAGCGTACACATGTCTTACACAAACGTAACACACATGTCGAATGAAGTTGAGCGGCCTCGCGGTTTCAGGAACTACCCATTAGGACTCTAGTTTACGCAGCCATTGCATTAAACAACCATTGAGGCAAGGGCTAGTGCAAAGAGCACTACCAATTTAAAAGCAGGTTCTCACAACTAGGAGGAAATGGAAATCATGGCCAAACAATTCTGCTGCAATGGGACAAAAGTTGCCAACTTGAACCGCGACATTGACACATATTTCGGATGCTGCAGAATCAGAGCACTTACAACATTTTTTAACAAACCCCCTTCTCTAAATGTTAATTTACTTTTTTTTCTTAATAGTCTTTTTCGCTAGTAATCCGTGCACTTCCCTACTTGGATGTGATCCCTAGTTCAGATTAATGACAAAGAGATTAACTTCCATTTTGCAATCATTTTCTCCCTCCGTGTTTGCTTAAGGTTCCTGAAACCGGAAATTACACCTTCTACGTTGCTTGTGACGACGTCTGCGAATTATGGCTACACACCGGCCAACAGGGCAAATCTGCAGTTGACAACAGAGACGAAGAAACAGGAAAAGTACTGCTTGCAAAACTAGCCTCTGGATACCGGACCGACCATAATCAATGGGATAAGTGAGAGGACACTTTGCACTGTAGAGCTCTATTGTGAATGCACCCAGCCCTAGTCTCCTAAGCAGCCGTTATTATTATTACACAATAACGGCTGCGTATACGTAGAAGACTACACCCAGCCCAGTCTCGTCCTTATTTAACTTAACACAAGCCTACGAGCAGGCTCATTTGGTTGCGTGTTCGCTCTATCTAGTGCTGTGGAGCCGAGCCTTGTAGTTAACCGGATGAACTCAAAGGGCTTCTCCATAGAATTGCGCGCCAACCGCAGGCTAAATTACCCTATTCAGACAACTGGGGAAGGAAGGGGGATCTGACCGCACGGTTTTTGGACGATGAAAACTTTTTCAGTATGCAAGCTAAAGCAACCAAACGATGAATTTACCTAAAATTTATCTGGGAACAATTTGGTATTTTGGAAAAATCAAGAAATTCAAGGAGGCGGATCCAAGATGGCTGCTTTTAAGAACATGACGTAATTCTTACGACAAGTGACGTCATCATCCCGTGTTGCAGACCTCAAAGCAAACATTTTTGGGCGCACAACCGGCCTCTTTGTTTGTTGTCATAGCTTTAGTATTCTAACGAGTTCGCCCCCATCCCGACCCAGAAGTCCAAAAAAGCCTGGTCTAAATTGGGTAAAACACTGGTCGCAAAGAGTTAAAAAGCAGTGTTAAGCAAATATTAAGTCCTTTTATTGTGTTTTAGATTTTCTTCACAGTTGTCCAGAGAAGTTCTTTTGAGTAAGTGCCACCTGTACGCTATGGAGACACTTATGAAACAAAGTGAACTTAAAGACTGTGCATCAGTGGGGATGAAGTTACCCGATGGCACGTATAAGCGCCCGATTGATAAGGCTCACTTGTTTTGGGTGCGGCCAGGTAACTAACTGATTATTGAGTATACGACTATTGAAATCATGCCTTACATGTCCCAGAGCAAACATATAGATAGATATTACATGGCGACTTGAAGATATGAATTTTATTTTCGAGTGGTAAAAACAATATTTTACGAACGAGTGAGTAAATATTGTTCTTACCACGAGAAAATAAGATCCATATCTTCAAGCCGCCGTGTAATTTTCTTTTCACTATATAGACATGAAAAACAAAAAACAGAGTAAAAGGGATGTAGTCTCTTATTAACCTTACATGTGGTGTATTTGCCATTAAAACACTCTTGTCTATATAATAATAATAATAATAATAATAATAATAATAATAATAACAATAATAATAATGATAAGGAAGATGATGGTGATGATGATGATGATAATGATAATGATGATAATTTAACAATTGATCACGCAGGAGTTTTAAAGAAATATCATTTCAATAAATCTTTTTCAAAGGTAACACGGTGTTTTGTGAAGTGGTGTTTTGACATTTTTACTCTATAAAGATGAAGATGCCTGCTTGAACTAAAGTAGTGTTTAACTCATCAGTTAACTCGAAGCATTTTTTTAGTTACCTTTGAAGTGCTAAGGGAAGTATATAATTTTGTTCTTTTGTATTTGTTGTCTTTGCTGTTATCTTCAGGTGTTGAATATGTAGAATTCCAGGTTAATTCAATACCTAAGAACGTCAACGTTAAAAGTGGGGAAAAGCTTGTTATTCGAGGTAACAGTGATGGCTTGTAATTTCTATCAGTTGAATCCAATTTCTATGCTGGGAACACTTCCATGTAATTATAGCACAAGTTATATAAATGTACATACCGTACACATTGGTCAGTCGAAAAGGCACCCAAGAGAAAAGGTCTCAGGCTTCTAGATTTTTAACTTAAATAAACACCCGTTTGAACTGGGTAGCGGTAGTTGATTTGAGATATATATACCATCTCATTCGGGGTCAGAAAAGCTTAAATTAATTGATTTTGTTGTGCAATTGTAATGCACTGCATTTCATTGGATCGTCTCGTATCACATTCTATTACTGTATTGCACTTCACTGCCCTTCACTGCACTGCACTGCACTGCACTACATTGCATCGAACCGTACTGCCTGTACAAGTACAGTACTGTACTGTACAGCACTGCTGTACTGCTGAGTACGGTACTGCATTGCACTGCATTGTGCTGTACTGTACGGTATTCTTCGTATTTCACTGTATTCTATTGTACTGTATTGTATTTTGTTGTCTTGCTTGTTTCGTTGATATCCTTTGTGTTGAGTTGTATCTACTCTGTGTTACTTGACAAGGGTCATAGCCTTTTATTCTAAGAATCAAACTCCAAATGGAACACAGGCTTTGAAGATGATTTGTTTTTTCTTGATAGATAAGTTCGTTGATTGCTTTTCCTTTTGTTTTTCTCCTTCAATAAAGCAAGCTACAAATATTGTTGTCGTGGAGTATACTGCCCTGGATGTCCAGTCCATCTCTTTTTAATGTTCGCTGAACAAAAGATTTTGGTTCATAGTGGCTTAGCTATGGATTGTCAGAAACGTAATTTTAACCGTACTCTGGAGACCTTGATTCAAGAAGGGACTTACAAGATAAACGTATGTGGAGTAAGAATAAAATGTCGTGTATTTTAATTCAAGCAATCAAGTTTTCGAGAGGCTTACTACCATTTTAATCCTTTAAGCCCCAATGGTGACAAGCATCTAATTTCTCCTTACAATATCACTACTTGATCAAAGATACATGACATGAGAATAAATAAGGTGATCGGATCACCAAAGACAAAATGTCTTAATGTTTATGCAATTCTCCTAATTACTACTATAAGAAATATATGGGGAACAATGAGGAGAACATGGATGTTGATATTGGGACTTAAAAGATTAAAGCTAATTGCTCTAATACGACATTAATTATTTGATAGTATAAGACAAAAAGCTATTTTATCTAACTAGGTATACAGAAAATGTTATTTATATATGTTATTAAAAACCTGAATCATTCATTTTCTACAATATTATTTTGTCGATGGCGTATTGCTTAAGTACATTTTTTGTGTTTTAGGTTACGTATGTCTTCGTGGACGCCTTGTCAAATTTTTCGGAGATTTCGACAGAAATCGGTGAAGTTCATGTCTCAGGTACGCCCTGGCTTGGATGTTTTAAAATTAATTCAACTTTATTTCCTCTTTTACTTTATTTGCCAAAATTCGAGCACTTATTTGATTAGTTTAGTTCAATTTTTTCAATTGTATCCATCTCTAATGATGACTCGTCTTGACGTTCATAATATACCTGTTTAAAAAAACGTTGTCGTCATGGTTGTGTAAAAAGTATAAGCGATGGACAATGCGACACAATGGAAAAATGTCCCTTGGAAAACTTCTTACTCAGTTTCGTTTATTGACGTTCAAGATATTTACATTCCCAGTACTTTTAGAGTAGACTAAGGCATTCTGTGCATAATGTGCGCGGGGTCTGAGAAGAGCAGCGAGTTTGCCGGTTTTTATTTCTAAATTGCTGTCTGCGCATTGATTGAGAATTTTGCAACTTGCCACCGAAATACGTTTACGGCCAGAGGGAATATGGATAGTGAGTAGACTGAATAATTATATAAGCAGACGTTTTAAGTGCCAGAGGTTTTAAGTGCCAACTAAGACGTGCGAGGTAGAAAGGCATTATCTTTCTTTGTTTTCAGCTATCCGCGTGGAAGGTTGCAACTTCATTTCGGATTTTTGCAGCTGGAATAATAACGATAAAGGTTGGAAACTTTCGGCATATGGCAAAGGTTTGTACAATTAAAAGTGATTTGAAATATAAACGATTTTGTAGCTGGTTAAGGCTAATCATCTGATAAATTCTTTTTTTACTTAGAAATTCTGAGAAAATGCCAGTTCATTCTTTTCTTTATTTCTTTCAGGGATTGTTGCAAGTGGCAAAAGTAAGCCTGCTGTTCTTGAGAGTCCTTGGATTTTTGGGAACTCCATTTACCAGAAAACCGGTTTATGTTTGTCCTTCTCGTATCTACTTTCCACTGATTCGGCATCAACGCTTAGCGTAATCTTAATGACGTCATCTAATTCCTCCATTTGGAAACTCAGCGGGTATCAGGGCCAAACTTGGCAAACTGGACTTGTGTCATTCACAACAAATGAAGATTTTAAGGTATGGTTTATTGGGTGTGGGTAAACACAAAGTGCAGCCTCCTGTTCCGTTTCCTTACTTTTACCGTTGCCAAATTCAATGATGTCTTTTAATTGTTGCAGGTTGCGATTGTCGCAAAAGGTAAACTGCCTTCAGATGTTTATCATGCAGCAGTTGGTAATATTAGCATTTCCTCAAAACAATGTGAACGATCTCCACCTTATAGTGCACCAGGTACGAGTATATATATTTAAATCAATACAGGTAATTTAACTCTTCTCAGACTGGGAGGGGGGATGGAATCTGCCCTCGCGGACTTAAGGTGGCTCATCTGGATTTTTCCGAGGCACACCATCCCAACTTTGAACTGCTAATACTTTACTGTCTGAGCTCGGCGGGGCAAGCCGTCTCACACGTTTACTAGAGACTCAATGAACTTGTCAAAAAGTAGGTTTGATTGACATCGGTGTTACCATAGCAACGAAACGATGACGTCATAATTTTTGTATCTCAGCAATTTCCTCGACATCTAGACCTAAACTTCTAAAACGACCTATTGTCTCTTATAGTCTATGTGTAGATCTTCAAGACTGTAACGTTTGAAAAAATTCTATGAGAGTGTTTTCGAAAAAAATCGGACTGAATTTGTTCCAGTAAAAAATTACAGATTTACGTTATTTTTTATTGTTTCATCGGTATCAGTGTTATCCTGACAGATTGAAACAATGTTTTCACCATATGTCATAGCTAAAGCATACAGCTACTTTTTCTGAAGGTTTTATCCGGTTTGCTTCTCTAGGTTCAAATGATGTAAGCAGAATCGAAGTAATGTCTTCAATATGCTCATTTTACACAGAGAAGCAACGTTTTTGTTACGAAAGCTTTTATTCAAAAACTAGTAGATGAAGTTTCTTTTAAATCTTATGATCTGAAGCCTAACATGTATTGAACTATCCCTGTAAATCTCACGCGCATTGAATCATTTTAAGGGCGCGAAATACAAATAAAAGTATAGGAGACTTTTGCACTCGTCTCCAAAATTTCATTGCCGCATCATTTGTTGAGCCGGTTTATTTCAGGAGTTTCTCTTTTCTCTGTATTCTACATATTTGTGTGCTTTGGAATTAACAAGTTTGTCATGCCTGCTTGCTACGCCTCGCTGGCGCCGGAGGTATCGTGAAAATTGTTCTTAGTACAATGGCAATTAAGACAAGGCTTTCATTGCCATTGTATTAAAAGCAGAATTTTCACGATCCCACCGGCACCAGCGAAGCGTAGCAAGCAGGCATGGCAAACGTGTTGCTTCCAAAGCACAAAAATATGTAGAATACAGACAAAAGAGAAACTCCTGAAATAAACCGGCTGTCAACAAATGATACGGCAATGAAAATTTTGGAGACGAGTGCACAAGTCTCCTATACTTTTATTTGTATTTCGCGCCCTTAAAATGATTCAATGCGCGTGAGATTTACAGGGATAGTTCAATGCATGTTAGACTTGAGTTCACAAGATTAAAAAGAAAATTCATCGACTAGTTTTTGAATAAAAGCTTCCGTAACAAAAATGTTGCTTCTCTGTGTAAAATGAGCATATTTGAGACACTACTTCTGATTACATCATTTGAAACCTAGAGAAGCAAACCGGATGAGACTTTCAGGAAAAGTACCTGTATGCTTCAGCTATGACATAGGGTTAAAACATTGTTTCAGTCTGTCAGGATAACACTGATACTGATGAAACAATAGAAAATAACATAAATCTGTGTTTTTTTTTTACTGGAAAAAATTCAATCCGATTTTTTTCGAAAACGCTCTCATAGAATTTTTTCAAACGTTGCAGTCTTGAAGATCTACACATAGACTATAAGAGACAACAATTTGGTGTGGCAAGACCTTGTTAAATAAAGTTGCCGTTACCAAGGCAACCACATTTTGACAGGCTGTTTTTTTCAGAATTTCAATTTCTTTTTTTTAAAGAATAATAATAACTTTCTTAAGAAAACAGGTTTGAAGGGAAATAAACAGACAATACATTCAAATAGTCTTGAAAGTTCACGTTCACGAGAAGAAATGAATAATTTCATTACACTGGAATTAAGAAGAAGGTAGGAAATTTAGTTATTCAAGCCGATAAAAAGATAGTTGCTATGATTAACAGCAAAAGTGTTTTGCGTTATTCCCTGCCTGTACTTCAAGATTGCCGGAGCACTTGTCATGAATGGGGCCTGAAGAGAGATCAGAAATTGAAATATTTCACATGAACTTCAATTTTTCAGGCTTCAAATGTGAGGGGAACAATAATTTTCAATGTGAGAATGGACTGTGCGTCAACCAACAACTCCTTTGCGATGGTGACAATCACTGTGTGGACAACTCCGATGAGAAGAACTGCAAGTGCCTTTCAAATCAATTTCCTTGTCCGACTGGGGAATGCCTTGCTGCAGACATGCTATGTGACTTCAAAAAGGGCTGCAGTGACAGGGCAGACGAGGCCAGATGTGGTAAGCAAGAGTTTATACTACAAAGTACTTGGAATTGGAATGAGTGTATTGGTATTAAACACTGTTTCCTTTTACAGAAGTAAGCTGTCCAGAAGATAAATTCTCCTGCGCCGGAGGTGGATGTGTGTCATGGTCTCTAACATGTGATCGGGAAAATAATTGTGAAGATGGAACTGACGAGCCACCAATATGCGGTAAAAACAATTATTGGTTGAAGAGTGAGGTATTTATGCGGACCATTCAATAAGTTCCGACTTCAATTAGCCGTGGCCTTCAATCAAATTAACGTAGTGGTGGGCGGTTACACTCCTTAAGCCATAATTTAATTCAAGTGCCTATGAAATGAATATTTTGCGCCTAATGAAAAGTTCATTAAAGTGTGATGTCAAATTAAGGGGTAAAAATGTTGGAAGTGATGCAAAGTGCTGTTCTTTTAGACTCAAAGTTTTGTTCGTTGCGCAAGTGAAGTGGTCCCATTTGCCGCGAGAATAAACTTTCCTGTCTGGAAAAAAGTCACAACGTTCCTTTACGCCGTAGATATTTCCAGTTACACCCTAACCTTCATTTTGGTCAGCTAAGCTTCTGTCAATAACATAATATTCACTAAAATAGAATCTAATGAAATCACATATAATGTTGTAAGACATTGTTACAACAAAAACGAAATTCTGAGTCCTCTCAATTTCGCTTCCTGATTTTTTTAAAACTCGACTTGAGAACGCTTTTCATTTACTATCAATTTCGTTAGGAAAGCTATAAACCTGGAATGCACTTGAAAACAAGAAAAATTAAAGAAGTATGGTTATTCATGAATTACCTTGTTTTGACACAATTTTTGTGTTTCAGACTCGTTACTTTGCCCACTGCAAAATTTAAGCTGTGCCTTGTCAAAATTTCGTCGGTGTGTTGGAAACAAAGGTACGTTAGCAAGTTATTAAGTATATCAAACATTACGGTTTTCAACACCAATAAAGTGTTTCAAAAAACGGCCAAGCGGAGTTTGTTTGGACGAACTTCGAGGTGTTGGATATCCTGATCAAATATTCTCTCAAGTGGTCGATCTGATTTTACAACCAAATCACTAAATGGCGAGAAAACGAAAAAACAAAATCGCCACAATCAAATACTTCGCCATTCCTTCGTTTCCAAGGCAAATTCCCTGTTCCACTATTTTGACCAGTTGGCAATGACTGATAGCTTTGTTCGTTTAAAATCCAGAAAAATTCCTTTGCTTTTGCGGCTTTCCCTAAATTTAACTGGCGATGATTTGCCAGTTGAAATACTGGGTACATCTCAAGATAATTGTCTTTTGGAAGATCATCCATTCTTGTTGCTTTAGAAAAAAGGTAATCAACGTTCAACATCAATTGCTGAATTCAATATGTTAAACCTGTTTGGTAACCATGTGGAAAGATGTAGTTTCCAGAAAATGTTAAATTTAACAATGCTAATCGTGGATGATTGGATATATTACATTAGTGTGTTCGGGGCCTTATACTTATGAGTGACCTTAGACCTATTTAGCTTTCTTGTTTGTGACCCTAGCTTAATTCATCTAAAGTTGCTCTAAACGATTTTGCTTCCAAGTCTAACCATATACATGTGCACTTGAGAGAATTATTTCCAGACACTTGGATAAACAATCAATTCTGCAGAGTACATCACATGACCTTTAATTTGCAATTTGCATGCAGAGCCTAATGGGTCTAGTAAGGCAGCACATGACTTGACATAGCTGGGTTAAGGTGATCTTTACTAACAAAAAGCCGTCATTGCTTCCATTTTGTTACCAGTTAAATGCGATTTCGAGGACGGTGTATGTGGGCTGAAATATGAATCTAGCTTACGCTGGCGCATTGGATCCGGACCGACACCCACAAAGAACACTGGACCAGATTATGATCACACCACATTTCTACCGACTGGTGAGTAAAAGAGTCGGAACATCGTTTATATGACTTGAGCTCCCATTTATCAGTCAATCAACCTTTTTAATGCGACGTTTTTAGTTTTTTTTTTCATTAACTTGGCTTTCCCAAATACAGGCTACTGATCGGGCCCCAGCTCCTGAAACCTTTCAAGCCTTTATAGCACAATAATGCAAAATTATCGCTTTTTCTTACATAGCTTATTTCTTGCAAAATACTTTAGCCTTTTCTTGCAAGGAAAGTTATGTTAGGTGCTATATATATGTTAGGTGTTTTGGTAGACAAGTTATGTTAACTGCTACCAAATTTTCGTAATTATATACACCTGACTAATAAAACGTTGTCGGCTGCAAGGTATAAACTGAACGTTGCGACGCGATGGAATGCTGGGAAGACAGAACTGACAAGTTTGCTACTCAGTTCCAGATATTGGTATTCAAGATATTTTCATTCCTAAGAGGGTTTTAAAGTACATTTGGATATACTGTGTTAATATTATCTCCACGGTGCCTGAAAATAGAGGCAAGTTTTCACCCTTCCCAGAAGCCTATTGAGTCGTATCGTTCATAGTATATGCTTTTCACACGACAACATTTCTTCAGTTAGGTGTATATTTCTATAAAATACTGTTTGCAGTATTTATTCTATGCACCTTACTGTCGAAAGTAAACACCCTTTTGTTGCAATTGATTTGTTGTCAGGAAAATACATATTTTTAGAGGCAACAGTCCCACACAAGGCAGGTGAATCAGCCGTTCTGGTCAGCAGTCTTATTGAAGCCGGTAAATCCACTTGCATACAGTTCTGGTATCACATGAAAGGAAAGGACATCGGCAGTTTGAATGTTTACATACAGACCAAGGAGTCCAGAACTCTAGTTTGGAAACGCACTGGCGAACAAGGCGACAACTGGAATTTTGGTCAAGTCGGGCATAAAGGGGATTCTAACAGTTACAATGTACGTCTTCATTGTTTTGGAAAAATACTTTAATATTTATTTATTTGTTTATTTATTCACTGGTACTTATTTTACTTCATACATAAATAAAATTAAAGCTAGTTATTAGTCCTTGCATCTTTGGGAATCAGCCATTGGCAATTCTTAACACCTAAATTTATTCCGCAATATATCGCAACCTCCTTTCGTTATTTTACCCTTTCTGAAATGTTCGTGTTTGAGTTTACCATACATTACTCTTACTCAACAAAAGTACGTAAAGAAAGCGTTTTCAGAATATAAAACGTAAGCAAGGAAAAACCGTTGCCCGCAGATTTCTGAAGAGCTTAAGTCCATATTCAAGTGGAAAAATGGCCATTTGCTAAAGGATCATGAGCAGTAATATCCTCTACCCCTTGAATTTCTGACACTTTTTATATTTTTTCTGTCTTTTCAGGTTACCCTGCAGGGCGTCTTTGGAAATGGTATTCATGGGGACATTGCTGTTGATGACCTCTCCTTATCGAACGAGGAGGAATGCAATACTGTATATGGAGATGGTTAGCTGAGCTATTAATTTGTTTTTGTTTTTAACCATTATCCAGCTTGAATTATAAAACATGAAACACGCAAGTTTATAAAATGCTTCTATGCAAGCTGTCTGTTGACATGGACCCTAAACGCTAATGAAGTAACTTGAGGACTTACTGCCAATGGCACTCCTTGCGCACTTGGGGGTTTCATGTTCTTGAGCTTGGTGGACAGGATTAAAAACCAAAAGCTCAGGTTCACGATGACTTCCCCTAATGGGAAGACACGTGGCTTTTAGAAATGCACAGAACTGTTTTTGGAAGCTTTTAGGATAACATACGTTTAAACCGACAACTGCTTCGCTTAGAGTTTCTTAAATAACTTTTATGTTTCGTTCTCTAACTAGAGACCATCAAGATTGAAAACAAACAAACACCCAACACGTTTTAAATTATGGCATATAGTTTCGCAGCTGCGAAGTAAGCTTATTAGTCCGGTCCGTTAAGGGAAAAATTGTGACAAATCGCGTAAAGGCATCAAATTTGGCACACATATTCTAGAGACCATATAAAACAAATTGAGAAGGGGTGCCACGAGATCCGAGCATCTGAGGGGCCGTGGAACGCAAATCTATTGTCAATAACTTGGTCACCGGACAACCAGGCTCACTATCAAATCACTAATAGCAAACTAGAATTATTGTAGGGAACTTTTTAACTGAATTCATCAGCGAACGGAACAAATGATAATAAACAGTCATTAGAGTTACTTGCCACAGCAAATCCACATACGGTATGTGCATTTGTCTACCAACATGGAGATCTGTACAGCGCCGCAAATGATCCCGAGACCGCAAATGATCCCCGACCGGAAATGATCCCCAAATTGGACCGCAAATGATCCCCGACCGCAAATGATCCCCAGACTGGACCGCAAATGATCCCGGTAAAAAGGGAGGAATGGCGTGGACAGCAAAATGGCAAGGACAGGGGAATGTTGTGGAAGGTGGAGCTTTTTTCTTTACTGTCCCTAAAAGCGCATTTTGACTTAATTAATTATTAATTATTGCTTGGATTATTTTTTATTTCGAGACAAAAAGAGCTTACGATGCATGTAGTTCAGTCTTAATAAGAGAACACAAATCTCCCTTTTTATTTGTTTAAAATTTCGTTCCTGTTTTATGCAATAACAGATCGAAGCAATTTCTAGTATGGCAACGCAACGTCTCATATTCTAGTTCTGGTATATGGTATAATTATTTCAATTATTTTAATATCAAAATTAATGTAATTCATTAACAATAACAAACGGGAACAACAACAAAAACAACATGCATCATTCTAATCTAACAAGTTTGTGTTTAGCTCAGTTCAAAGTGGTTAAAGTTCGGCATGTAGTTGACAAACATCACAGTACACGCTGTCGTCTGAGTATACCTGCAGTGCTCCACCACTCTCAAAAACGCCTTGGGAGTAGCATTGGAATTTCTTCCCACAGTTGGGACAAATTTCTTCTGATACTTTTCCTTCGCCGTACTTCCGTTTTACTTCCGCGTCGCTATTTTTAGGCCAGTCAGACAGTGATTTGGCTTCACTTAATACGCTGAACAGTGCATCATAGACGTCATCGTCCATAGGTACGTTCTTTCTCTTCGGCTAAGGATAAAAAGTTCATGCAGTCCGTAAAATTCGCAATTATTTTGGACCTTTAATCTGGCATGTCGATTTAAAATGTTTCTGGTTTATGAAGTTTATTTAGGATCCTGCAGCCTGTTCCAAGCGTTCAGCTAGTGGCAAGTGAACGAAAAATGTTTCCAAGAGCGGAGGAAAAAAGGCTCACTATCTGAACACCTGGAAGAAGCTTGGCTAGGCTGTTACCTGAATGTTGTCTTATACTGGTAGTCAGCTACGCGATAGTCACGAGAAATACTGCAGCAGCCGCCCAGGAAAACTATTCTCGCCAGGCAGATAGATAGCTAGGCTTAAAATCCTATTTCAGGTTAAATAAAACCACTTATCTTCGTCAAGTCAACTAGTAACCTAGTAACGGCTAAGTTAGGGATGGGTCATTATTATTATTATTTTTTTTTTTTGGGGGGGGGGAGGCAATATTTTTCTGCAGGTAATTTTTTTTCGTGACTAAAAGCTTTGTCTGAATTTTGTTTTACTAGCTTGCAGCTTGCAATATATTTCTTTGCTTTGGCTGCTATGTACGATTTTCATTTCTTTTGCAAAAGCTGTGCAGGAATTTCTTTTTCGTATTTGCCGCTCCCCCCTTCCCCTTCACCCTTAAAAATAAAATAGTCCGCGAACCGGCGATAACACCGGATTCCCGCCACTCGCGCACACGGGAAAAAAATAAATCAATGGACAAATAAATAAACCAAAATCGACAGTAAACTAGTCGTCAATGATCAAGGAGGTGGAAGTACAGTTTACAGTTTCCTTTAATATATCCTTTTCCTCTGATTTTTCTCTAAAAAGAACGTGTTAAAATGAAACACTACTTGTACCATGTGCGATGTGGAAAGCAATCAGTATACTGTTAACACACCGCAGATCTAAACCTACCTGGGTTTTTCTGTCACCTCCATTTTTCTGTTCTTTGTCATCTCCCTGTGTATTAATGCCAACAAACAAAACCAGGAAAACCACAAGAGTAACTGAACGAAAGACTGGTTTGGTCATTTTCACAAGCGAATGCAAACGAAAACGGGACACGGCTAAGCTCACATGGCTTAGTGACCTTTGATTTCAAGACTAGATGTCAATCATTGCGCCCTGGAAACCTATGGTTTCTCAGTCCGACTGTCTCGGACTCTGCGGGCCACCCATGAAGTGAAGTGCATATACCGTGAATAAATTTTACGGGTTCTAATTTTTGCGATCCGCAAAAAAAAAAAAAAAAAAATAAGGAAGACAGAGTGAGATCCCGCAAAATATTTCTCCATTGTAGAAATTATGTACAGAAATACTGTTTTAAAGGAGAAAATGCTATAGATAACTCGTTGGATACTAATACTTTAGTTACAGAGTGACACTGATTAATCTGTTTTACATTCGCATGTTGTTTTATCTGTCTTTCTTTTGCATGTACTCAAATAAAAAACGAAAATGTTATCAGTTCTATTTGAACGCGACTTTCAGAAAATCCCAAAAATTAATTCCCAGAAAAACCTTGTTTTCAATCGCAAAGTTTGGTTCCCGCAGAACACAAAAAATCAGTCGCCAATCCAAAATTAAACTCTCGCACAAATTTAGTGCCACACGTTTTATATGATTCTGTATAAATGATATAGTTTTTTTAAATTATGATTTTTGCCTTTCATGTCACTGCGGCCTTTGAAATGTTCTATCTCACTGAGAAATAAGGAATTTCCCCGTTTTTTCCTTATTTTATTTTACCGCCAGTATTTTTCAATTTACGATCATTAAAACCCCGACGCCATTCCAAGTTTTTTTACCGGGATCATTTGCGGTCCAGTCTGGGGATCATTTGCGGTCGGGGATCATTTGCGGTCCAATTTGGGGATCATTTCCGGTCGGGGATCATTTGCGGTCTCGGGATCATTTGCGGCGCTGTACAGATCTGCTCATGAGCCTGGTATCATGTGGTCAAATAGATTACTGGCCGTGACTGGTGGACAACAAACCTAAGGCCGGACGAATGGAAAATAAAGCTTATCCCAAACGGGTTAAGCAGCTTATCTAAGTCTTAGTTCAAGCTTTCTTTTGACAAAGACATATCTGGGAGAGAAATTTCTTTTCTAATTAAAAAAAATGTTATAAATAAACCAACACATTCAATAACTCAATTTTTGATCACTCAGCCACGCATACTGTAGATCTCGAGATCGATCGTTATAAGGGATAAAGGTCGACAAAGCATGACAACAAAAACATCAAAAGGCATCAGTTAGTTAGAATGACCTGGCGAACTTCAGAATCTTTTTCACCAAACTAAAGAAGGGGATTTTAATGGGTTAATCTGTCATTCTCTCTGGTGTAAACAGGAGCCTGCGCGCATGACAGGCATTAATTAAAAACGCCTGTTCTGGAGGTGGTTGTAGGTGTGAACTGCTAGGGCTGCTAGCTACATTCAGAGGAAAAACAAATACATGTGATGGTAAAAATAAAATAACGAAGCAATAGCGTTTTTTACGTTAATCGTGAAGACCATGTAATGTTGTCAGAGAAGATTCTGGCCTATTACAATAACCATCCCCTCTGATCTACGCGTTATTCAGAAGACCAACACTGAAACTCTAAGACGGTAGTTATTTACGTCCCTCGCTGTTCTAGGACGAAAGATTGAGCTCGTCGCCGTATCTAGGCCTTTTTGCTCTCTGTTCATGCGTTGTATTCGGAATCTAATAGTCGTAACTTGTTATTTAGCCAGCTGATTAATGTTTTACGCGTTTTCCAGGCGAACGCTCGCCTGAAACATGCAATAAAATCCAGTTCTGCAGACCTCGGCGTCTTTTCTTAGGGGCACCCAAAGAGAAACTTTTAGCAAAATACTTGAAATATCATTTTCTGGTTTCTAAGATTGTTTCCGAGCTTTTTAAGGGCATATTTGCGTGGGCTAATACGGGCTGAACTGTTCGGCGTTTTGAGCTGAAAATCAGCTAAGGTGCAGACAATTTTAGGAAACGAAATCCTATCCATCAAATTTCCGAGCTGCTAATGTCTTCTACGAAAATGCTAGCTGACCTTATTTTACACTCTAAATGACATACTTGTCCCTCCGAAAATAAAAGGAATTAATCAGTCACCTTTTTAAGAAAATCCGTGAGGTGACGTTTCGCCACAGAAATCTACAGTTTTCTCAGGCGACTTTGGTCTGCCGAACAGATATTCCCCCGAAAACGAACCGTTGGGTGCCCCTGTTTTCTCAGAGGGAGGGACTTGATTAATGTTATCGGTTTAAGCAATGTCAAGTACCCGATGAGGTGTACTGAATTAAGAACTGCAAGACAAAAAAAACAAAGAAAAACTGACGATGCTGGAAAAAGTGTGGTGAGTAATCGCTGGGGCTGGTTGACTACCTTGGAAGAGAGCTTGGCAAGCGTGCGTGCTTCTTATGGTACTCGCTGGTGACATACGACTCAAGGCAGATTGAACTGAACGTTGTAAATTTTAGAATTATGTGCAGATCATCGCAGTGAAGGTGTTTCAACTTAAGCAGTTGAAAAGAAGAACCCAGCAAAAATTCAGGCTTGAACGGGAATCGAACCCATGACCTCTGCGATACCGGTGTAGCGCTCTAACCAACTGAGCTATCAAGCCAACTGGGAGCTGGTCAATTGAGAGTTCGTATTTGTCCCGTAGATGGAGAAATGAACATTAATATATGAAATAATCATAGCGCTCTAGAGTGCTGCACCGGTATCGCAGAGGTCATGGGTTCGATCCCTGTTCAAGCCTGAATTTTTGTTTCTTTCTTTTCAAATGTTTAAGTTGAAACACCTTCACTGCGATGATCTTCATATAAATCTATTATTATGCTCAGTTCAAATGTATGATTATTTCATATATTAATGTTCGTTACCAATTTTGTTTCTTCAGTCATTGTACTGTGAATTAAACTGTCGTTTAAAGTAAAGTCAGATATGTCATTGACCCTAAAATGCCTCTCGCAATATGTTTTTCTCAACAGTACACTTAAAACATCTGACATTTTCCAGATTTCTCGTCAACCCGACTTGTTTTTATTGTCTAGAAGAACTTAATGGGGAAGGCTGTAACGAGACGTAATTTAAAACAATTAATAACGGAAGTCAGTTCTTTCAGTTATCCTTCTCCTAAATGGTGGCGTACATGTCCCTGAACGTATGACAAAAATAACCCAAAATAAGTAATATTTGAATAGCTGTAGCAGGCAACGGTTTCCTTTGCGATTTGAGCTGCTGATTTGGGACTGTTTGTCGACTAATTCGAACTAATACTTATTCGTTCCCTTAACAGTTATCGGAAGTGTAACGATTCAGTTTGTTAAGTCTGTTTGATCACAGGGAACCCAGGCAAGGATATGCGGCTCGGTAAACTTTAACGGCTGTTTGTGGTCATTTTCTGTCTCTCGCTGACAAGGTCAGTTAAAAAAGCCCATCAAATCCTTTTCAGTTTGCCACTGAGTGGTCTGTTCATGAGCTTGGGAATCCTGTGACCATGAATGAAAATTCATTTGAGCGCTGTGGCCCCCCGGATACTCGGATAACGTGGCACCCCTTCTGAATTTGTTTTATGTGCCCTCAAAGACATGTATGCCAAATTTGGTGCTTTTACGCGATTTGTCACGATTTTCGTAAATTTCGACGCTAACGGACTGGACTATACATGCTAGATATGAAGTTAAGTGCTTTGAGAAACGCACAAAACTGTTTTCGGAAGCTTTTCGGATAAAGTAGCCTTAAGCCGACAACTGCTTCGCTTAAAGGATTATTACTATTTTAAGCTTCTAGGACAAGAAAATCGACAATATGCACAAAGAGATGGACCCGACAGTCAAAATTGAAAGAAATTATTCGCCGAAATCTCACTGAAATGATCCTTGTGCTGTTGTGTTGCGACTGTGTCTTGAGCTACTGTTATAAATAAACAAATACAAAATAATGGAAAGAGAAATCTTTCTGGAAAAAGTTTATTCGAAAACCCGTAAGGTTATACTTAAATGC
The DNA here is from genome assembly GCA_964017195.1 of Siderastrea radians. Classification (NCBI taxonomy): domain Eukaryota; kingdom Metazoa; phylum Cnidaria; class Anthozoa; order Scleractinia; family Rhizangiidae; genus Siderastrea; species Siderastrea radians. Next base: position 13,719,822 of record OZ024888.1, on the reverse strand, counting down.
AATTCGCGTTACACTTCCAGCATCGTGTGTCCGTCCACTCGAGTGGAATCGGCTGGACATGACAAAATATTCAATACTACATCTGTCACAAATCTGAGCGCGTTTTCTAATAATATTTTAAAGGCAAAAGTAAATGGCAAATTTCTAACGACATAAATTAAATTTCCATTTCAAAACGTTATTTCTTTGACCGTAATACTCAAAATCATGTATCTTAAACCCTTTAAAAACTTCACTTACTCGGTTGTTTCAGAACAAGACAAGCTCTCCGCCGTGAAGAAAACCAACATGAAATCCTCGAGGGCAGATTTCGTAACATGTACTTTTTGCCTTCCACCAAAAGACAACTGAGTACCCTTTTGAACTCTTTCTTTTCATTTATAGATATTAGATGTCTTTTGTCAAGCTTAAAACTTCAGTAACTGTCGAACAATCGTTTTGGTAAACAAGCTGCTAAAGCTTTTCAAAACACCTCTTTTTCGAAAGCGATGGTGGTCATGCTATTTTCCACCAAAAAAACGCCGGTTGCCCAAAAGCACCGCGAAATTTCCCGCCAAGAAAAGATGGCATTCTCCACTCCCCGTCGGATTGTCTTGGGACTCCCCTCCCCCTCCCACAGATTCTGTACGGACGGGAGTACGGGCGTACGCTGACGTCACAACCAAAATTTCTTGGATCGATAGGCTACCAAAATTTGCTTAGCAATGGTGCTCCGCTGGCGGGCTACGCCCGCGCCTCCGCTACAAGTCAACTCCATCAGCTGATGAAGACCAGCAATAAGCAGCCAAAACGTCGCGACCAACATCAGAACTGAGCATATATTTTGACTACAAACAGTCGAGAAAGCTTATCGTAAATTGTTGGTGAATTTAATTAATTTGATAAAGACAGACGAACTCGAAATCATATCAAAGGGTCGCAGTAGAACTTGAAGAGGGCGAAAAAAAGATTTTTGTATCCACCAGGTAATTTGACATGTTAAGTATTTTGATCGTCCATAGAATCTCCCGGGTGCCTGTTTGAGTTCGACCATTGTGCTTGGATGCCAAGTGACTCATGGCAGATGAGAAAACTCTCGCCACTGCCCTTTATAACAAAGGATTGGCAAAACACTCTCGGTAAGTCCATCAAAACTATTAACAAGATTCCTCTCAATAGTCATTTGGTTATGAGTAAAGTCTTGATCGCTTAAAAGTAGTACGATATAGTTTACGTTGGCAAAATGTAAATATAATTCAAAAGCTCTATTCCCTTGGTAATATCTTCCATATGTTCTGTTATTTGGCCAAATTTTTATTTTCCTTTGTTGCGACTTATGATAATTTGTAAAAATGGATACGAAAACACTGAATCAAAAAATCAAAGCGAAAAATATAAACTGAAGCAAATACACAAATGAACACTGGAGGTGTCCTTTCTTACGAGACGTAGAAGCTCTACGACACTTTGAGAATAAGATCTTGATTTTTGGAAGGCTTTTTGACATTTTTAACCGAGTTTAGAGAGAATTGTTCAAATCGGAATGTAAGAGGAGATAAAACCAATATCTGATCGTTTTAGTTTAACACTCGCTTACTGTCTACAGTCTTTTTAATTTCTCTTGTAAAAGATAGATACCATTCTTTTGACGCTTCTTGTGTCAATTTTTTGACATTTTAGGAGGATTCACTTATTTTCAAGATTGTTCCAGCCAATCCGAAGTAACATGTTATGGAAGTTTGAAAAGTCCCCGTATTTTTCCTGGAACAGGATGGAAGTGTTTTCAGTTTTGGTACCACCTCGGAAGCACAGGATTTACCTCTCTTCAGGTGTCTCTACTGTTGAATGAGACACAAGTTACTATATGGACCACAAACTCCAATCAAACGGAAATTGGATCCTGGGCTTACGCACGTTTGCCAATCGACTCAAGGAAACAACCTTATCAGGTAAGGTAGAGAATTAAACCTCAGACGTGAAAGTGAGGGGGGGAGGGGAGGGGGGTAGTATGCCACCATGTAAGGCTTTTTTCCCATTTTTTTCAAGAGGATGTCTTATCAGCACCTGCTGTCTCCAGTAGCTGTACATTTCTTAGAGACATTTTCGTGACGATTTCGTTAGAATCTGTTGCAATGGTTACGAGATCTGGCGTCATAAGCAGAATGAGGTCAAGCCACTTTTTAAAAATAAAAATGCGTCTTTTGACCGGTATTTCCCAGATTTTAATAATTCTATGAGTGAGATAGGGATCTTGGCCAATCATGTATCAGTTTTTTTTTCTGTTTTTTTTTCTCGAAGGTATTAGCTCCTCAGTAAATTTGAAAGAAAATCTATGATCTGATGGCTCTTTATTATGTGAGTAAACCTATGTTTATATAATTTGACATATAACCAGATTCATCTTGAGGGACGGAAGAACTCGAGGCAGGCGATCATTGCCATTGATGACATAGTTTTCCAGACTGAAAGCTGCGAAGCAATTCCCTGGCAAGGTGAGTCGCAATGGCAGAGTGCAAAGACTTAAAAATATTGATTCTAATGAAACGTCTTTACATGCATCTGACACTTCCGTTGCTTACATTGAAAACGTAACGTAGTTAACATCAATACTACTGAAAATGCAGCGGAGCGAAAGAAAAAGGAAAGTATCGTGAACAATCTTTCCACAACGAGGAGTCATTGATAAACTCATACAGTAGCCAAAAAGGCGCTCAGTTCTAATTCACATACGAGTTCTTCTACCCGTCACTATATTTACTGGGAGAACAGAAAGGATATTTGCTAAGCAATGTTTTGGAAAAAGCAAATGACGTGCTTTTTGATCATACATGCCTTCTGTCTGTAACATCAAATCATTCGGAAGCTACTTCGCCAAATAAACGTGTCAATGAAAAATTGCTTCCAGTTCCATTACCTTATATGTAACTCAATAAAAATGGTAGGTTCTGTTGAAACGTAAAGGACAAACAATCCACCATACCATATGCCTTTTACTTTATTTTACTTCTTTTCTTACTAAAATGGAACATTCTATCTGTATTTGATTTTTTTTAAGAGCAAAGCAAAGATTTTGGCAAAAATCCTCTGAGCACAAAATATTTCTGGAAGCTAGATGGCGAGGACACAGATATAAGGTATTTTTAAAGTGATATGTAGCTTTTTAACATATTCTTCTGTTTCTTCTTCGTCAAGAGAATTTTAATCAGCAAATTGCATGAATTCCTGGTTGTTCAGTGTTTAAGCTCGTATCTTTTTTCTCACCGTGCGCATGTCAACACCAGAGTGGCTGTTTTCCCACAGACTATCACGATTCTCAGTTTCTTTTGATCGCTTTGGTCGACCTCAATATAACTACGTACTGCCGTTTGTTTTTGTTGGAGTGTTGTTGTGCGCATACTAAGCACTAAGTCATGTTTTTAGAACAATTTGGGGCAAAAATGTCGTGAAATTAGCGTTTTATGCCTGTTTTGCAGACGTCTGGAACTTAAAGTACAATTTCGACTTTGCTGTGTTTCAGGTACCGATTGATAACAAGGAAACTCGGAATCTTGGTAACGTTTCTGCTAAGAAAAGATTTGATTACGCGCACAAACATTCTTTCACACTACTTCACTATTTGAAGAATTTATCTTTTAATCTGAGAGCAGGGAATTTATAGTTCAGCTTTTTTGTCAAAAAACTAATTGCGATTTTGAGAAGGCAATACTGCCTTTTATTGACAGCGTTAAAGGAAAATATATTCTCTCTTATTGTGCCCCGCCGCTTCAAGACTCAACCCAGTACAGAATATATGGTCTTCCAACTAACCATCAATATATATAGAATACTTTATGGAAAGTGTGTGCGTACCGTATTTACGCACGAGTTGGTGAAGTATCGGAAATCGAACGAGTGAGATTTCAGATACAAACTAACGAGTGCGTAATTCCGGTACGCATACACTTTCCATGGTGTATTATATTTATTATATGCATACTGAGATTTAAATTCTTGTTTAATGACAAATTTGTTGCACAGGTTCAAGTCAAAAGCTCATAAAAGGTGTAAGTTATATAAATGTTTTGACTATACATTTTCTAGTCAATTCAATATGTTTATCGATGACAATACTCACCACGGGGTAGTTATTTTTCTTCAAATGCCTCTCAATACTTTAAATGAGAAATCTTAAGCTTGAGGGCTCATAATCTTCTCCGTCTTCACGTCTAACAGAGCGAATAAACTCCGCAAGATACTTGTTTGATTCTGCTGGCTATTTAGTGTGCACTTCTCGCTCGTCGTTTTTTTCGTTTCTCAAAAATTCGTCCAACAATTTCACATCTCGCTTCGTCCTCTCTTTTGTGTTTTTGCTTAGTTTCCAGACTTTCCACATAATTCTGAACCGAAGTATCGTGGGCAACAAATCTTTTCTCGCTCATGTTTTTAAGCTTAGAAGAAAGTTAACTTCAGCACTTGCGAGAGACTTGAAAAGCAAAGCTTGAATGAGAATCACCTTGTTACGGCTCACACGTCAAAAAACATGATACGCGGCACCTGATTGGACGTATCGTTTTCTTCACTGGTGAAAAAAGTGATACGCAACATTTGATTGGCTTTCAGCTACTTAGACCCCGCTTGTGAACGAAAATTTATTTCGCGCCTTTTCATTGGGTAAATCTCGGTATGTATATAATAAAATGCATTATTGCCGTAAAATTTCTATACGTGGTTGTTTCTTACCTGAGTTAATATAATAATTATTATTCGTTAAGCTTGCAAGGACCAGCTTCTTACAAAACAGAGGGTGGAATCAAATCTCTGTACCTTAACGGCCGAGATGGTTATGCGGAATTTCCAGCAGTAGATTTTCGGAAGATCAGTTTTTCAATCGCCATCCGATTTAATACTCCAGATGTGCACATATTAGGGCATCTCATATCTGACTGGTCATCACCCTGGCAGTTCAGAGTGTTTATCTTCGGCACAACCGTGCAGGTGGTTTTGAGAAGAAGTGGTGAAGTGCAATTTTTACTCCGGCTGGTCAGTAATCGGTTAGTAGCATTTGAGACACTTTGTACTACTGGCGCCAGTTGTTCAAAAGTTGGATAGCGCTATCCACCGGATAAATCTCTATCCAGTGGATAACGCAATTGGTTTCCCTAACACTTATCCACTGGATAGTGATTTATCCGGTGGATAGTGCTATCCAACTTTTGAACAACTGGGGCCTGGTCGTCAGCTTTCAAACTTAAAATAAAAACGGAAAGCACCATCCAATGAAACAGAAAAGTCTGGCGTTTTTCATAATACTTGAGTAAAAACATTACCAAGGCTTTTGGGCGAGATATGCATGTAGAAAACAGTGTTGAATTCAACAGCACCCGGTTGTTGCTGAACGACAATAAGACTGACCAGCGTTGAATATGGTATTAACACATTCTTCATCTTAAATGTTGAATTTATAGATAAGTATGAGAAAGGTGTTTTATTCAGTTAGTGACACAGGCGACTCGGAAAAAAATCCGAGTTCTCCCAACAGGAGTCGAACCTATGACCTTCTGGTTACTATTCCAGATGCTCTACCACTAAGCTACAGGAGACTCGTGGGAGCTAAGGCCATTAAACTAGGTTCATGTGACAAACGTCCTGCATACTGCTAGGACTGAATGTCGATAGCTGGCATATTGGCAATTTAATAAATGTGATGGTGAATTTTTAAGCCTTGTGAATATAAGAGAAAGATGTTTTATTCACGTTTTATAAGTAGTTATACAAGAATGATTTGGTCCTTGTTGTGGAGTTTGCCTTGGATTTTCTGGAATTCCGCATATAAAATGAGAGACCGAGCCTGAAGTCATAATTTGGATTTCTCCCATTTTTAATAAGCATCATTTTTAATAATAGATGTTTATTGTTCCTATAGTTTAAAAAAGACGCTTATTAAATATGAAGGAAGTCCAAATTATGACGTCAGCCTTGGTCGCTCATTTCGTATGCGGAAATCCAGGAAATCCAAAGGAGGAAGCACACAACAAGGACCAAATCATACTTAAATCATTACTTAGATTTGTTAAAACATTATCTTTATTTTATAAATATATGACGGTTTGTTTTTTTTACTAAATTTTCCACAGACGTATTTATGCAAACGTCTGGACACATGTAGTGTTTATTTGGAATCGCAGCACCCGCAAAGGAAAGTTGTACTTAGACGGATTGGAAGCTGGTGAAGAGCCCTCCGAATATAACGGGGAAGATATTGACCTTAATCTGACCAATCACACGACGTATGAGCTCGGCTACAAAAAAGACACAAAGGAAGTATTCCACGGATTCTTGCGAGATCTAGGGATATTTTTCCGCCCACTTACACGGGGAGAAGTTTTCACTTTATATCGTAAGTTCTTTATTTTTAATATCATACAAAAAGGTACAGCGCCTTGAGAGGCCCAAATAAGGAATGTTCCATCCGTTAACCCTATTCTGCCTGGGCATTTTTTGAGTTTCTGAGCCTGGAAGGGGGCACCCCCCCCCCCCTCATAGATCTTGAAAAGTATTAAAGCTCTTGCAATGAAACTTGGCAAGTTTGTAGCACGTCATTACCTTAACAGATTGGGCTTATGACGCGTTAATTATGACATGTCTTGACGTCACAACAACGTCACAAACCCGCCATTTTGAATTTCAGTCCACCATCTTGTATCCCAAACCTGCAGTCCTACAGCTGACAATGACGTCACCAAAAATATATGATTTTGTTCTAAGAAACATACTTAGTCAAAACAAGCACACAAAAATAAAAACACTATCTTCTTCTTACAAACCAAGGGGAAAAACCTGAAAAAAGACTGCAAGAAGACAGAAAATAGTCAAAATACACTTCTGAGTAGACGGTTGCTATGAAAACGTTAATCATCATAGACACGTCATTGACAAAGGAAAATTTTCTCTGATAAATTTTGGGAAAAGTCACGAGATTTGGTGATTATTCGTCTAGCCGTTTAAAAGTTATAACTCACTGAATTCAGCGCGTGCACAATGTGCCCCCCCACCCCCCCCCCCTTCAGGCAGAGTAGGGTTAAAGATAAAGAACGTAAGATCTTGTTGTTATTGTTCAAATTACAGAAGTTTTTAACATCCTAATTTACAGCCAATCTCTACCAAAACTTGAGCAATTTATTGTTTTTTCCTCTATCCATGCATGTGCAGCGTAATGTCAATCAGTTACTAAAGCGTCGGTTCAATTCCCATTCAGGACAAGAAAAGCAAAGCAATATCAGTAATAATCGTTACGTTTGCTCACTACAAACTTGGTCAGCTAAGAAAGCTGTTAAGCGACTCTTTTTCAATTACAGTTTCATCACAAGAAAGATATAGAGGACATTACTCGGCAGCGTGAAGATATGAATTTTATTTCGAGTGGTAAAAACAATATTTTATGAACGGGCGCAGCAAGTGAGTAAATTATTGCTTTTTTACCAAGAGAAAATAAAATTCATATCTTCAAGCCACCGTGTAATTTTCTTTTTATTGTATGGACAAGAGTATTTTTGCACAAACAAAAGTGTAAGAGCGGGAAATAACGTCATCGATATCCTCACTAGTGAGGACATGGAAAATACGTCACTCAAGTCCCGGATGTAGTTTCGTATGAACTTTACGAGTGATCTATTTTCCACTAAAACACTTTTGTCTATATAATAATAGAAAGGAATTAATGACCAGTTACAGTTATGTCATTTCACAGAATGAGAGGAAAGGTAAGATCATAATTTTTTTGTTCTAGGCCCAACACGATCACTATGCCCAATACGACGTACGGCTGGTGGAGGTTGCTGCGATTTCCCTTTTATTTACAAAAATAAGCAACACACTACATGTACAACTGAAGACAGCCAGGATTTATGGTGCCCATTGTCTTCAAATAACCAAACACGTTTTACATGGGATTGGTGTGCTGGTAAGTCGGTAATCCGTAGCTTGTTTGGACGACTCTGTCTGGAAAGTTACCCTCCATGCACTATGATCCACCAACTCATCACACATCACATCACAGCGCATCACAGCACATCATATTACATTACATTACATTGAATCACATCACATCACAACACGTCACGTCACATCCATACCTCCCTCAATCCATCCATCCACCCATCCATCCATCCATCCATCCATTCATCTATTTACTCGTTCATTCATTTATCCGGAATGCACGGTGCTCATGCATACAGTTAAGGTCATCTTTATTCTTTACCATTAAGTAAAAATTTTTTACTTCCATTTTTCGGCATAATGTGGCATCATATCTTCCAATCTTAGAATCTTACTTAATTTCTTACGTAGATTGTACATTTCTTTTTTAAGCAATTCTTATCTTCTACCTCTCATTTGTTTGCAGTGGACGGTGGTTGTCGTGAATTTTCCCAAGGAATGTGCGGTTGGGTAAACTCTAACCAAAAGGGTTCAACCTGGAGACAAACACTGAAGCAAGAAACGGAACGCTCAACTATTCAAGTCAATTCGTATTTACAAAGGAAAGGATTGAATCCAGCGTCAGGTTAAAACACTCGACAAAACGTCTTTCACTTCAAACATATTTGCATGTAATTCTGTAGGGCCACAGGATCGTTAACCTTCCCTGATATATTTACTGCATTAATAATTAAAACGGGTTGAAAAAGAAAGTACTAAAAATAAGATTAGTATTTAGTTACCGTTAGATAATAGGTAAGACATTTTGTGTCGTACAAACCATAATTTGTAAAATTATGCAAGACCACTAGTGGAATCTTATTATAAGCGTTATTATACGATGAAAGGAAAAAAAAAACGTTCATTTCATTTTCCTCAATCCAGTCTGCGTGCTGAAAACAAAATCATCGATCGCACCAAGCTCTTATTTGTGTTAAAAGTTTCGCTTAAAGGCTTAAAGTGAAATGAAAGCACATAAAAATGTCAAGCCATATTTTTTTTTACAGGTTCTGTAATGGAAAGTAACTACCAACTAGACTTTCCTGTGAACCACACTGGTTATGTGAACATCACTGATCTCCCAGATCTCGTTGCATTCACAGTCTGCTTTTGGATGAAGACTTCAGACAAAACGAGTGCAGGCACTCCCTTATGGTACAGGGTTCGCTACGAAAATAAAGGAAAATATATCATCGCCATTGCACTCATCGACTACCAGGGATTTTATGTGTATGTTGGCGAGACGACTCCGTAAGTGTGTGTGTGTGTGTGAGTTGTGTTAACTTAATCATATTTCACGTAAAATGGTTCGTTCTCCAACTATCAGTTACGATGGCGCCTTATTGTTTGTTTGGTTGTTTGTTTTTGTTGCTATTGTTGTTGTTTTTTTTTTTGCATAACGCCTTTGTTTCCTGTTTTGATTCCAGCTTGTTTTGGCCTGTTTATTGTTCGTTTTATTTTTGAAGTTTTCTACCGTAGTCTTTCACTGGCCGCTCATAATGACACGGCAAACGTAAGAAAGTACATTACCACAAATTGAACACAAACATTTTTTAACAACCCGAACCGCATGGGGCTAGTCACGGTCGTCCAAGGCTGCCTTGTTTAAAATTCAGGAAGCGGTCAGAACAAGCGCAGTGTCCAAATAACCCGGCCGTCAAGCTTTCTCCAGATAAAAACGACTTTGACACCAAATAGGCGTGGTAGTCAACATTAAGAGAAAAGCCTTGCATCCCCTTTAGTCAACAAGTAATTATTACACCCCTCTGTGCTATATCGTATATTATCCTTCACAGTATCGTGCGGCATAGCCATGAATGCAAATAACTGCTTTGCAGGTAAATTTGATAACTCTTATGAAAAACTGCCCTATCAAAAATGCAGTATTTACACAATTGTTTTTCTTTAGGACAAAAACGAATTCTACAGCAAATGACGGGAAATGGCATCACATTTGTTTGGTTTGGACTTCTGATGGAGGAAAGGTCACCATCCACAATGACAATTCAATATTCTCAGGAAGTGGATTCTCTAGTGGGGAAGCGATTCCCGGTATGTGCTATTTTCTAGGCGATATTCGTTGCAAAAATATGGTCTTTGAGAACGAGTAAAAACAAAGACGTATCAGATTGGAATGCCCCAGAAATAAAAACATACTGATGTTTGAACCTACAGTAGACTTCACCGAAAGAAGGAGGTGAAATATGATTAATAACAACCTTTGCAGGATGATAAAGCAGAAAGAATCAATAGACACCCGTTTGAAAAACGTGTTCGGCTGAAAAGTATAAACGATGGACAATGCGACACAATGGAACTCTGGGAAGATGACAGGGGCAAGTTTGTTACCGGGTTTCATTTCTTGATATTCAAGATATTTTCTTTCCAAGATAATTCAAAGAGTAAATTAAGACATACTGTGTTATTATAATGTATACGTGTCTAAGAATAGAGGCAAATTTTCACGCTTCCCAGAGCACCATTGGATCGCACTGTCAATGATTTACGCTTTTTACCTGACAACGTTTTTTCAACTGGGCAGCTGACTGGGTGTATATTGAAAATTGATTTTGGGATGAATTCCTATTTCTAGTTGAGACTTTTTGAAAGGGCGGTCTATCCCAATACGGAGTCTAGGATGAATTAAACAAAATAAATATCATCCCCACAGACGTCAATCCGGCTGACATTTCTTGCGGTGTTAATGTTGTTGCTTTCGTTATTATTATTAAGGTGTAGAAATAGGTAAGATGGAGAATAGCTACCTGGCATCAAAGCAAACGGACTGCCGTATGAATAAACTAGATGGACATTAAAGGTGTAAATGCGCTCAAAAACTGGTAACATCTTGATCACGTACACGAATTCATCTAATACGTTTACGTCAGTTGTACAGCGGCACTTTTCTTGCCTTTAATTAAATGCACTTTTAGTTGTTGTTTCTTTTACGTCCTACAAGCCAAGGGTTTTTTTTTTATTTTATCACAATGAAAATGAAGCTTATCTTCAACAGGAAGGGGTGAATTGACTGTTGGACTAACAGAGGACCAGGCAAAAGAAGATCCCAGAGCTGGCCAGTTCATTGGCTTGATCAGCTACGTAAACATCTTTAACAAAGCCCTCGATAGTAAGGTCATAACGTGGATGTCGCACGGCTGCGGCGGAAATCTTGTAAATGTCATCTTGCCCTGGTCGCAGTTGATTGCGGGTTTGGTTGGAGATGTTAAAGTACAAAGACCAGCAATGTGTGTGGATGCTGAAGGTGAGTAGGAAAAGGGCTCGATCATGCACCTTAAATAATAGTGAGAACAGCAGCGCTTTCTTTAGATTGTCTTTAGACCACTCCGGTAATCTTCCCAGACTTCTCCCGTCAGATAATTAGTCCTCCAAAGATACTATTGAGAACTAATGTAGCATTCTTGCGATACGGTATTAGAAAGGCAAATGCATCGATTTTGCAGGAGGATACTTATCATATGTTCCATTCAGGTAGCTTAAACGGCAGGAGATAGATTTTTTGCTTCTGTTGCAAAAAAATGACGTTTTTGACAGAATTGGAGACGCGACTTCCGCTTCCTGGGCACCTGCTTCACTAACACTAAATCCAGTTTTTCTTTTTTCTTTTTAAGGATACCGATATACCGTATTCAGAAATAGTAGTTCCCGGTCATCGGAAACATCTCTTTTTGAAAGTCCACTCTACGAGCGGTCCTATAAAGGAGATAGTGTCTGTGTACTCTTCAGATATCTCTCGTATGGCCCTGGAACACGGGTTCTTCGTTTTTACCAACAATTAGACTTAGTAAACCACACAAGAAGGTTAATATGGGCAGTGAATGAATCATTCAATACAGACAGGGTTTGGAATTACGGAAAAGTAGCAGTACCGAGTGTAACGAAACACAAGGTAAAGACGATTATCATTAGATTGTTCTTGAAAATTGGATACTTCCCTTTTAAGAAAATTTGGCAACCTTTGTAAAGTTTTGATTTAGACCTAGGAATAAGAGTACAATTAAAAATTTTCTTTACAAAGAACGGAGAATTTAAATTCTGCTTCAAGCCGTTCCTAAGAAACGTTTGTTCTCTCGTAATAAAATCCCTATTAAGCCCCCAAGGGCTTATCTAATTTCAGGCCTCATAAACGAGAATGGGAAGGGGGCTTATTAGAAAGGGGTGGCTTATATAAAAAAAAAGGACTTTCAGAAGGGGGGGGTTAATAGAGAGGGGGGCTTAATAGAGCTTTTACGCTATTTGACAGGACAGGGATAACTTAAGGCCACTTAAGGCATGGTTGGAGCTTAATTGAAATAAAATCTACTAAAAGATCATAACTTTTCGAATATTTGCCGAAAAGCTGTCAAACTTGGGAGCCATTTAAAACGTGCCAGGCTTTACTCAGTTTTAGCTTTGAGAGACGAATATTTGCGCCATGTGACCAGTAAAGGATAATTAACAGTTATAATCTTTAGAGTGAAATGGGGTACATAAAATGAAATAGAATTAAATGTTTTTATATGTTATTCTATTCTACGTTAAGGCTCATCGTAAATAAACGCTTGAAGCGTCGATATTACGTAGAAATCCCGCAATTGACGGATATAGGTCATTTGACTTTAATAACTTGTAATACAGCAAAAACCCGAAAACGTTCTTATATGTTTGTGCCTGCTTAGAATTTAAGCTATTTAGGTTCTTAATAGGGTTTTATTTTCTTAAGGGGAAAAAATGCTTGCTATATGGGTGTGGTCCCCTCCTTATGTGGAGGCACTAAATAAACTTTGACAGGCAGAACATTTTTCACGGAAGGCTGTCGTAGGTTAATTTATAGAAAACGAATAAATAATGATTTTATTTTTATCCTTTTTAGGTTTCTTTGGAAGCGGATTTGGGCAGTGAACCTGGCTACATTAGTGTACGAGGCGTGCATGTAATATCCGGATATTGTCATCCAGTCCCTATCAGAGCAACAAAAGGTACCACATGCCAACATGGGTCTGAAAGCATTTGCTCGGAATGACCATGCAGAAATAATACTGAATATGGCTTCAATTTACTTTACCCATATTAAAAATAACAAGAAGAATATAACACTGACACAATAACGTATGAATTACAACTAACAGATTACTAGCGACTAACTAATAGGTTATCTTTTCTTATTAACGCCTCTTGACGCACAACTCCACTGTAGTACAAGAGGGGGCTGTTGATGAACCCACCTTGGGATTTCGTTGTGTTACAATATTTTGAAAACATTTTACCTTTGATAGATAGCCTGTGATGTGCTGTAGAAATGGTGGTAAATATTGTGGGTTCGGACGATACTGGAAACATGTGACGTCATCCAAAATGGTGGACAAGATGACGCGAGTAGAAATTAGAAATATAAAGAAACTGCTGAATTGAAAATTTTACATGCTAGACAAGTAAAACATGATATAGTCAAACAATTTGCCGCTTTTGTCGGCATTTTATACTTTTTTCCACCGAATAAAAGGCGAAGAACACACAGTTTTATTCAAAAATGGCTTGACTTCGTGGTACTTATCACATCATATCTCGAAAACATAGTAACCGGCTTCTTCAAAGACTGCCAAAATATGTTTAAGTTATAAGTGAACAGCTACTGTAAACGGCAGGTAGTGACAAAAAAAAATGGAGAAAAAGCCTGTGAGGGGGTGGCATCCACCCCATCCCCCAGGGTTAAGGCATCTTTAATTGACTTCCATGTCCCTCTTCCATAGTATGTGACAGAAACTTCACCGATTCATCGGGCTTCATTTACTCCCCACACTACCCTGGTTACTATCCACCTCTCACTCGTTGCCACTGGACAATCAGCCTTCCTCCTGGCACCACCATAAAACTGCGATTCTTGGAATTTCAATTAGAGGATCATCCTTCTTGTGACAATGATTTCATTGAAGTGTACAGTGGGCAGGCTAAGTCAAGGACCAAAATAGGAAGATACTGCGGACAACGATTTCCAGCCTTCATTGAGTCATCTTCAAATGTTATGGAAATAACCTTTGTGAGTAACGACAAGGGAACAAGGTCCGGCACGAAACTACATTACACTTCACAGAAAGGTGAGATGTCGAATAAATGAGTTTTGTTTTAGTGAGCTCGTACGGCTGGTAAATCATATAGAAAAAATCGGGTTTTTCAGACAGGTATGGCTGCTCCAACTTTTGGAATTGCCGAGACTGCCAACATCTCCCTCAGCCTACTCACTGAGAACGAAATCTGGGAGAGTTGTTAATATCTCATTTTATCTTTACTTCAGAAAATGAATAAATAAACAAGAATACAAGTATGAATTACAAAATAACTAAGGTACTACGCGCGCTCTGATTGGCTGAGAGGTCTGTTTGCATGAGAGTATGTAAACACAGTTATGACGTCACGATCTTTGAGAGGACTAAGTTATTTTATAAAAGCAATAGAAAACCTTTTCCTGCGTTTGTCATAGCCTGATATAAACACTCATGGGGTTGGGAGAATTCTGAAAAGTTATGGAAACCCTTGATTTCTTCTTGGGTTTGCACAACTGTCTAGAATTCTGCCAACCCCTCTCGTGTTTATAACAGGTTGTGCAAACAAGGGGAAAGTTTTCTATTGCTTAAATACAGAGCTGGTAAAGCTTGTATACGCGTAGCCTCATTCCCAATTATACCTTTATATTCATTTCCTTGCATTAATGTTTTTTTTTATTATTCCTCCAGCTGAGGTTGGCCAAACCGAGTGCATCCAAGGTAATCAGCGTGATCTATATAAAGGAATTAATACGATTGCACTGTATTATCAAGAAATGATTCTGATAAACCTGTCAGTAGACTGACACAGACGCCAGTATTTTAGATTACATCCACCAAAACTCCACTCTGGTCACCGCTGAGGTGAGTTACGATGCTTTTGTTACATCCTCACAGAAAAATGACTAATGCTTACAATGATATTATGGATTGGCTTTATTTCGTCGCAGCCGAACCAAAATAAAAAAAGGGTCGAATGTTCGCAGATTCTTGTTTCATTTGGGTACAAAACACCAAGCAAAATGTGCCATAAAGAGATTAAATGTCAAGTATTATTGTATGATGCAATATTTTCCATTATCCACTCTTTTTTGTGTTCTCATTATAAGGTTGTCCCTCCAGTTGCGAGTGTAATCTCATTTCTCCCACGCGTCGTGATATGGTGGTCACAGTTAAGAAGGGACGAGAACTGAATGCTGTGCCGGGAAACATCCCTTTGAACACAGCCGTAATGTAAGTCAACTATACGCTGTTTCCCTCTTTGTAGGGCTAAAAGTGCTTACCTTTCATATTTGAAAGAACTCCTGTGATGGACTAGTATACCATCAAGAGGGAAGTATTAATGCTCCTAATAACTTGGGCCCTGATGAGACACAGACTTGACCTACTTTACTCCTAATGAAATAAATTACATAGGACAAACAAGCATACTCGAAATGTAATGATTCAATAAATACCCCTTGGATCTAAAACAATATAGCGAATGGTTTTTCTCTAAATAAACTTCTCGATTTGCCAGACCCTTGGTTGCTTTGTCGGTTTTTAGATATGAAATAATGAGTCTCAAATTAAAATGGCAGCGACCAATTAAACTAGTTAAATACTGTTTTAGAATTCCGGCAATATTTCTTATGGACTGGTGGTCTTAGTGCATAGCCTTGTTTTAACATGTTTATTGCGTTATTTCGGCAGACTATTTCAGAGGAATAAACTCTCTTATCTACACAAGAAAGCATTTTCTGGTCTTTACAGGTTGAAGTACTTGTAAGTACTGGATTAGCTGGTTTACCTTGTTGCTTCTCAATGACAGACATCATCTTGGAGAAGAAAAATTATAAGGCAGTTATTTGACTTCTGGAGTTGATGACTCATCACTAGTATAGTTTACCAAACAGTAAAACGGTTCTAGAAAGAAACTTCTTGGGATAAGTCACTTGAAATGCCGGAAGGCATTTTTTGTCTCGCTCACTATTTTATTACATTTCTTGTATTACAAAGGACTTAAGCATTTGTTAAGCTACATGTTTCAATAATTATGATTTTTTTGGATATTGAAAATTCAAGTTATTTATTGACTGGTAGAGCAAGTAGAGGGGTGAATAGAGGCTGTGCCAGTTGTCCATTTTTCAGGCTAAACCAAGACAAACCGCTAAATAGATTAAAAAATCGTTACTAGATCTAAAATAATCGGAAGCTGTAGATAGTAACTCTGAGTTTTATCTGAAACATCTACAGGGACCTGAGTGGAAACCGCATTTTCAGATTAGAAAGAGGAGCATTTGGCAATGGCTCTTCACTAGAAGCCTTGTAAGTGAAAAACATGTTTACAGAAAGTTGCAAAGAAAGTGTCAGCAACTTCCAATTCATTAGCTAATAAAGTACTAACTGAATGTCGATTGATCATGTTATTGTTCTATTAGGATGAGCTTAAAATTTTGCATTGGCGAGGCCCCATTTGGGGAGTCTGGGTATTCCGTATCCCTTTAACTTTTCCGTGAAATATCCCATATCCCTTTTATTGTGCAGTGTTGTATCCCTCAGCTTCGCGTCGAATATCCCAAAATTTCTATTTCAAATATCCGGTATCCGTATAATTTTTTCCTTCGGTATCCCGTATCCCTTCCGCAAATATCCCGTATCCCAATAACCCCGAATGGGACCTCATTGGCATTAATACTAACAGGTTTTCAAAGACTTATGTGGGTTTTCTAGGTCTCTTCCATCGCGTCGAGGCCTTTTTAAATTAGAAAAAGCTTTTGTCTTGCCTTGCCTTGCCTTTCTCTAGCATCTCAACCAAATATTCCTTGTAGTCTATATACGCTAGGAAACTGGCGTTTAATTAGCTGATGGCGCAGGAGTAGTCCCGTGTCCAAATTAGCTGAATGTTAAGTGGAGGCTTCAATTCGCAACGTATCGAAACACTGGAAAAAATATCATATTGGTTATTGTGTAAATAATAACAACTTATCTAGGAAATCTTTGGTTTTGTATATTTTTTTGCCACGTGCTCTGAGATGGTACACTGCACTCTTCCGAATATATTTTGTTACAGGAAGCTTGACACAAATTTCATTCGGACGTTTCCTAACGGCATTCTGGACAATATGAGCAGTCTTCAGACTTTGTAAGTAGGAATCTGGATTATGGTAATAGAAATGCGTTTGTGTAGCTTGAGAATTTGGATTGGTCAACTGAGTTGATAGGGTGAATTGGCCACCGTAGGGAAATTGAAAGCTAACGTTAGCCCTTCGTTAGAGCAAATCAAGGAATTGTGGGTTTTTTCCTTGATTCGCTTTGACGAGGGGCTATCGCTCGAAACGTCAGATTTCAATTTGTCTACGGTGGCCAATTTACCTTATCTACTCGGTTGATAAATCCAAGGTTTTGTGTTTCACTCCCCCGCTGACGCAGCACCACTGACGCAGCACCAGTTTCTTTAGAAACTGACCCCCTTGTTTGTTTGTATGGCTTGGTTGACTTTTGTTTTTGTTTTGTTTTTTCAATAGGGACTGTAGTTACAATTTGATTGAAGGCATTCCGTCGACTGCTCTTGTTTCGTTGTTCTCGTTGAAAACACTGTAAGTCAGTAATAGGGAAATTTATTGGTTAATTGCTTTGGTTTTACTTTACTTTGCTCTCTGATTGGTTTAAAAAAACTCCCGCGAGCTTTGCAGCCAATCAGCTGCAAAACTAAAACCAATTGCGGCCGGTGACTTTTATTTGCTTTGTGTGTTGTGTGTTTTGATTGGCTAGTAAACCAATCATGGTTGTACTAGGCTACGCGATTGGCTGAAATTATAATTACTTGTGCTCGTGATTGGCTCTGTAATTTCTTTGGTTTTTGTTGCAAAATACATATACATAGATATTGCTGGAACTCAAGTTAAGTGATTTCCAGAATCGATGTATAGTCACTTTTTTTTCCATTTCGTGTTTGTAGAAGCCTCAGAGAGAACCAGATAACCAGGATTCACAAGGAAACGTTCAATGGGACAAGAAACTTAGAACACCTGTAAGTGAAACAAGAACAAACTCGTTTTTCTAGGTGCTTTTTGCAAGTTCCAGGTCTTTCTTCTCTTAACCTGTCTTAACATTTTTCACTTAGATATCTTCAACGGAATCTATTAGAAGAACTGCCCGATAACGTCTTTATAGGCTTATCGAAGCTTAAAATACTGTAAGTAAAATACATTGTTCTTCTCCGTTTGGCCATCTGACAGCAAACGTATGTTTAGTGAAATGGTATCTCTCGAACACTGCCAAAGAGTTTCAGCGGCAGTAATGGAATGAACAAAATGCTCGATGCATTTACTGTGTAAATCAGAAAACTGTCAACGCCTTTCAGTTGAATAAAATATCAAAAGCCATCGCATATCAATAAAAGCATCCCCGTGTACGTCTACGCTTGCTGACTCTCGTTACTTTGCTTGCAGTTTGGTCCCAGCTGTGACTGTTAACCATATACTTATCATGTCAAATTTAAGATTTTGCATTTTTGATTAATGCAATTGCTGGTTTCCATGTGACGTCATCAAAATTCTAAAACGAAGACAAAGGACACCACAAAACTGCTCTTTTAATATATTCAACACAGCGGTGAGAAAAATCTTCAAGGAAAGTTACATGTCGATGGATTGCTTTTTCTCGATAACTTTGTTCAGGAGACTACTGTAGATCCAGAAATTGTTTTCGATGTTTGTTTTTCCCTTCCGTTTAACTCCTTTGTTTCTGAGTGTTTCTCATCCAAGCAAATTCTTTTTATCACAATGATGAACACCAAGAATAATTATGTTCGGCGTGTAGCAGCCAAAAAATGACTAAACTTTAAATGAGTGAGTTTCCAAGTGGCTTTAGGACAGTGAATGCTACTATCCTCGGATGTCAATATGCTAATGCAGTCAACAAACAAAGCAGGGAAAGTAATAAAAAGGAGCTTGCTGTATACCCCCACAAGCCTAAATATTTTTTCCCCATATTAATTGGTTAGTTTGTTTTTCATGAGTTTGTATTAGAGAACACTAAACTTGTATCAAAATCATGCCCAAAAATATCACAAATACCTTTGATTTTAGGTACCTTAATAACAACAGGATTGGGCAGTTGTCCTCTTATACATTTGCTGGATTGTCCTCCCTGGAGAAATTGTAAGTTTAACTATTGCAAGCTTATGAACGTCATGGCGAATAATCGCCTAGGAAGAACAGAATTTATACTGTATAAAGATCAATGTTAGTCGAACTGGTGTATTGTTATCAAGCACTTTTAGCAACAGGTTAATCAACAACCAACTCTAGTCCTATGATGAACGTCTTAATACAGTATTCACGTATCATAATGTACGAAACGTATCATGCAAAAGCGAGCTGTGCATGTTTTTTTTTAAATCGTGAGTTATGTAATGACTGTAGACATCCTCTTGTTATTTTCAGAAATCTTAAAAATAACTCTCTCAGTTTGAAAAACGTTCCACCAGACGTTTTCAATGGACTTCAAAACCTTAAAGAAATGTGAGTCAGAATTACAAGTTTTCTTTCCATATAACAGTCAATGAGAACATACCATAAAGTCATACGTGTCTTTATTTAAGGAACTTGGTGATTTTATGTGTATTTTTCAAACATCGTTCACTTCGTGACTATCAACGTACTGAACAAAAAGCCTACATTGTCCAATCTTTTACTTTTAGATAGCAAGCAAGTGACCTTGATCATGTAATAGCTGTTTTCATTACCCATGGTTCATATGGGTTATTTTACTTAAGTTCTTTTAAGCCTACATTTTAAGCAAATGAATACACCCATTTTGATATTTTTTGTTTGTTTGTTTTTTATTTCTCCATATTTTTATTAGTTATCTTGATGAGTTCATTCTCTGTTGCTATGCTGAAAAAGCAGTGCCTGGCGTTCGCTGCAGTTCGCCGAAAGATGAATTTTCTAGCTGTTCTGATATGATGAAAAACAAAGCAGTTCAAGTTTGTATCTGGATTCTGGGACTTTCTGCACTTCTTGGTAATCTCTTTGCCATCTTAATGCGAGTATTTGTAAAAGAAGACAACAAAGTACACTCTTTTCTTTTGACAAATCTGGCGATTTCAGATCTACTGATGGGTGTTTATCTACTCACCATTGCCATCAAAGACGCCCAGTGGCAAGGAGAGTACTTTAAACATGATATTAACTGGAGATCTGGCATGACATGTGCATTCACTGGAATCTTGTCCATGGTATCAAGCGAGGTCTCTGTACTCATGTTGACCCTCATCACAACCGATAGGCTCATCTGTATTGTCTTCCCATTCAAAGTGAGACGAATGAACCGCGGACTTGCTTACTTTGTTGTTGGAGGAATCTGGATTTTTGGAATTATGATATCAGTAATTCCAACATTTGGTTTGGAATACTTCTTTGACAAAAAGCGAAACGTTGGATTTTATGGAAAATCAGCCGTTTGCCTTCCTCTTCAACTGTCAACAGAGAGACAGGCTGGCTGGGAATATGCCGTCGGTATTTTCGTCGTACTTAACTTTGTCTCTTTTGTTTATATTCTTTTTGCATACATTGTGATGTTCTTCACCGTAAAGGGAGTTTCAAAACGGGTTAGGTCAACTCACATGAACAGAGAATCTCAGATGGCTAGGAGAATGATGTTTATTGTTTTAACCGATTTCTTGTGCTGGATGCCAGTCATCATTATCGGTCTCCTGTCTATACTCGGCAAATTTCATGATCCTGAAAAACAAGCCTACGTGTGGATTGCTGTGTTTGTTCTTCCAGTAAACTCTTCAATTAACCCCATACTGTATACATTCTCCACTCCGCTCGTGAGGAAAAAACTTGGTGAACAGAGGGATTCATTGACCAGTTTCTTGGAAAGAAAAGTGCGACGACCAAAGAAGACACCAGGTTTGTTTTTCCCGTTCTCACTTAAGTGATATTCGATAAACATATATAAAAGGCCACTAACTGGTTAATCCTCCTTCAACTTTCACTGGTTTCACTCCTCAACCCTTATAGCCTCAGAATTGATCAGCATCAATTTTCTCCTTGTAATGTTAATCCATTATTAAGCATACGAGTGATGAGAATTAAGAAAATGATCGCCAAAGATAACCTCTGGATGTTTGAACAACTTCTTCCAACTTGTACTGAAAACAAATGTATGGCGACCAGTAGGGAGAACTGATATGTTGACACTGGGGCTTAAAGGGTTAACCAACGCAATAAATCGGTAAAGAATTGTTCACTTCTGCACTGAAATAAAATGCGTTTGACAATATTCGCCAGCATACCATAGCTATCTGCGCTCTGGTGGCTAAAAACCATTTGTCATTATGGTAAAATTCTTTTCGGAATTATTTCGAAAAGGAGACAGCAATCTTCATTTTGAATATTAATATATGAAATTCATATATTTGAACTGCGGATAAAGATAGAATTATGTGTAGATCATCGCAGTGAAGGTGTTTCAACCCAAGCGGTTGAAAAGAAGAAACCTGAAAAAATTCAGGCTTGAACTGGAGTCGAACCCATGACCGCTGCGAGACCGGTGCAGCGCTCTAACCAACTGAGCTATCATGCCAACTGGGAGCTGGTTAATTGAGAGTTCAATTGTGTAATTCAGTTCTTGTGTAAATATCATTAAGTTAACATATAAATAATTTGGAAAACTGGAAACGTAATTAGTTTAAAACTCATCTTGGACTCGCCTGTTTACCCAGAATTTGTCATTGTATCAATGATCCACTCGCGTTACCATAACTGTTTATAAAATGGCTAAGATACTAGGCGCGCTCTGATTGGCTGAGAGGTGTGTTTGCATGATAGTATGTAAACACAGGGGCTTGGAGAATTCTCGAATGTTATGCAAACCCTCGACTTCGTTTCGGGTTTGCATAACTGGTTCGAAGTCTCGAATTCTCCCAACACCTCTCGTGTTTATATCAGGCTACGCAATAGGCCATTTCCGAGTTGTTTTGTACCTCTTTTTCAAAACGAGTCTTGGAGCATAGCCTTTCATATGAAAATGAGTTTTCATTTACATGCAGATAAAACTCATTTTCATATGAAAAGTTTTGCACGAAGCCTCGCTTTGAAAAAGAGGCACAAGACAATTCGGAAATGGCCTATTACGGAAAAAGTTTTCTATTGCTTAAATGGCACACCACATTCCTTAGATGTGATCGTACTTGCTATTACTTTAAGAAATGCGTCAAAGTTCGTTTTTTCTTTTCATGCTTTAGTGTTCTCAATCCGTTACTGAATTTCTCAGATTAAAGGTGACTTTAATCTTGCTAAGACTTATTCCTGTTTAGTGCAAACAGCATTTGGCAAGCAAGAATTCCTAAGCACCAGATTTATATTTTTGCAGACGGCGATGTTCGCAGTGACGCGAATTGAACTTACAAAAGCAAAATTTCGCAGCAGTGAAGTGAAACGGTAGTCCTTCGAAATCAGTGTGGATAATAATTAACGCCGAATTTTCCTTTCAAGAAGCGTTCCGTTTATTTGCGCCGAAAAACCACGAAATACGTGTATTTCGTTGGAAAGAGCAGGATAACTTAAACATTAGACATTACTTAATAACTTAGACATTACTTTCATTGAAGCTATGCATGTCATTTGATTTTAGCAATAAAAGGAATCCTAATGAACCCATTACCACATCAAAACACAGTACTTCAGAGTGATTCCCAGACGACTCTTGCGTCAACTTTGAGCCCATCGCCATTTCCCAGCACTTCAACGGGACACTTAGCTCTAACTTCAGAATGCGAGGGGCCTGACACGGATTTGGAACTGATGGAAATCCCAAACGTATTCCCAGATGAGACTTCTTATTCAGTGGTAGGAAGTTGTTGCTTGTTATTTTGTGAAATATTCGTGATTGAAATGCGAGGAGCTGGCGGGAGAAAAATAAATTAAATAGTTAGGTATTCATTTTATGACAAGGGATGCAAGAGATACGCACACGTATTTCAGTATCCCAAGATGGCGGTTCCTAGAATCTGGGTTACCTTAGACCAGCAGTCGGAAACGAAAAATATATATGAAAAGAGAAAAAAATAGAAATATATTAACCATTTTATTGTGTTTGTAAACTAATCATAAATGTGTTCCCTTTTCTGCAACAACTTATAACTTATTCCCCTCCATATTGTACAACATAGCGTTTTCTAGTCCCACTTCTTCAGTCACATCAGTCTATGCAAGTTGTTTTTTCAGTTTTCTCTGAATCCACAAACTTCCTAACGCTCTCTGCGCGCTTTTTATCAGATGTCACTGTGGAGGACGCCATTTTGGTTTGAACTTAAACCGTGGAGGCATGGAACGAGCATTTTTCATCTTGCATTTGCCTTTCCGTTGCCCCGGTTCACACGTGTGAAATACAAACGCAAGTGCATATGCAAGCGCAAGGAATGAAAAATTTTCCATTTGTTGCGTTAGCGCTTGCGTTTGCATTTGCTTGGTGGTAGTTCACAAGTGTGTTTACTTGTGTTTGTCCTTGCATTTGCGTTTGCAAAGACATTATCATTATTGTTATTATTATTATTATTATTATTATTATTATTATTATTATTATTATTACAAGTGAGACCGGAAAACAATATTATAATTATTAGTTAATCATTAGTAATACACCTCTCATCAAATTAGAACCAGTGTTTCATAATTTTAAATAAGCCTCTGTTGTAGGTAATATAAACTTAAATATCTAAGCAATTTAAGACGGATTCCGCTCAACGTTCGAGCAATAAGTGCAAAAAATATTTACCAAAAAACTACTCAAAGCACGGTAACATTTAAAATCCTATTTGAAACATCTCACTCTAGTTCACTTGCTCAAGTGACCCCGCGATGAAATTCTCAAGCATTCTCGAGAAAATTAATTTCAAATCTCGTAAAAGTATGCTAAAAACGGGCGCCATTTTGTTTTGAACCGACATGAAGCGTCTTTTTAATTGAAATATTGATAACTTCAAATCCAATTTTCTCTCGCGGGGTCAGCTTGGGAGCAAAAGTAACGATAATTTCTTCTTATCTGTTCTCAAAATGTGACAGTGCTGCAAGTATTTTTTTGGTAACTTAATTTTTGCACTTACTGCTCGAGCGTTGAGCGGAAATCGTCTTAAATGCTTTATTCAATAAGTGATTTGAAACTGGGATACTATAGTGCTGGGATACTATAAGACGCTCTCATACTCATATTTGTCTCCTTATATGGTAAAATGACGCTGTAGTTGAATGATGATGATGATGATGATGATGTACCTTATTTACTTGTATTAATTCCCCAGGAAGTTTAATTAATAGTAGGAAGTAGTGAACCCTAAAACATCCCAGGGCATTGCTTTCTTTCTTGACTGTCCAATAGTGGTAGTTACTCAGAAGGAGTAGCTTACTGGAGTTAATATGAAGTATAATTTAAATTACTGTAAAAGCTCTAATAGTCCTGCTCTCTAATACGCCTTCTTACCTACTACTTGCTAATTACAAATAAATTATTTGCTTACAATTATGTCATGACATTGGGGCTTGAAAATTATTTTACGTTTCGACTGATGCCGGGTATTATTCTACTGCCAGAGGAAGATGCGAAGAAGTGCAGCATTATGCATGTAATTACTTACATGTAATTCAGGTGAATCAATTCATTCATCTATTTTAAGTACCAATCAGTCAATCAATCAACCACTCAACCAACTGGCTGATAAATCAGTCAATCAGCCAACTAAAAAATCAATCAATCAATCAATCAATCAATCAATCAATCAATGAATCAGTCAATCAATAAATCAATAAATCAATCAATCTGTGACTTCAGTGTTGCCAATGCGAATAACAAATGGTCCAGTAATGACTAGTGACTTTATTTGATGCACAGCTTATGACTCACTCTCTTACTACCCCAGACCGTGATGGCAGTAGATCTCGAGACTTTAGTTCTTTTTGGTTTGATAATTTGTCACCAATAAGCATTGTTACTGATTGCCATAATCTGGTACCAAAGAAAAACAAAAGGAATAGCCTCTTCCTAAATCATTTCAGAATAGTCTGAAACCTAATAGGCAATGAACTGACAAAAAGGGATCAGACTGGTGAATCAGTCAATCGATATAGTTTTCCCCATAAAGAGAATTCAATCAAATAGGTCCGACTCTTCATTCCTGGGATAGTAGTTGGGGGGGATACTCCCCCCAAAAAAGATATGGGGCAGGGTGTGCTCATCAGATATTTTGAAGTAGAGCCCTAAAAGGTACTCCAGGATTCATTCCATTTTCATACATCATCCACTTAGTAGTACTGAGGGGTCAGTCAAACTAATCAATGACATCAAAATGTTAAGCGGAAAAAGACAAAAAAATATATAACCTTATTTCAAAACTGCTCTTCAAATTTTTTATTTGAATTGATAAAGTGTATCTGGGAATATAGCTAAAAGTACAAATTTCTTAACCAAACCCTTACAATAAACTGCCATATTTTCCTGACATCAGGTTGATGGAATAAAAACCTGTAAGAAAAACAAAGCAGATTTTAATTATCACAATTACAAATAGTAGAACAGTCAGTGTACACGGGCCAGAGAAAAATGAGAGACTGCTCGTAGTCTATGAGAATGGTACCAACTTGGGCCGGTACAACTTCAGATCGACTCCAAATGCTTACCTCTGTTTACACGAAACGTACGAAACATGAAGCTAGTATAAAATAATTATCATCTTAGGCTGTGTTTACACGAGTGATTTCATCCTGAGATGACTTTCACATCGGTGTCTGGTCATTTACCTGTAAGTTTTTACATGGTTTGGAGCTGAAATGGTGTTTACCCCAGGACGATTTCATCCCCGTGCTGAAGACCGGGATGAAATCGTCCCAGGGTGAACACATTTCAGCTCCAAATCATGTAAACATTTACAGGTAAATGACCAGACACCGCAATGAAAGTCACTCCGGGAGGAGATAAAAGTCATCCCGGGATAAAGTCACTCATGTAAACAGGGCCTTAGGCTGGTTTAACTCATCACTGCTGCTGAACCAATATGAATGACTCAGAACGGTTTGAAATCAGACTGGGGAGCCACTTAAGCATGAACAGGGTTCCAATTGGTCTGAGATATTTGTTTTGGGTATGCACGTTTAATAAGTGGCGTTGGAGCATTCCAAGCTGTTGCATAATAGATAAAGTGGATTTTTAAGGATGGGATGGTTGCGGACCATATTAACACAAACAGAGTTTAGATTGGTCTCAGGTAAACACTTCATGCCAGTCTGACTTTCAGACCGGTCTCATGTAAACAAAATTGTACCAGTCTGAGTTTGTACCGGTCTCTGAGGATGTTGTTAAACATTCTTGAGAGCTGCTCAACTTTAGGCTAAGGGGGTGTTTTCATAATACCAGCATGATTTTCATTCTGGTACAAGTTCCTCCCGATTTCCTCTTGTTTCTCTGTATTTGTTTAATGATATTTACAGCACAACATCTCATAACTGTACAAGTCATACCTGTGTGAGCTTGCCCCAGTAGTGGTACTCGGTCACAATAATCACTGTGGTACGGAAACCCATACATGGTATAACTGTTTGATTCATTCTGCATTAAGTTTTAACCCTTTAACCATCAAGAATAAATCTTACATCACCGTGAAAAATGGATTTTGTAACTTAAGTGGGTATAAGGTTTTCATCACCTACCCCAATGGAAGTCTTGATGGAACACTCATGTAAATGTTGTGATTTAATTTTTTCCTTGGTTCAACTTTTATTTGCCTTTGTGACTATTAGGATTGCCAAATTTTCTTTTTCCGAAAAGGCTGTTTTAGCCACCCATTCTTCTATGTGTTTACACGACAATATAAAACAGATCATGTTCAAATTCCACACTACAGAAATTTGTGCTTGTTCTCACACACTTAAAGGCAGATGGTTTGATTGATTGAATGATTTTAAACTGTTTAACTGTGCTTAATTATGTTTGACTGGGTTCAGAAATTGGAATCAAACACTGCTGTATGCATATTGTTGGTTTAATTGTGTTCAACTACCGAACCCAAATTAAACCGATCACTGCATTTGACCCAGTTCATTTTACTGAACAGTAAGATAGTACGTAAGCTGGGATAATTATGTGATTGATATCTTCCATGTGCATACCTTCACTGTAAGAAAAGCTGCATCACTGATCACTGCTGACATATACATGCCTAGTATAGATAAAAAAGGATCAGTGAAAACAACAACTTCAGGGCTAAAAATTGACAGTCTCCTGGTTGCCAGTAGCAATTTAAAACTGACCAGGGCCACTAAAAGTTGAGGTTTGTTTTTACTTAGAGTTCTACAGTATGTGGTACTTTTTCCACATGATTACTGGCGAAATCCCTGGATAAAAGACTTACTTCCCACACAGGTTGGGAGGGGTCTATTCAAGTAAATATTGTTTTAAATTTTTTGATTTAGACTAGAGGATTTTGAAAGCCACTTTATCTAAATGGCCTGGTCCACTATACTAAGCGAGCAAGTGAAAAGACCCTGGGGACCAGGTTGGAATTCAAGGATACTGGCCCGAGTTGCAATTCAATGATTCAAGCACTGAAGTTAATTTTTTACCCTGCAAATTATGGAATAACTTAATCAGTAAAAGTAGAGAATGAGATGTACAAAACAATTACATTCACCTGCTTTGAACTCGATCATCTTAAGCATATTTTCCCAAAAGTGATCAACACATAACTTTTAATAAAAGTTTTAGATGTACCTAATTCGAAATTTAAATTTGTTGTTTGTCATCAAATCATGCCAACTATAGCTTTGAACCTTACTTGATCTAAGAAACATTCGTGAGTCATTAGATGTATATAAATAATTTGCAAGCAGTGAAGAAAAGCCCAGCTAATAAACAAATGGAGATGGAGATAAAATAAAGTATGTTATGTGTTATGTTATGTTGTTATGAGATGTTTACAACACGTAAGCTTAAATGATGCTACACAAAAGAATTAAAGCTTATCTGCCAGTATCAACATTAAGAGAATAGCCTGACCTTCTTGCTTTGAGCAATAGCTGTTTGAAACATTAATTTTAACAGCAACGCTGTAATTAAAGTTACTGAAAACATAAAGGACGCGATGCTACACTTTTACTGGGCCAACAAATAACATACATGTACGATTCACAGACGAGTGTACAAAAACTACATCACTTCATATAACGTTTATTTAAAGACTTACGAAACTTAATAAACTTTAGCTACCAACCTACGTGTCTATCTTTCGGCTTTTTGCTACCGGAACGAAAATGGCAAATTATTTAAGCACTGGACCAACGATAAATATGAAACATTAAACAAAAGTGATCGATCGGTAAAGCCCTGCTAATATATTAAGCTGTTTACCGAAGACAATAAAATTACACGTACCTGACATGAGCAATGCAGCGAGAAATGAAGTGCTGTCCTCTTTCGGAAAAACCATTAACAATTCTTTAGCAGAAACGGACCGACAGAAAGCTAGCAAAACACCTTTTAACCCCATTTTGTCAGCTTTTGTCGCTAGCTATGCCGCCGCGCCTAAAACGTGCACCAGTCTTCTTGAGCAATCCGTGACATTGGTGCCCAGTACTCCGCGTGCCTGCAAATTCACGCCCTAAGCTCTATGAAAACGAATTTTTTAAAAAAAACTGTTAACGTAGTTAGAAAGAGCATAGTTTGAAACCAAATATACTGATTCGTTTTTACATTTATATTAAAACCTCACAAAACAGGGGATTATCAAAAGTTTAAGGTTCATTTTTCATTGTGCTTTTTTCAAAAGGAAAAATAATAATGAACGTTTTTGAATAACTTGCAATTGTTTCTGCGATATTACTGTGAGAAATTACGAATTTATTGAGCTTAAAGCAGTTTTAAAGTGATTTGAATTTTCTGTGCGCTCTGGTCACGTGACCAATGACGTCACAACAGTGAGCTTATCATGGTCGTTACTTTCATGCGAAGTACTATTAACCAGCCAAGCTTTGTTTCTCTCCGCCTTAAACTACCATAGTTACTGACTCCTTACCAGTCCCCTGGGAAATGCTCCTGTACAGAGCCACCTTAACTTTCAAATGCCAGATGTCAAGTGGCAATTTCCATATTGCCCATTCCAATGACTATCAGGGCACGTTATCTGCTTTTGAATTGATGGAGGCCTGTTCTTGCAGTGAGCTAAAACATATTTTTTGCCATAGTCACGTGAATAATGACGTCATCACCCTAACGTTAATATGAGGGATAACTTTCACGAAGTTGTAAATAACACATGGTACAGCATTCTCCTCGACCACAAATTAACTAAGTTATTTTGCATTGAAATTTTTCTGGTGCAAAGCATTCTGGGAAGGTTCTTATTATAATTATAATATTATTTTTAATTATTATTTATATGGGCTGCACCACAGAAAAAAGTGAGCTTGTATTGCTATAATTATTTCGAAGTTATTTTAGATCGTCATAAACATACAGCCGCTGTATTATTGAATCGTATATATTTTCCTAAATAGCATATGCAATTAATTCACAGTCTGTGCGTGCGTGAGTTATTTCTCTATCTTTTAGGGGTTTGTTGTAGTGTGGTCTGAAAGTGGAAAGGACTCGTCTATGCGACTAATAAAATATTTTGGGAAAACAAAGGAGGACAAATGGACAAAGGAGACAGAAATCGTAAAGGTGCTCCAAGCTGGAAGAGGGCACCCAAATATTCTCAAATACTGCTGGCATTGTACGAGTATGTAAAAATGCGTTTGGCTTCCCTTACAAGTAATTTATACCAGTAAAAACTGAAACCAGTCAGAATTAGGTTTTGCTGGGACTTCTTAGATAGTTCATTTGACAGTAAGAAATTTCCCTCCAAAAGAGTACAAAAATCTTCGAGTTATCTCTGAATGTAGTGAGTTTCGCTGTGTCCTTCATAAATGATGCGTTTTGTTTAGATACTGACCCAGCTCAGATTACGGTTAGTTTAGGTACTGCTGTGAATTTTTGTGCTACTGAAAGCTGAATGCAATGAAACAAGATCAACACGGGACTACAAGCAGTCTCTCTTTCCGCTCAAGGATAGTCGAGCACAAAGAGCCCCAGCGGCTCATCACGTGCGTCACGTTTCCACGCAGTAGGCGATTTTCGTGCTCGCTCGCGTGTGCTTTTTGGTCGACTATCCCTGGGCGGAAAGAGAGACTGCTCGTAGTCTTGATCAACCCTTGCTCTTTGCAGTCTTCATGCTTTGAAAAACTAGTACCAAGATCTACGATTCTGTGTAAGCCCGTACCAACAGGGCGCACCAACACTAAATCTCAACGATCTAGGCTGGTTTTTCATAACGTAGCCAGGGAAACGATATCAAAATTTAGAAACTTATCGATCATTTCCAGTGTTGACATAACCCTATATTTTCTTTCTATTGTCTTTCCTAGCTGAGGAGTGTGTTCTAAATTACAAGCGAAAGGGATTTCCTCGACTCAAGAACAGTTCGTTGTAAGAGAAATCTTGTTTAAGTGGTCTGTAGTATTTAAGCGAAAAAAATCATTAGATTTGAAAGCAAAAGGCAACGAATTTGCTGCTAGCAAAACAATAAAACAGGAATAAACAAATAACAGGAACAAAGCTGCTAGTCTTGAAAACAGTAGACCTGCGTAATAACAAGGTCCCAAGAAATTCGAGGTTCTAAGATCTAAAGAGCTGCGTGCCTACCGATCTGCTTGCAGGTGCCACTGAGGTGCCATGGTAGCCTGCGTAGCAAGCGTTTCCGTGGGGTTTCAGGGCAAAAAAAGTCCGAAGAACGCAATTTTGGCCGCGCGAAAATGGGGCGAGAGCAGAAAATGAGAGAGGGGGAGGGGGAGAGGAAGGGAGGATACTTTACTTCCCTTCCTTTCTCTCCCCCCTCCCCCCTCTTTCATTTTTTGCTCTCGCACCATGTTTTGCTAGGCCAAAACTTCGAAAATCCCGTTCTTCGGACTTTTTTGGCTCTGAAACCCCACGGAAACGCTTGCTACGCAGGCTAGCGCCATCGCAGATTGTCGTTTTGCCGGTTTAAATCTTTGACTAATCTTGATCTTACGGCAAAGTTGCTTACACCACCCGAAGCCATGCATATAGAGCCTTCTAGCACTCGCATTTTTCTATTGCATTTTTCTATTGTTCCTTGTTTCTGAGTTTAGTTATAGGCAGTTGAAAATGCATGTACATACAGGTATGACAAATAGTTCATAAGTTAAAGCGTCACTACTTTTATTGCCCCTGAGAAAGACAATAATCATCGCATTGAAGATATCAACTTTAGCCGCTGAAAGAAAAGAAGCTGAAAAATTCAGGCTTGAATGGAAATCGAACCCATGACCCTGCAACACCAGTTTGGTAGCTGGTCACTTGTGCGATCGTATTAAATCCAGTGATGAATCACTCTATTTTGCTTTCAATTCTACACTAATTTAGTGATGAATTCTTCACGTGACATACGTCCAGCAGAATACACATGAATGGGCATGGCTTGAGGTGGGCAAAAAGTAGTTATAAATAATGTACCGTCCTAACCTTTTCCGTTTTTATCCTAAACATAGCCTACTGTGTTACGACTTCGCCGCAAGTACGACATTGGACGATTTTTTGAAAAACAGCCAAATTGTTCTGAACCTCGACGCGCTTTTAGTGGTAGCCATCGACTTAATCTGCGCAATACAGTACATGGAACAGAAAGGCGTCGTCCATAACAACATAACAACATCCAGTGTATTGATAGGAAGAGGACTAAGGGTAAGATTGTAGAAATGTAACAAGTATTGTTTTCTTTAAACAAGCAACAACAGTTAAAAGAAAGCGTGGAAAGTTAATGCTATTGCTTCGTGCTGTACACAACAAATAGTCATCATCTTCCTGATACTGAGAATAATTATGTGCTTTCCTCTGCAGGAATATCATTCTCCTAAATTTTTCCGCTTTGGTTCGATTGAAATTAATGTTTTAGCCTACATTGCCAGCATTTCTTTGATATGTATATTGGCTTAGTGAGTTTTATTTTGTTTAATGTTTGGTCATCTTCGACGAAACACGCCCGGTCTTCTGCTTTATGTATATTTAAAGGTATTCGTCTTGCCTGTAAGTAGCCTGAGTATCAGGCCCTCGGAAGGGGGAGGGGTAGGTGGAAAGTGGAAGAGGGCCTGACACAAAGCCATTGATTGGCTCATGATGTTCAACATCCAGAATCTTGATGTTACGCTGATTGGCCAAAAGACAAAGGGGAGCGCCACGTGAGTCACGCCAGAGTCAGGAAATTTAGACACGATTTGAATTTATTACTCTTGAGAGTAGTTCTCTTCAGGGATTTTACACTTAAATGCACGAAAAGTGGTTATATTCTCGTTGTTATAGCTTCTTTGTAGCAAGTAAAAAACGGCTCGGTACAGTTTGTGAGGTATGTCTGCTTAAAATACCTGTAATGTTGGGCTAGTAAAAGCGATAATATTTTTCCATATCCCTTGTGATCTCTGGTATCTGCTTTAAAAAACTCCGTACAATTGTGATTTGCGCGATTGCAGAGCACAATGTTTTGCTTCACGCAGCATGCATTCTGTAAATATATCCAGTCTCGACACCGGTTTTTGGTATGTATCACGCCTTTGGTAGAAGCATGAATAAAATCCCCTTATGAGTTTTTGATACGATATGCAGTGCGTTTTGATGTAGGTTAATATAGATTCATCGCTTAATGTAACCCTTATTGACAACTGGAGAGTATAGAAAAGCCCGATATTTTAAATACCATTAGCATATAGTTTGTTTACCAATCAAGCGACTGGCTTCTTTGTGCCACCACAGAATATACACCTAATTGCAACAACGTTGTCATACAAAAATGAAAAAAAAATAAAGAAAAAAGGCAAATAATTCTCATAATTATCAACGCACTTATGCACTACAGTATAATACTTTGTATCAATTGTATCAATATAATTTTGTATCAATTGAGTTGATACAATATTGCGATATTGCAATTATGTGTATGTAGCTAAATATAAGTTTACCAGCAAGACCGCGGTTTCGAATCTTGCGATTCTCATCAGTTGTACCGTCACAGTCTTCTCAGGAGTTTTGCCGGGGACGGCAGAAGGATCGGTTTTCCTCCGAGTTAACCGTGGTCTCGACAAAGACAACGCGCAGTTCCGCTTTTAATAGCAGCACTCTTTAAGAACGAGAAATGATATTCATTGCATTTCCTTTCAACATTTAGGACATTAAAAGACGAAACAAATACCGTAGTCGAAACGACTCGTAGGCGAAACAACCGGTTACCGCAGTTCCTGGAACAACTTGTGGCACCTGTATTAACAGTTCACAACCATTCGAGCGTATTTCTTCCCAACAGATTCACGATAACCCGGGGACAGCAAATACTCTAATACTCTGCAACAACTTTCCCAATACGACTTGTTTTCCACCTAACACACGTGAAAATTTTTTGTTAAAGGGTCTCTAAAAAAAAGGGATACGAAAGCCGCCCAAGAGCCGAATCTAGTGAGTGAGTTTTCTCGGCAAATTCTGCAGAATTTTCGCTCAGAACCCATGCGAACAACTCGACGGAAAACATACCAATCTCTGCCGTTAAACCTTCATTTCGCGCAAGTACACACATGACAGTTAATTGACATGGCATGCAACCGGAGATAATTCTGATTGGCTGCTTATCTAGGAGAAGCGTATCGTATTTCAAGGAGGCGGAAGGCTCAAAACCGGGCTGTTGTGTCAGGCTTTCCTTTCCCCTTCTCTCTCTCTCCTTCCTCCCCCCCCCCCCCTCCGAAAGCCTGATACTCAGGCTAGCCTGTAAGAGACTCCTGTTTCTTGCTTTCAATTCAGCTCTTTCCCGAATACACAAGCATCAGAAGCATTTTCAGCTCATGCCAATTTCAAAATTATCCCAACAGTTTACCAAAACCATCTTTCAGCTTTTACAGATTGAACTAGTCATGGATTTATACAGGTACACCGCTGCAACGGCTTACTTATTTCACTTTGTTTTCTGTATAAATGACTATAATAATTATTGCATGGATCAAATAAAATCTTCAAAATACATACTGTGACAGATACAGTTGCAATTCAAGAATACGTCAAGTTAGAGAGGGAACTTTCGTTTTGTTGATAAGGTGTTACCATAAGACAAAAAATTAATCCTCGGACGTACAAGCAAAGTCACACCCCCACCCCCACTATCTCGTAACCATAGCAACCGACTCTCGCCAAACTTGTGTCAAAAATGCGTACAGCTATTGAAAACGGAGGGGCAGAGGAAAAATCGTTTTGGAAAAATTCAAGAAAAAACCTCAGCGGGGAGGAGGGGGGAGGGGAAGGTGGCATCATTATGACACGTACGACTGCCGCATTGAACTCAATTCCAACATCTGCAAGATTGCTTTCCTTCCCAGTTCTGGAAAAAAATACAAACAGAAGATAATACATACCCTCAGAAAACGGCTCAGAGAACATTTATCGATCTTGAGTTATGTTTCAAACTATTGCAGGCTAAAAACCGGCATACACTTCTGGTTGTTGATCGAGTTTGTCACTTCTGGTTTTGCGCGACCGACTTCGTGACTTAATGATATAATGATTATGACTTGATAATGATTTAATTCAGTGCTCTTAGACTCTTTCTAGTTTTCAACTGGATGAGTATTCTAAGGGAATAATTCAAAATTGCCCACGTTGAATTCAACTTTGCTCAATAGAAGACAACCCTGTAGTACTCAATCCTCTGATATGGTTAACAAATATAATCCGAAATGACCTTGCGCACCTCGAGAAAGTTCTATCCGAGAACACTTTGTACCCTTCCCTGTTCAAGTCGAGATTGATCCACCATACAAGCTCCAGACATTCTCTTTACACCAACATGTAATCATGTGTCCGAGTTTGAACCTCTTATATGCTGCGCCAACTAACAAACTGACGTTTATTTTATTAGGTTCCTCCAATAACAGCTGTCTTGGGCGGATTTGGATCAGCTCAACAAATCTCTCAGTATTTTCCCGACTGTATAAAAGACGGCTGCTCAGTGAAAGACATTTTAGGAAAGAACATTCTTCAGTTCGGCTTTGTGTTGGTTGAGATGATGAAGAACTGCCGCGATTCTGAAGATTTTGTAGAGGTACGCTACGAACTCTTCCTTTTACCTGTACTGTACATTTCACCAAAAGTTGTTGGTTTGGCTTTCGTTAGGTTCATCCAAACTATGTTACATTACGTACCTTTGTATGCCCTGATTTAGACATAGATGATAGGTCTATCGTTTCCATAGAGTATGTAGTCATTATAATTGAACAGCAAGTCCGTGAGTCTGTTGTAAGAAACAGTCAAGGTTTTAAAGTATCACTTAATATTAGCAACAATTTATTTTATTATTTTAAGCATCACTTTATGTTAGTGACAATTTATTTCATTTATTTCGTTGCTCTCTCTCTTTTGCCAGCTTCAAGAAGTTATGCAAATATGTCTCGAGCAAGACCCGGATGTTCGACTAAATGCGTCACAAGTTCGAGATCTCCTGGAGGAGGTGTGGTATCAAAATGAAATCTGGGATACTTCTTTGTAAAAAAAACGTAAATACTACGTCTTAAGTCAAGATTGAAGTAGAAAAGGGTGTTTAGTTCTCGGTCATCGAAGCACGTATTATTGTCAGCTTAATTGGAGCATACGGCCTCAAAATTAAATTTTAGTCACTTGTTATAGATTTTCAGCGCAACGTCAATTACTTTGCGTAATTTTTTTTAAGAATTGACATAAAACTGACTGAGAATCTGTAACTCAGAGTGATAGTTACATCGGGAAAGTTGATTCACACGCACGTATACACAATTTTACAAAGGTAGTTTTATAAAACTTCAGTTGGCAATGTTAGGTCCATTATTGGTCCTGGTGAATTTTGTTTTAGCCCTAAATTTAATTCACTTTGTTTCGATACCAGATTATAGCTGTAAGGTATCTGGGTTATAAAAACCCGACTGTTTATTAAATTGATGGCTGCACAAAAAATTATAATGAATAAATAAATAAATAAATAAATAAATAAACATAACTGCGTCCATCAAGAGGAGTGCAGCGAACATTCGCTAGGAAAATTTAGAAATTTTTGCTTTATAAATAGTTTATGGACTAACGATGTAATTTGAATCGCTATGCCAGACAAAAAAAGAAGACACAGAGCCTTGATGAATTCCAAAGCCCCAGCTTTGTCGATTGTCTGGTGCCTGGAGAAGATTTCTTTTTTTCGCTCTGGGGCTGTCATACGTGGGTCAGATCTCAAGGCATAAGCTCCAGCTGACCAGCATGGAAAGCCCTTGCAGCTAAAAGTATGCCACGAAATAAAAAAATTGGAATTTAGGAAAAATAACAAAAAGAAAGGAAAAGGAAATGAGACAAGCAAAGGGTCCCAACACGTCACAAATTTAGCAAAACTGGCAAAACAGTTGGCATATTGTTTGAATTGACATCATTTTTTTTATCTAGTAACTAATGTTACAAGGTTTCAACCTAGTTGGATATTGTTTGTTCCATAATCTTAAATCTAAAATTTTAGCCATAAGATGTCCTTGCCCTATATTTCCATATAGAACCTAATCATAGGCTGTAAAATTAATGCATTGGAAAACAGGGCAGAAATAAAGACCAGAGAGTGGGTGAACTGGGAAGAGGGGGGGGGAATGAAAGGCGTGGAAGAGGAAGATATGGAATGGGAGAGGGAGGGGTATTCAAAGCATTTTAATTGCCATTCCATCCCTTCTAACTATTCTGTCAATTGGCTGTAAAGTTTTGGTTTGGATACATTGGAATGTAATTATCGCTGCACGCACGCATGTCAAACTTGTCAAAATGCAGGCATCTGACCACTCAGAGATGGCACTAGAAACTGGTTTCATGGAATGGCAGCATCAAAGTGTTTGAAACAGGCTCCACCCTCCCCTCCCTCTCTTGGTTACCATGGCTCACACCAAATACAAGGTACGCAATGGCAGATCCTGGATTTTGAAGGGTGGCTGACCTGACAGAACGATAACGGAACAATCAGAGACAAAATTGCATCAGTGATAGTTTTGTTCCCTTTCTTAATTTCAAGCTCAAAGGAACCCAGAGAGGGGGTGGCTAGCCACCCAGTTCTATAGATCTGCCTCCGGTATGTACCACTGAGGAGCATGCATATACTCCCAGGCTGTTGTTGTTGTTGTTGTTGTTGTAAAAGTCACATAAAAATGAGAATTGAAGGTGCTTCAATAAATCACTGACAGGCATTAATTACCAGTAAGCAAGAATTTAGTTAACGAGCTGACACAACACAACCAAAGTAATCAAACTTAATCCAACTCAATCAGTGGATTATCTTCAATTATGTTCAGAAATTAAACATAATTTAACAATCAAAATACATTGTATGGTGTTCACTCACTTAAACACAGGCTTTATACCATCATCTGTTTCTGTATGTTGTGCTTTAAGGTGGGGGGGGGGGGGGGTAACCAAGAAATTTTTGGTGGGAGTGCCACTCAGGAACAATAAAACCCTCACCTTGTACCAGACCACTTTTAGCTCCATTTTGCAACACTATTCTAGACTGAAATTATGAATATATGAATTTCATATATTTGAACTGCGGAATGAAGAAATGAATGTAAAGAAGATCCTCGCAGTTATTAACGCAACTTATGCAGTTGCGAAAAGAAAGCCTGAAAAAATCAGGCTTGCCGGGATTCGAACCCTGACCTCTGCGATACCGGTGCAGCGCTCTAACCAATTGAGCTAACAAGCCAACTGGGAGCTGGTCATTAAATTGGTTCGTAATATACCCGGGAAAGATGAAGATGAAATTATGAATATATGAATTTCATATATTTGAACTGCGGAATGAAGAAACTGCATAAGTTGCGTTAATAACTGCGAGGATCTTCTTTACATTCATTTCTTCATTCCGCAGTTCAAATATATGAAATTCATATATTCAAAATTTCATCTTCATCTTTCCCGGGTATATTACGAACCAATTTAATGACCAGCTCCCAGTTGGCTTGTTAGCTCAATTGGTTAGAGCGCTGCACCGGTATCGCAGAGGTCAGGGTTCGAATCCCGGCAAGCCTGATTTTTTCAGGCTTTCTTTTCGCAACTGCATAAGTTGCGTTAATAACTGCGAGGATCTTCTTTACATTCACTATTCTAGACTAGGTGCCAAAAACACCCTACCCTATTCCAGACTAACTATCTTCTCAATGTCTATTAGAAAAATAACAACATTAGATAGTGTTTTCTATGGAAAACCACCCGTCAATTAACAAAGTTGCCGTGAATGAATTAACATTTATTTCTGAGCTTTTCAAACCCTATTTTGGTCCAAATTTGTCACACCACTTACCAGTGTCTCAGCTCTTCACCAAAACGTCCTGATTTCTATACCCTATCCCAGACCAAACTGCTTGAAAACCATACCCTTTACAGCGACACATACCTAAAGGGGTTTGTGTGCTGTGCATTTCATAATGGTTGTGCTGGCCGAGGTTTATGAAACTAGCAAAAGTCAAAGTGAGATTTAGGGTTTTTAAAACTGATGAAAACGAACACAGTTGAATTGTACTCAAAATGAACAGCACACCACACAAACAGAGGATGGTAGGACTGTCACAGATCCATCAGAAATGGTTTGGTATATGACCTTGGGTTGTTTATTTATTTACTTATTAATTGACAAAACCAAACTTTCTTAGCACAATAGCAAGAACAAGCTCACTGAAAAGTACATATTTGAAGTTATCGATTAGTTCGATTAGAAATAATATGCAACTCAATCAAGCTATTCGAAGCTACCCAACACGTCGGTCATGGGTTGCGTTCGATCACAGTTCGATTGCCTTCGATAAAAACGCCGTTCGATTTCGTTTCACTAGATACACCGGGAAATTAAATTTTGGATAAATATCACAGTGCCCTCCTCTATTTCAAACAAGTTCTTAGGAATTTCTTCTTACCTTTACTCCCGCCTCAGTGAAATCATAACCGGACGAACGGCCAACTAGTGTTTGTTTCGTTGCGTGACAGAACACTGCGAAAAGGCTGGGTACCAATACAGTATATTCAATATGGCTGCTTTCGTGATGGGTTGATTGAAGACTTTTAAGCGCATATTTTTTACTGTTTTGCGACGTACAGGTAAGATAATCTTCATAAGAAAGTGTCTGGAAAGTAATGTAACGATGTAACTGCATAGAGGAACCAGCTTCGTTCTCATTGTTGGCATTGATATTACCAGAAACGACGATGATTCAAACATGTTTCTCCACAGGCGGCCCAAGCTCAAGTTGTGTGTCATATGATATTGCGAAATAGCGGTCATAGCAAAATTATAAGAGTTTGTATGGGGATATTTACGATATGCTTTAGAAAACACAAATACTACAAAATTCTCAAGAAAAATACCTTATCTTACTTCCATGGTGTCTTACTTGCTGTCTGTGCCCTTACCTTCCGATGAATTCCCGATTTGTGGTGATTTTTGCGAGTTTTAGCTCCCTCGGTTTTCCACTCTAAGAGAAAGGACAAGGCGGTACATTCCAGTTCGGGATGCCCGATGCGAGAAGCGAAAAATCCTTAGCTTAAAATGTTCCAGCGGCCACAAGTCCAACGCCGAATCCAAGCCAATATGTTCTTGTTTCATTTCAGTTAATTAGCAACGCAATCCGGGCCCTGCAACCGACGCCAAGCGGCAGTTTGTTTTCACAAATCCAAGCAAAAAGATGGCGAAGAGCCCCGTACAAATCCACCACGACACACGACCGTTGAAAACCTGCTTGGTAACCCTGCCTCGTCTACAAACCAAGCCTCACCAGGGTACCACACCGTCAAACAAACAAGCATTTTGAGAGGACAATTGACGGTGTAGTACTCCGGTGAGGCTTAGTTTGTAGACGAGGCAGGGTTACCAAGCAGGTTTTCAACGGTCGTGTGTCGTGGTGGATTTGTACAGGGCTCTACGCCATCTTTTTGCTTGGATTTGTGAAAGCAAACTGCCGCTTGGCGTCGGTTGCAGGGCCCGGATTGCGTTGCTAATTAACTGAAATGAAACAAGAACATATTGGCTTGGATTCGGCGTTGGACTTGTGGCCGCTGGAACATTTTAAGCTAAGGATTTTTCGCTTCTCGCATCGGGCATCCCGAACTGGAATGTACCGCCTTGTCCTTTCTCTTAGAGTGGAAAACCGAGGGAGCTAAAACTCGCAAAAATCGCCACAAATCGGGAATTCATCGGAAGGTAAGGGCACAGACAGCAAGTAAGACACCATGGAAGTAAGATAAGGTATTTTTCTTGAGAATTTTGTAGTATTTGTGTTTTCTAAAGCATATCGTAAATATCCCCATACAAACTCTTATAATTTTGCTATGACCGCTATTTCGCAATATCATATGGCACACAACTTGAGCTTGGGCCGCCTGTGGTTTCTCTAGCTAATATATAGCAATGATTCACGCGTCGTTCGCTCGTCATGATTCGACTTTGATCCGCGATTGGTTAGGTAAATTCGCCCAAAATGAGTTCACAGAGAAAGTGCTTGCTTTCTGGTAAAGGAGGAATCGGGAATCATGAGGGGCGAATGTCAATGAAGTGGGTTTCACAGTGACATTTAAATGCACCGGCCCCGGAATGCTCCATTGTGTTCCCAAACTGTGAGCTAGAGCTTCCTGTGATCGAACTGAAGGCTTAAATGTATAACAGTTTCCTTCAGTGTGCAGTCCCGTGTAGGCTATG
Source organism: Siderastrea radians (assembly GCA_964017195.1). NCBI lineage: Eukaryota > Metazoa > Cnidaria > Anthozoa > Scleractinia > Rhizangiidae > Siderastrea > Siderastrea radians. The sequence continues at coordinate 13,679,052 of OZ024888.1, read as the reverse complement.
CACATTTGACGCCCTAGCACCTCTCAAAAGCTTGTATTTTCATTGGACCGCTATATGTAGCAGCTCTATTGTTTTTACGCCTCGTTCTTTGTTTCTTTTGTTTGTTCTATTGTTTAGCGGACCAATCGTGGAAGACCTTACGACAGCTGCTACATCGCCCCATTTGATTTCACCATTATGCGTGGTTCAATTCTACCATTTACCATCCCCCCCCGGGCATACCCCCAGGGATTTGCAATTTTTTTCTCACTTGGCAGTCTATTCCCCATCCCTGGGCACGCAGAAAGAGACGATTCCCTACCCCCAGGACTCCTCATCCACCACAAATACATTGTTTTGAGTACAAAACATAAATGACAATATTGATTCCCATACAATAGCAAAACCAGGCGCTTTGACAAGAACTTAAACATTTTTCTAGAGTTATTGAACGAAGGACACTACATGCATAATATAATAAAAACATGAACACTATATTTGAAAAAGAAAACTGAAGAAAAAACTAACCGCAATGTTCTTCGCCACGTGTCTTATTCTAGATATAGCACATACGCACAAGAGGCCTGTGAACAAATTTATGGCAGCATTTAGAGGAGTTTTTCCTAGCTTGTTTCGTAAGAACACTGGACTGAGATCTCTGTTTAATATGAAGCTGTGCATCCGTTTTTATATAGAGTCTATTTAAGTCGTTTTATAAATAAATATGAACACACTGAAGAGATTTCTTTGTTTGTGATGACCGCCATTCATTCGAGTACTCATCAAACGCACATTCGTTCAACAATTTATAATAAACGTACCGTCAACCACAGATTTTAATTTTGAGAGATTATTCTTCTCTAGCCAGTCTGCTACAAATTCTAGAGATTTTCTTTGGAAATAGGCAGCCTTTACGCGGTCCGGGACCATCCTATCGACTGAGAAGTGACTTACTTTACAAGAACAACAAGAAGTTATTTTCGATTTGCCCCGCCCCCCTACCCCCGGGACTAGACTGCTTCAAGCAATTCCCCACCCCCGGGCCTGAAGGGCTGGACTTGTCCCCGGGGCTGCCCGGGGGGAAATGGTAACAGGTAGAAGTAAACCACGCATTACAATGCCACCATGACCCAACAGTGAGAAAGGAAATCCTGTGCAGCATGAGTTTTTTCCAATGTACTTGTTTTGAAATATGATTCACCAGTGCCACAGCAGGTTTAGATTGAGTGGGGCAATCCTGCTAGCAGATTCCCTTTAATTTCCTTGCTTTGGTCCCCCTTTTAGAAACTTTTTTTAATTGATTTGAAGCAACAATTTTCTTTGGTGACAAAACACAGCTTAACAAATCCTAATGGACTAAGTTTTGAGAGAACCCGTAACTTGGCAAATTGAGAGAAGACAAATTACTAAAGTTTGTGGTAACAAATTTAAGGCATAATGTTTTTGAGTTGCCCTTTATATGCAGGTAACTCACCCAAAACAGTTACCTACTGAAAAACAATTCACTTATAAAGACAGTTTTGATCAAAGTGACCATTTTCCAGAGTGCACAGGCATGATCTACTAGTCCACACTGCTTTTGTTCTTCTTAAGCTGAGTTCACACTAGTACCAAAGCATGTTTAAATGAAACATGTTTTCCTAAGCATGCTTGTGATTGCATTGTTCACATAAGGTGCCAATTTCAAACACGCTTCATCTTTATGCGGTTAATGAACGTCTTAGAACATGCATAAATTATTGATAAATACAATTTTGAAAACTGAAGAATGAGCCGGAACTTTCTGTTGCATTGATTCTGTAGTTTAATCACACTTTCTGAGCCCTTTAGAGTGAAGGGCCTTTCAGATCATTGCAAGAAGAGAGAATTTGTGAAATCCTTGCTACAAAATATTCCATTTTTGCTAAGCTCAGTAATTTATAGTGGTAATATGTGATTGGGTTTCTGTCCTTTCACAAGGGCTTGTGGGGTTCTGCATAATCACCAATAACTTCCCATGTATCTCATCATCAGTATATATTGTTATGTCTCATTGTAGCCCGAATTAAGGATCTTTTGGGTACTGGCTTCCTCTCCATTCTCGGCCGCCATGTTTAACATGTTTCGTCTGACCTCATTAGGGAGTTTTGATCATGGTCAGAATAAACATGTTTCATCCGTGATTCACGTGGTGCACTGCAGGGGGCAAAGGCGAAGGTCTTGGATTTCAGCCGTCAATACTTTGTTGTATTTTGTCATGTTTTGGACCCTAAGAAAACGCAATAGCTACGAAGAAATTAATACGGGGCTTGAGACGAGCGAGAAAATAACAATTATTATAAAACAGATGCAAAACATTAGACTGCGAGTAGCCTCTAATTTTGGCAATAGCGATTGTGGGGCGGGCAAAATACACACGCGTGCGCGAAATTTCGAGGCGTCGCATCTCCTCGAAATTCCACGCGTGCGTGTGTATTTTGCCCGCCCCACAATCGCCATCACCAAAATTAGAGACTGCGCGCAGTCTAGCAAAACATATTCTCAACAGGTAAAGGTAATTATTTCGCACACTGCAATAGAAAACATCCTAATGATATCAACAAATTACTCGTAATTATAACCTAATGTTAATCACGATCAGTGAATCAAATTACAATTTTTGACAAAATTTACTAATTGTCTTATACTAATTAATTGAAATAACCTAACTTTTACATTACTCATATGAATGTTACTAATATTGAATGTTACTAATATTTGCAATTACTTATTTTCAAATGTTTCAAGTTCAGGTGCCCTTCAAGTTCAGATGTTCAAGTTAAAGTGCACCTAACCCCAAAATATTTTTTATGCTAATATAACACTTTGCACCTATTTTAAGAACATTTCGCCATTATTTGCAGCTTTTGACTTTTTTACAGGCTTCAAAACTTACGAAAAACTAAGCATCATTTGTCGCACGAGCAAGTCAGAAGCTAAGGGGCATGGGTCCATTCCTGATTTGACGTCACAAACTGCTTTGGTGCATGTTTACAATGCCTAAAGGAGGTGCAAATCAGTTTGTGATGTCAAATCAGGAATACACCCATGCCCCTCACTGGCTCGGTCCTGTAACAGATGATGGCTAGATTTCGTAACTTGTACAGCCTATAAAAAGGGGCATTACATAAAAAAGGCGCAATGTTTTTCAAACAGGTTGAAAGAGTTATTTTAGCGAAAAAAAATATGTTGGGGCTAGGTGCACTTTAATCAAATTACAATTTTTGACATTGCTGTTCCTAGCAAGGTGGCACCATCTGTTGATTGAAAAAAAACTGTAAAGAATTGCTTACGATTACAGAAGGTTAACAAATATGTAGCAGCTGTGTACAGCTTGGACTTAAACTATTGTCAGTAGTATTGGGAAGTTTGTGCATGCTCCAAGATCGAGCAGGAGGAAAGGTATAACAGCATTAGAAACTCTATGCACAACATTAGAAGCTCCATGCCTCGTTCCTGGGTGCTATCTCGCATTACTGTTTAGTGTTATAAGTGTTGTAAAACAGGTGCACACTGGTCCCACAACTCCACGGGCACCCCCCTTGACCTGGAAATGACTCCTGGTGTCAATTCAGTCAAACAGTTACTAAAGGTTAAAAATACATACCAGGTGTGCACAGCTTGAACTGCCACCATTGTCGGTAGTATTGGGAAGTCTCAAAATTTTCTCTATGATTGCAGCCCCCTCTCCTTCCTTCATCTCAAAGTTAAGATTTAAGTAGAGCGTTCACTGAATAGTTATAGTTTTAACATCTTTACATTTTCTCCACGTCAAGTAAAGAAGTCGTTTTTTTCTCTTCAGGCTGACGGAACACGTACCATTTGTGATCACTACTAATCTACAACTTTGAACAATGGCAGCAAACTACAGAGAAGACGATAGCAGGAGTCTAAAGGAACAAAAAACAACTCATTCTGAAGAGAATTCAGAAAATCTACAACGACGTAAGAAAGCAACAAATAGAAGGAATCCTGTTGAAAGTGATCAGGAGGGCAAGAATCATAAGAGAATACACAGTGGAGAAAAACTCGTTCAATGTGATCAATGTGGTAAATATTTTAGTAACAAAAGTAATCTAAAGGTACATGAAAGAACTCACAGTGGAGAGAAACCTCAATGTGATCAGTGTGGCAAATGTTTCAGACGAACAGCACTTCTAACAGCTCATAAAAGAACACACAGTGAAGTGAAACCGTTTGAATGTGACGAGTGTGAATTTTAACTCAATCTTTATTGTATCGAACTGTATTTGTAGATCATCTGTATTTGGTTAGACTGGAAAGAAAAAGGGACAATAAACAAAGCGAAAGGAAATAGAAAACTACGAAAAGAAAATGAAACACTTACATGCTTTGCTAGCTCGTGATAGGGAAAATTTACAAGAGAATCCAAGAGCACTTTTGTTGCTGACTTGTAAACTAGCCGAGCACATGTTACAGACCATAATATTTAACACTCTGCCCCAGTCCCCGAGGACCGGAACTGGAAAATCAACCAAAATAATTGAGAAACGTTTTGTAACTAACATTCCGGCCCCTAAAATCAGAGGCAACAGCGGAAGATTTTAAAGAAACTTAACACGAGCAAAACGTTACGCCTAAGAGTTCACTAGAACAAGTACAAAGTTCAGTTCATAGTTGTGTGTCCTCTGACATCTCTACTGATTCCAAAAGAACAATCTTGTCAACAGGACGATCGTACAGTGAGGTTCTTGTCTTGACGGTCACACTTCTGACACGCCCATCTTTGCTGTTCTTGTGTACACTGGTAACACGACCGAGAGGCCAGAACGATCTTGGTACTCTATCATCGACCACAAGCACAACGTCGTTAACAGCAAAGTTCCTTGACGGATAGGCCCATTTCTGTCTCTCTTGCAACTGTGGCAAATACTCTCTAATCCATCTTCTCCAGAAGGTGTTGGCCAAATATTGCACCTGGCGCCATCTTCTGCGTGAGTAGCTGTCCTCTTTCATGAACACACCAGGCGGAAGCTTTGAGCCCGGACGAAGCAACAACAAATGGTTTGGGGTGGGGGCTTCAGCATCCGATGGGTCACCTGACGATTTAGTTATTGGACGCCCGTTAACGATAGCTTCAACCTCGCACATAAGCGTAGTCAATCCCTCATCATCAAGCGGTTGCTCCTTGATAAGCGCGACCAGGATCCTTCTTACAGTTCTAATACAACGCTCCCAGACGCCGCCGAAATGGGATCCAGATGGTGGGTTAAACAGCCACTTGATGTTTCTTTGCAACAGGAACTCGTGGATCTGACTTTCATTCCACTCAGAGATCGCTTCACGGAGCTCCTTGTTTCCACTGACAAAATTTGAACCATTGTCTGACCTCATAACTTCAGGGACACCTCGCCTTGCAATGAAGCGGCGCATAGAATTCACAAACGAATCAGTGTCCATACTCTGAGCAACTTCTATGTGTATTGCTCTGCTGATCAAGCACGTAAACAACACACCGTAACGTTTAACTTGACTTCTAGCTCTCTTGACCCAGAATGGACCAAAGCAATCGACACCCACAAAACTGAATGGGGGTTTGTCAGGAGTAACTCTGTCGGCAGGTAGATCCGACATCTTTTGAGCACCAACGGGTGCCTGTGTTCGTCTGCAGCCAAAACATCGGTTAACGATTCTTCTCACTGCAACTCTTCCCTTAATAATCCAGAAATTCTTTCTGATCAATGAGAGCACATACTCTTGACCAGAATGTCCAGAAAGCAAACGGTAGTGTCTGATAATAAGATCTACAACATGGTGTTTCTTCGGCAGTATCACAGGGTGCCTTTGTTCCTCTTCTATAGGTGCGTGCCTCATTCTTCCTCCAACACACAACAAACCGTCACGCAGCTCCGGATCCAGTTTGACGATCGAGCTTGATTTCTTAACAGGTCTTCTCTGTCCGTTTGGACCGATTTCGTACGTTTGTCATCTGTTTCTTTATTCTGCAGGCATAATAACTCCTCTCTGAAGCTTTGCCTTTGCACACACTTCAAAATTTCTATCTCGACGGAGTACATTTCTTCTACACTGATTGGACAAGGTTTCTCAGAGACGAGTACTTTAGCTTTGCCTTCCTTTCGTCTACGACACTCACGCAGCAGGTTGGAACGGTAGCGTAAGATCCACGCCATCAACTTCTTAAGCTTATACCATGAGGAGCAGGACTGCATCATCCGATCTAAAGGGTTAGTTTCAGCGGTGGATGCTGCTGAGACGGATTTCTTTTCTTTCTTTATCTCTGGATCATCTTCGTTTTCTCCCTTAGAGACATCGGGTTGCTTAGGCCACTGGTCCTCTTTCTCCCACAGAAAGGCAGGGCCATTCATCCAACGCTTGTTTTGAATGAATTCTTCAGCAGACAGTCCTCTCGAAGCGTCGTCCGCAGGATTAGAACTCGTTTCGACATACTTCCATTGGTTCGGTCGTGATCCGTCGTGAATTGTTGTGATCCTATTCGCGACGAAGGTCTGGAATCTCTTATCTTGATTTGCAATGTAACTCAACACACATGTACTGTCAGACAAAAAGAATTCATCGTCAATCGCAATGTCCAACTCACATCGCATCATCTTGTTCAATCTCGTAGCAACCACAGCAGCTGACAACTCCAGACGAGGGATCGTGATTGACTTCTGAGGTGTCTGCCTAGACTTCCCCATCAAAAACGCACAGTGGGCATCCCCATCTTCATTTGCAACTCGAAGGTATGTGACAGCTCCATATCCCTATTGTGATGCATCTGCGAAGCTGTGTAGTTGGCTAGACACGATGCGGCCAAAGTTCTTGGGCTTTAAACAACGTTTAACAGTGAACTGTTCCAGTTTAGGAAGTTCCTGCAGCCAATCTTCCCAGCGTGTTAAATCTTCGGGTGAAATTCTGTCATCCCAATCCAATCCCTTTCGACACAGGTCACGAAGATTTATTTTCGCAGGCAGAATCAATGGGGCAACAAAACCCAGCGGATTATAAATTGAACTTATGACAGAAAGAATACCCCTCCTCGTTGGGGGTCGGTCCTTCACAACAATCTTAAATCAGAAGGTATCTGACTGCACGTCCCACTGAATGCCAAGGGCACGTTCAATGGGTAGGTTTTCCAGGTCAAGCTCTCTGACGGATCCCGCTCTCTCTGACACTGGTACTGAGTGAATGACATCACAGGAATTTGATATCCACTTCGTTAAGCTAAATCCTCCTTTAGCTAGCAACTGGCATAGCTGATCGACCAATCGACTTGCGCATTGATCATCCTCCACAGACTTCAAACAATCATCCACATAGAAATTTCTTCTCACTGTCTGAACGGCATCTTCATCAAAATGTCCCACATTGTCATCAGCCGTTCTTTGCAGTGCATAGCTTGCACAGCTAGGTGACGAAACACCTCCGAAAAGGTGAACGAGCATCTAAAATTCTTCTGGTGCCTTTTCCATATCACCTCCGGGCCACCACAAGAAGCGAAGATACTTGGCATCCTCTGTAGGCACATGTACTTGATAAAACATTTTCTCAATATCAGCCATGATCGCTGTTGACTCCACTCTAAATCTTGTCAGGACTCCAGTGAGTGAGTTGGATAAATCGGGACCTTGCAGGATCCGTTGGTTCAGCGAGGTGTTCTGGAATTTCGAGGCACAGTCAAAGTGTAGCCCTGGATCTTTTATCAGTCTCTTCTTCAACAAACCAAGGCGGTGTTCAGCGACTATCTTGTTGTTCGGCAGTTCTGGAGGGAAGACCTTCCATGGAAGTGCAATTTCATAATGACCATCACGAAGCTCAGCAGATTCCTCCATAATAGTAAGAGCCCTCTTATCTTCCTGCGACATTCCCTTTTCAGTGCTGAACTGCGAGTCATTGAATTCCATTTCACAGAACCGTTCAAATTGCAAGTTCAAATTGGCATGAGACTGGATACGATTTGCAGTATGGTTTGAACTATTTGGTATGCCAAGCGGGCCATTGAGTGTCCACCCTAGCAGTGTTCGCACAGCGTATGGACCACCACCATCACTTCTCTTCACTTCCTGAGGCTCAAGAGCCATTGGTACATCACTGCCTATGAGCAAATCGACTTCGATGTAAGGTAAGTTGATATCTTTCAGGTAGGGCCATCTGTCCACATCACTTTGGAGTGGTATGTCATCAACTGCAACTGTCTTGAAAAGACATTACAGAGTTCAATAGTATTGAGTCCTTGTAAATCAGACACCTCCAAATTCACCACAAGACTCTCGCTTTTCACATTATCTTGGTCCATGGTAGTTAAAGACAACGTGGCTTTCTTGCCTATCGCACCGAGATGCTCTATCAACCTGTCAGTGCAAAAGGTAGTGTTAGATCCTGGATCCAAGAACGCATAGGTCTGAACCATCTTCTCCTTTCCTTTGGCTCTGACATTAACTGGGACTATAGCAAGTCCTGTACCCGGCGCTCCGGCCCCAGTTGCACTACACAGGCCCTCACACGCGACCACTTCTGTGAAACAACTTCGTGCTCGATCATTTTGCCCTTCACTTTCGGTGTTGCCTGAAGGCGTTTCAGGTAATGATGCAGGTTCTGATTTGACTGGTCTGTCATTCTTTGGATGTAGAAAGGTAGAATGTTTTCGGTGAGCTATCTTACATCCAACAATCTGACAGTAGCTTTCTTTAGGGCAATTCATCGCCATGTGCCCTGGCATAAGACAATTATTGCAAAGTCCTTTGCTACGCACAAGTTTGATTCGTTCATCCACTGAGTTTCCTCTGAATACTCCACAGCGCGGCAACCAGTGACTCGCTTTACACAATGGACACTTAACATCTGACTTTGTTTGAACAGGATCAGTGTTACGCTTCGATGAGTTCGTCTGACTCTCTGGCATACTCCCTTGTGCCACGAATGCAGTACCTCTGTAGTCCTTCGGTGGTGGCTTACGTCTCCTCCTAGAGCCAGTGTCGGCAACATTGTTCTTTGTGTCATTCATGTGAATGTCCCCAAACACCGGGTGATTAGCAATTCTAGCCTTCGTCTCGACAAATTCTGCAATGTCTCCAATGGTGACTTTTCTTTTCTGATCCTCAGTGATGCTGTCAGCCTTTTCCCGCCATCTCTGCCTTAGCCCCATCGGAAGTCTTCCAATGATCCTTTGCAGAGTGTCAGGGTTCTCTATTTTGCTTAAATATCCAATTTCCTTGAGTGAATTTTTACAACTAGTGAGAAGAACAGAGTATCTTTGCAAAGCAGGACCATCGTCCGCCTTAATCTGAGGAGATTTTTTTACTCGATCAACAAGAGCAGCATCCTCGGAGACCCAGGGGCAGTTAGTCGGGACGACGGGATTTACATGGGCGAAAGTTTACAACAAGAGCGGGAGAGCCCCTGGGCACTTACTCTTACCGAACGAGTTCCAGAAGCGTTTGAAATCCCGCCTTCTGATTGGCCAGAAAAATATTTTTCTGGCCAATCAGCGAAGAGGAACAGCCGGGCGACTCTCATGTCTTCTTACACGAGGTTGTTTTCCTCATCGAACGCCGTAGTAGCGTGGCCCGTTCAACGGGAACATTTTTGAGGAGAGCTTCAGAAAAAAGAAATAAGTAATAAATAAACGAAGTCGAGGGAATCGCAAACTATAACGTGGCCGCAAGAAAACAAACACTGACAGGGAATTTTTCACGGCGGACTTATCGAAGGTATCGTAAATTTTTAGAGCTAGCGACTTCCCCTTTCTCAAGTGTTGCGTGAGGCTAATAGCTACTCGAGTAAACGATGTTACTAATTATTTCTCCTTGTTCGTTGAACTACGTCTGAAACTTTCCACGGGAATCTCCGATGCACGGGCCACGCAACTATGTCGCTCGAGCGTGGGAACCACAGTTAAACAAAGCGTATTAAATATGAGTGTTTGTATGGAACTGAAATTCGATCGAAAATAATCGGCGGCTTTCCGCTGAAAATGCATTAAAATGGAAATACAGTTTGAAAAACATTACCTGCTATGTGTTTGCTACGTTTTTATTGCTTTTCCGAGCTTCTGGAGGCCGATCTGGGCGATTTTCTGCTTAACGGTCGAGGCGACGTCATGTCACGTACTAGAGAGAACTACAGTTCTCTCTAGTACGTGACATGACACGCTCGATCAACATAGTTGCGTGGCCCGTGCATCAGAGATGGAAAGTTCCAGACGAAGATCAACGAAGAAGGAGAAATAATTAGTTACATTGGAGAAAGGGGAAGTCGCTAGCTCTAAAAATTTACGATACCTTCGATAAGTCCGCCGTGAAAAATTCCCTGTCAGTGTTTGTTTTCTTGCGGCCACGTTGTAGTTTGCCATTTCCTCGACTTCGTTTATTTATTTATTATTTATTTATTTATTTTTTCTGAAGCTCTCCTCAAAAATGTTCCCGTTGAACGGGCCACGCTACTACGGCGTTCGATGAGGAAAACAACCTCGTGTAAGAAGACATGAGAGTCGTCCAGCTGTTCCTCTTCGCTGATTGGCCAGAAAAATATTTTTCTGGCCAATCAGAAGGCGGGATTTCAAACGCTTCTGGAACTCGTTCGGTAAGAGTAAGTGCCCAGGGGCTCTCCCGCTCTTGTTGTAAACTTTCGCCCACGAAAATCCCGTCGTCCCGACTAGCTGCCCCTGGGTCTCCGAGGATGCAAGAGCAGTTGCTATCTTATAGCTTTGTCCATATCGGTCCTTGAGTAGTGCTCTTGCAGTCTTATAGCCTTCTTCAGGTTTCATAGGCAAACAACTTTGCATTAATTCTTTCACTTCACCTGATGTGTATTGAACAAGGTAGTATAACCTGGAGCTTGGACTACTTGTTTTTGTCTATTAAATTCTCAAATGCTCGTACAAAGTCTGAATAATCAACAGGGTCACCTGAGAACACAGAGATTTCTGGCTCTGGTAATGTCATAGCTAATGTCTGTTGCTGCTGTTGTTTCAGTAATTCCTGCAGTTGCTGATTCTGCTGTTGTTGCAATTTCTGGACTTCGACCATGTGGCTGACATTCTTCTGACTTAAATCTAGATGTCGTTCAAACAATCCCTCTTCACTACTTTCTCTTTGGCTCATAGAGATGAAATGTTTGTCATCTATCCACACAGGGGCTTGTGGATTTAGAGGAGTGCAATTCACCACTTGATTCTCCTCTGTCTGTTGCTCTGGAATTTCCATAGAGTTTTCTTCTTTGATTTTAAATGGGGTGGAAGCTGGCGGTTGACTCGGTGGAATGAGTGTGAGGTGATCTTTACAATCTGGAACTTCTGCAGCTTTTTCTTCTTTAACTGGACATGGGCTAGAAGTTGGCAAATTGCCTGCCGGTGTCAATGGAAGTTGCTCCTGATATTCAGTAGCTTCCACAATTCCTTCTTCTTTGATTTGACAAGATGTGGAAGTTGCCAAATGACTTGCTAGTGTGAGTGGAAGTTTTTCCTGGCATTCAGAATTTTCCACAGTTCTTTCATCAGTTTCGTGAGGAGTAGAAGCCGGTAGTTGACTTGGCGGTGTCAGTGGAATTCTTTCTTCAAGACGAGAATACACCCGTTCTTTTGCCTCGGCCTTTGCTAATTCTACTTCAATTTTCAAATTTTCCTTTCTTTGCTTCAACAACAATTCCTCAATCTGCATATCCTGGTGTTTCTTTAATGCAGCTGCTTCCACTGACAAGGCAGCTTTCTTAGCAGAGGCTTTTAGCCTTGCACTCGAGGCTGTGCTCGACCGTGAGAGACGAGAACTACTGACAGATTTTGACTTAGACCTTCCAGAAGCCAAAGTAACATTTGAATTAACAGAACCAATGTTACTGATAGAATCTTCATGGTGAAGACTGATGGCTAGATCCAATTCCTCTTGGAGCTTCAATTCAACTGATTTGAACCACATATCAAATGTCTGCATCACTGCAGCTCCCATATGCTTTACTGTTTTAAAGTACTCAATTGAGTCCTGAATGTCATTGTCATCAATTAACACAGCATGATACTTATCATGTGCTTCATAAAAATTTCTTAAAGCTAACTCCAGCTCCATAACTTTCGATCTCACCTGATCAACTTTGTTCGAGTCCTTCATCAGCTTCAGTAGCTCGTTTTGTCTTTTAGTAACGACTCCCTTTGCACTAGACCAATTCTTTCGTGCTCGACTCCACTTCGATCGAGGGTTTTGTTCGGTTGTCTTGAGTCACGTAGATCCATTCTGCTTTACAAGCGAAGACACAATCCAAACATACACTTCAGTCAAAGAACAGATTCATTCCATTGATTTCCAGTCGGAAACAGTCGGCGAAATCCAAGACGATGACCAGCAGCATTCTAACGCAAATGTGAATTTTAACTCAATCTTTATTGTATCGAACTGTATTTGTAGATCGTCTGTATTTGGTTAGACTGGAAAGAAAAAGGGACAATAAACAAAGCGAAAGGAAATAGAAAACTACGAAAAGAAAATGAAACACTTACATGCTTTGCTAGCTCGTGATAGGGAAAATTTACAAGAGAATCCAAGAGCACTTTTGTTGCTGACTTGTAAACTAGCCGAGCACATGTTACAGACCATAATATTTAACACTCTGCCCCAGTCCCCGAGGACCGGAACTGTAAAATCAACCAAAATAATTGAGAAACGTTTTGTAACTAACAACGAGTGCGGTAAATGTTTCAGTGAAGCAGCCTGTGTAACGGAACATAAAAGAACACACAGTAGAGAGAAACCGTTTGAATGTGAACAGTGCGGTAAATGCTTTTCTCGAGTTGGTAATCTTAATGTTCATAAAAGAATACACAGTGTAGTGAAACCGTTTAAATGCGATCAGTGTGGCAAAGGTTTTTCTCAAGCAGATGCTTTAAAGAAACACAAAAGAACTCACAGTGGAGACAAACCCTTTAGGTGCGATCAGTGTGGTAAATGCTTTTCTCAAGGAGGTAATCTAAAGCTGCATGAAAGAACACACAGCGGAGAGAAACCTTTTGAATGCGACCAGTGTGGTAAATGCTTTTCGCGAGGAAGTAGTCTAAAGATACATAAAAGAATACACAGTGGAGAGAAACCTTTTGAATGCGATCGGTGTGGCAAGTGTTTTACCCACGCAGTTAGCTTAAAGGTACATAAAAGAACACACAGTACGCAGACGCCCATCAAGTGCGAGCAGTCAGACGACTCCTACAGCATTTATGAACTATTGTGTGACGTAAAAGAAATGAAACAGGAACCGTTATGATTATATGACTTGTGAGATGTGTTTTAGCGAAAAATTCCTCATAAGAGTACTCTTTGAAGAAAATTCTACCTGGACAATGTTGGCAAATAGTAGAAGAAATGAGAGTGTTCTTCTTTCAAATATAATTATAGTTTATGTATTAACCGTATTCATATTAAAAACGATGAAGGAGAAAACAATCCTCATGTCTTTATTCGGACAGAGCTAGCACAAAACGCTGAAGATTAACATTAAGACAGTACAGGTGGAAATAAAGTAAAAGTAAATGGTAATGTAGATTAAACAAGAAAACCTGTGGTTTATTAAAGACAACCCTCACAAGCTGAAGTTAACTTGTGAGCAACTAGAATTAAACCTATAAATTCGCCTAAAGCTTCATATTTTCAGTATTAAAAATGCCATGTTTATAACATTGCGTTACCTGTATCACCTCCTCCAATTTACGTGAGTACTTGTGGAAAGGTGATCCCCAATTATAAAAATTATAAACTCGGTTGAAGTGTAAGGGTTGTTTACAGTAGCCTCCGGTGCAGCCGGACGTGTCACTCAAAACCTAGATATAGCCCGTCTGCCTAACGGCTCACAAAAGCTTGTTCTAGTACTCCGCAGGTTTGCAGGGATATGTGTATCCTTTTCTGATTAGCTAGTCTCTTGCGCGCTTTGTGATTGGACATTTACTTACGCAACAGTACTCCGCAATGCTGAAGATAAATTTGTACACAGTCTGTCAGGGTTCTATCTAGGAGTTATCGTTTGGGGGAGAAGTCCCTCGTGGTCAAAGGCCACGAACTTCCTAGGGGGGTCCGGAGGCATGCCCCTCCCAGAAAATGTTTAAATGAATATGCGCTGAGATGCAAACTGGAGCATTTTGAAACACAATTTTGAGATAATGTTACTTATATACTGTAATGATAACAATATTTTTGGGGGGCAGGGAGCGGGGCATTTTGGGGGGATGCTTCTACCACTCAAATACCCTAGATAGAACCCTGACACTGTCGATTCTGGCGTTTTTGTCCCCTTTTTATGAATCCTTTATGTGAGCTAAAGGATATTTGCAGTTGGGGGAGGGCGTTCCAGGAAGTTCCACGGGAGGGCTCCAAATGGCGCCTTGTGCTTGGTGCTTCACAAGCCAAAGCACTAGAGATGAGCGACGCGAACTCCCCTATCGGCCTGAAGGGTTGAAAGACAGCTGCATTCGCAGGCGCTCATATCAGCATATTTAAAAGATCTCCCGGTAACATTGGTCGGCTTTTCTGGGCCTTTTCTTTCCTGTTATTCATTTCAAACTTGAATGTATTTGATTATTACACAATAAAACAGACAGCACAGATTTAAATGATGGGAAGGAAGGCGCGGTCCCACTTGGGCCTCCCCCTGGTACGCCACTGACATCTGACAAGTTTTTGATCTGTCCATTTATCTGCTCGTTTTGAAATATTCCTTAAATTCTAAACCATTTAGTTTGAACAGTGTTTTGGAGCATAACTCTACTAATTAGATTTATAATGCAAATAGCCTTTGAGTTATTATTCTACGGATATTTGTACTGTTTAGTGTATATTTACATTTCTTTGCTACTAGTTTCGTCATCATATTGTAGACACGTTTTTCAGTTTTTGTAACTTATTTTCTGTATATCGTGTCTAGTTTAAGGAATGTGCACGGCCCCTCTGAATATCAGCCTTGTTGCTGAATGGGCCACCCTGCCAAAACAGAGTTCATCTTTCTATGTATAGTCTCTCTAGGGTTGACCTGTAAGGCTTATTGTAGACTTCTACCTAGGACGCTTCCTGTAGTTTGTGTCTTATGAACGTAATCCTAGAGGCTCCCCCTTTTACCGTTTCATGTTCCGTTATGTGTAAATAAGGGTGCGTTTTCTTTGGAAAATCAGAAAACGGATTTTGCGTTTTTTTTAACTAAAATCCAAAAACGGATCACGAATCCAAAGAATCAACACTCCGAGTGGATTCTTCAGATCAAATCTAAATCCGCATTTTTGAGATTCATGATCCAAGCGTTTTTTTGGGAAAGGACCCGAAAAAAGTACATCTGTCAAGCGGTCTTCCATGCAAATTTACTTGTCTTGCCATGTTTTAGCCTCATCATTGGATTGTGGAAAAGAAAATTCAGGTGTTTATTCCGTTCCGTACCGACAGAAGCATTAACACGTCAGGATAACTTCATTTGTGTACCTTTTTGTAATTCATGGTCCTGTTTTGATGATTGTGAACGCAAATAGCGAGTTCACTTGAACTACTGCAGATAATGTGCTTGTTTATAAATTATTTGTATTCCATTCTAGTAGAATTCTAGGGCAGTACTAGAGAAAATACAAGTATCGTTCTTATATAAATATTGCGTGCCTCCAGCCTGCCTTGTCATAACAAAATAATCCTTTTTCGGATTTTGAGTGTTTTGGTGTCGAAGAATCCACATGATCTGGATCACAAATCCGTTTTCGGATTCTCCAAGAAAACGCACCCTAAAATAAGGTGTCCAAATGGGAAGACGCCTCCTCAAGAATTAATAAAGCATGGACAATTAAGTTCCTTTTGTTTCTTTCGTACAGTGTGCTTTAGGTGCGCAATCTGTATGTTTGTTTCAATGCTGATAACGTACGTCGGCGTGCTTCGAACATGGTAGATCCTTTGAGTTAGTTACTCGGTGGTGCTTGCGGCTGTTGATGTCACTGACTGACATGACTACCATGGAGTTTGCTCATAAAAAAAGGCAAACAAAGAAACAAACAAACTACTTTTTCTCCCGCGCTGGCCCGCCGCAGGATTCAATTAGAACTATTGAAGAATTATCGTTGCGTAGTAGAAAAGTTGATGAATTTTATATCACTAAGCTTAACGCATTGAATAAGGGTAAATATGTATCGATTGTTGTATATTTTTTAGTGCGTAAATGTTAAGCATAGGTTTTATAGAGGTAATTTTAGGTTAAAATAATTTAGATATTGGTATGTTTTATATAGCTTATATCTTAAATCGATTTTTTCCCTATCAGGCAGTGGAACATTAATGTTCTGGCCTAAATATGCACATATCGGTTATCAATTTCTTTATCTACTCTCTTAAATTTTAGTGGTTATTTTTGTTGTTGTTGTTTTTGTTGTTGTTGTTGTTGTTGATTATCTGTCTTATTGAATTGAGTAAATATAAATATAAATACAAATAACTTGGAGGAAGGGGTGATCGAATGGTTCAATAGCCTGTTCCAGGCGTTCAGATAGTGGCGCGAACGAAAAATATTGAATGCGGAGAAAAACATGCCAGACTGGGAAGAGAGGCGAAAGTTCCCCTCGGAGGGTACGAGTTCCCTTCACATTTCCTCCGGCAGTTCTCAGACCATTTTATGTTTGAGAAAATGCTCTGAGTGTTAACTTAACCAGAATCTTGACCTCAATACATAGACATACATAGACATACCCGTGACTTGCCTTCTTTAAAAACGCGAGGTTCCTGTGAAAAATTGTTTGGTTTGTTTGTTTGTTTGTTTGTTTGTTTTTACAATAACCAACGAACCCCAATCTTGAAATCAAAACAACCAAACTGGTTGATTCCAGGATGACTGACGCTTGAGATGCTTTGTGAATGTTCTTATTTGAAGAACTAAGAAATTTTGTTACACATCTTGGCACATCATGAAATCCCAGTGTTAAAGCCCCAAGCCATAAGTAACTTTGTAAGGATTGTTGTTTTTGTTTTGTTTTGTTTTGTTCTGTTTTGTTTTTGGTTAGGAAGCACATGTTTTATGAGTCTGCTTAACCCTCTTGAATAGTAACAGCGAGCATGCATGTAAATTAAGATGAGCGAAAGTGTAAGGCATCGTGTTGGTTATGTACGAAAACTCCAGTGTTTCTTTAAACAAAAATATGTATCTAGCGCTCTGAGAAAATTAACTTTAATTAGCAGCACAGTATTGACTTGCATGACGCCCCCGTGGCGCAATGGACTAGCGTGTTGGACTTCTAATTCAAAGGTTGTGGGTTCGAGTCCCACCGGGGGTGTACATAATTTTTTTTTCCTCTTTCATCGCTTTCTTTTCTAGGTCGTTGATTATTTCAAAATATTTTAATTACCTTATGATTTTCTAAAGAACTATTTAGAATGGGTTTCTTTGATCTTTTGAGAAGGGGCAACCCCATCATAGAGTAGTAATGTATGAAGCCTTTAGGGTCAAAGAACGGTGTCAAATGACGTGGAATCAGTACGTCATGATTCTAAACGGCGGCCAACGAAAATCGCTGATAAAAATCAGTTATGTAGCCTTATTCAAGAAAGAATTTTTACTTGGATTTTTCTGGTCATGTATCCATGTGCAGTAAATATGATTAAAATTAACCGAAGTGATTTTCTCTTGAGTGTCGTTCCTTTACCAATACGATGTAGTGAGCACTCAATTGTTTCTGTTTGTTGGTTGGTTTTCGTTATGTTGTTCGTTTTCTTTTTCGTTTTTGTTTTTGTTTTTTAGACGCATTTCCAGCCATTTGAGAAGACCAAAACTTTAAAATTTCCGGGGGAAGCAGTGTCTTCTTACCTTCCTAGTATGCTCACGGTTTAACAAAAAAATCTACATTGAGCTATACAACCTAGTTGCCATTCCACGCATTTCATGTACAACCTCACCATACTGTTAAGAAAAGCAAATGCAACCAAGGAATGCGGAAACGATGTGAGAGAACTGAGGTGTTGAGGTAGATTTGGAAAATTGTGCGTACCTCTGGAAAAATTCTGGCTACGCCCCTGACACATAGTCGCAAACACCGACAATATAATGATTTTATAGAGCCGAGGGCATACAGCATTTGCGATCTTCGTTATTGCTTTAAAGGGTCTGAGTTATTCATTATTCCGAATGTTCAAGCTCTAAATATTCCTTATTCATTTACTGTTTTAACTCTTTATTCGTGACTCATTATTCCCCTTCCACCCTCGAACGTAATATATGGATTTTAAAGCTATCCAATATGATCACATCAGCGTAAAAATCTTTTACGTTTTTGGCCGTTTTCCTGCGTTTTCAGTTCTTCGATAACTTAATATATTTACTGAGCATCTCTTAGCTTACTAAATAAACAGCCTATGAATTGTGGATGTCAGATCCAAATAAATGAGCGAATAATTGAACCAAATAGTAAAGCAGAAGCAACTTTCATGTACACATTTGGCGTGTTATTGATAAGTGGCATTAAAGAAAAAGAACAAAGGGAGGATGGACGCACGGGTAAACAACCGAACAGCTGACACTTTTCTTCCCTGCTAACAGAGGTCTCTCACGGCGAGAGATAAATGAGAGGAAGGAGAGAAACACTTTTCAGTTTCTCGTTATTATTAATTAAATTCTAGTACCCCCTCAGGTTTGCAGGGATATGTGTATCCTTTTCTGATTAGCTAGTCTCTTCCGCGCTTTGTGATTGGACATTTACTTACGCAACAGTACTCCGGAATGGTGATAAATTTGTACACAGTTTGTCACGGTTCTATCTAGGAGTTATCGTTTTGGGGAGAAGTCCCGATCCCCCAAAGGCCACGAGCTTCCTAGGGGGGTCCTGGGGCATGCCCCTCCCAGAAAATGTTTAAATTTATATGCGCTGAGATGCAAACTGGTGCATTTTGAAACACAATTTTGCCATGTTACTTATATACTGTAATGATAACAATATTTCGGGGGGGGGGAAGCCGGGCATTTTGGAGGGAAGCTTCTACCCCTCATATACCCTAGATAGAACCCTGAAAGTGTCGATTCTGGCGTTTTTGTTCCCTTTTCATGAATCCTTTATGTGAGCTAAAGGATATTTGCAGTTGGGGGAAGGGGTTCCAGGAAGTTCGATGGGAGGGCTCCAAATGGCGCCTTGTTCTTGGTGCTTCATCAGCCAAAGCACTAAAGATTAGCGACGCGAACTCCCCTATCAACCTGAAGGGATGAAAGGCGGCTGCATTCGCAGGCGCTCATATCAGCATATTTAAAAGATCTCCCAGTAACATTGGTCGGCTTTTCTGGGCCTTTTCTTCCCTGTTATTCATTTTAAACTTGGATGTATTTGATTATTACACAATAAAACAGACAACCACAGATTTGAATGATGGGAAGGAAGGCGCGGTCCCACTTGGGCCTCCCCCCAGGTACGCCACTGACATCTGACAAGTTTTTGATCTGTCCATTTATCTGCTCGTTTTGAAATATTCCTTAAATTCTAAACCATTTAGTTCGAACAATGTTTTGGAGCATAACTCTACTAATTAGATTTATAATGCAAATAGCCTTTGAGTTATTATTCTACGGATATTTGTACTGTTTAGTGTATATTTACATTTCTTTGCTACTAGTTTCGTCATCATATTGTAGACACGTTTTGTAGTTTTTGTAACTTATTTTCTGTATATCGTGTCTAGTTTAAGGAATGTGCACGGCCCCTCTGAATATCAGCCTTGTTGCTGAATGGGCCACCCTGCCAAAACAGAGTTCATCTTTCTATGTATAGTCTCTCTAGGGTTGACCTGTAAGGCTTACTGTAGACTTCTACCTAGGACGCTTCCTGTAGTTTGTGTCTTATGGTAATCCTAGAGGCTCCCCCTTTTACCGTTTCATGTTCCGTTATGTGTAAATAAGGGTGCGTGTTTTTGGAAAAATCAGAAAACGGATTTTGCGTTTTTTTAACTAAAATCCAAAAACGGATCACGAATCCAAAGAATCAACACTCCGAGTGGATTCTTCAGATCAAATCTAAATCCGGATTTTTGAGATTCATGATCCGAGCGTTTTTTGGGAAAGGATCCGAAAAAGTATATCTGTGAAGCGGTCTTCCATGCAAATTTACTTGTTTCGTCATGTTTTAGCCTCATCATTGGATTTTGGAAAAGAAAATTCAGGTGTTTATTCCGTTCCGTACCGACAGAAGCATTAACACGTCAGGATAACTTCATTTGTGTACCTTTTTGTAATTCATGGACCTGTTTTGATGATTGTGAACGCAAATAGCGAGTTCACTTGAACTACTGCAGATGATGTGCTTGATTATAAATTATTTGTATTCCATTCTAGTAGAATTCTAGGGCAGTACTAGAGAAAATACAAGTATCGTTCTTATATAAATATTGCGTGCCTCCAGCCTGCCTTGTCGTAACAAAATAATCCTTTTTCGGATTTTGAGTGTTTTTGGTGTCGAAGAATCCATATGATCTGGATCACAAATCCGTTTTCGGGTTCTCCAAGAAAACGCACCCCAAAATAAGGTGTCCAAATGCGAAGACGGCTACTCAAGAATTAATAAAGCATGGACAATTAAGTTCCTTGTTTTTCTTTCGTACAGTGTGCTTTAGGTGCGCAATCTGTATGTTTGTTTCACTGCTGATAACGTACGTCGGCGTGTTTCGACCATGGTAGATCCTTTGGCTTAGTTACTCGGTGGTGTTTGCGGCTGTTGATGTCACTGACTGACATGACTACCATGGCGTTTGCTCATTAAAAAAAAGAAACAAGCAAACAAAGAAACTACTTTTCTCCCGCGCTGACCCGCCGCAGGACTCAATTAGAACTATTAAACAATTATCGTTGCGTAGTAAAAAAGGTGATGAATTTTACATCACTAAGCTTAACGCATTGAATAAGGGTAAACATGTATCGATTGTTGTATATCTTTTAGTGCGTAAATGTCAAGCATAGGTTTTATAGAGGTAATTTTAGGTTAAAATAATTTAGATATTGGTATGTTTTATATAGTTTATATCTTAAATCGATTTTTTCCCTATCAGGCCGTGGAACATTAATGTTCTGGCCTAATCATGCAGATATCGGTTATCAATTTCTTTATCTACTCTCTTAAATTTTAGTGGTTATTTTTGTTGTTGTTGGTTTTGTTGTTGTTGATTATCTGTCTTACCGAATTGAGTAAATATAAATATAAATACAAATAACTTGGAGGAAGGGGTGATCGAATGGTTCAATAGCCTGTTCCAGGCGTTCAGATAGTGGTGCGCGAACGAAAAATATTGAATGCAGAGAAAAACACGAGAAGAGACTGGGAAGAGAGGCGAAAGTTCCCCTTGGAGGGTAAGAGTTCCCTTCACATTTTCCTCCTGCAGTTCTCAAACCATTTTATGTTTGCGAAAATGCTCTGAGTATTAACTTAACCAGAATCTTGACCCCAATACATAGACATACATAGACATACCCGTGACTTGACTTCTTTAAAAACGCGAGGTTCCTGTGAAAAATTGTTTGGTTGTTTGTTTGTTTTTACAATAACCAACGAACCCCAATCTTGAGATCAAAACAACCAAACTGGTTGATTCCAGGATGACTGACGCTTGAGATGCTTTGTGAATGTTCTTATTTGAAGAACTAAGAAATTTTGTTACACATCTTGGCACATCATGAAATCCCAGTGTTAAAGCCCCAAGCTATAAGTAACTTTGTAAGGATTGTTGTTTTTGTTTTGTTTTGTTCTGTTTTGTTTTGTTTTTGGTTAGGAAGCACGTGTTATATGAGTCTGCTTAACCCTCTTGAATAGTAACAGCGAACATGCATGAAAATTAAAAATGAGGGAAAGTGTAAGGCATATCATCGTGTTGGTTATGTACGAAAACTCCAGTGTTTCTTTAAACAAAAATATGTATCTAGCGCTCTGAGAAAATTAACTTTAATTAGCAGCGCATATTGACCCGCGTGGCGCCCCCGTGGCGCAATGGACTAGCGTGTTGGACTTCTAATTCAAAGGTTGTGGGTTCGAGTCCCACCGGGGGTGTACATAATTTTTTTTTCCTCTTTCATCGCTTTCTTTTCTAGGTCGTTGATTATTTCAAAATATTTTAATTACCTTATGATTTTCTAAAGAACTATTTAGAATGGGTTTCTTTGATCTTTTGAGAAGGGACAACCCCATCATAGAGTAGTAATGTATGAAGCCTTTAGGGTCAAAGAACGGTGTCAAATGACATGGAATCAGTACGTCATGATTCTAAACGGCGGCCAACGAAAATCGATGATAAAAATCAGTTATGTAGCTTTATTCAAGAAAGAATTTCTACTTGGATTTTTCTGGTCATGTATCCATGTGCAGTAAATATGATTAAAATTAACCGAAGTGATTTTCTCTTGAGTGTCGTTCCTAATTACCAATACGATGTAGTGAGCACTCAATTGTTTCTGTTTGTTGGTTGGTTTTCGTTATGTTGTTCGTTTTCTTTTTCGTTTTTGTTTTTGTTTTTTAGACGTATTTCCAGCCATTTGAGAAGACCAAAATTTTAAAATTTCCCGGGGAAGCAGTGTCTTCTTACCCTCCTAGCATGCTCACGGTTTAACAAAAAAATCTACATAAAGCTTTACGACCTAGTTGCCATTCCACGCATTTCATGTACAACTTCACCATACTGTTAAGAAAAGCAAATGCAACCAAGGAATGCGGAAACGATGTGAGAGAACTGAGGTGTTGGGGTAGATTTGGAAAATTGTGCGTACCTCTGGAAAAATCCTGGTTACGCCCCTGACACATAGTCGCAAACACCGACAATATAATGATTTTATAGAGCCGAGGGCATACAGCATTTGCGATCTTCGTTATTGCTTTAAAGGGTCTGAGTTATTCATTATTCCGAATGTTCAAGCTCTAAATATTCCTTATTCATTTACTGTTTTAACTCTTTATTCGTGATTCATTATTCCCCTTCCACCCTCGAACGTAATATATGGATTTTAAAGCTATCCAATATGATCACATCAGCGTACAAATCTTTTACGTTTTTGGCCGTTTTCCTGCGTTTTCAGTTCTTCGATAACTTAATATATTTACTGAGCATTTCTTAGCTTACTAAATGAACGGCCTATGAATTGTGGATGTCAGATCCAAATAAATGAACGAATAATTGAACCAAATAGTAAAGCAGAAGCAACTTTCATGTACACATTTGGCGTGTTATTGATAAGTGGCATTAAAGAACAAGAACAAAGGGAGGATGGACGCACGGGTAAACAACCGAACAGCTGACACTTTTCTTCGCTGCTAACAGAGGTCTCTCACGGCGAGAGATAAATGAGAGGAAGGAGAGAAACACTTTTCAGTTTCTCGTTATTATTAATTAAATTCTAGTACCCCCTCAGGTTTGCAGGGATATGTGTATCCTTTTCTGATTAGCTAGTCTATTCCGCGCCTTGTGATTGGACATTTACTTACGCAACAGTACTCCGGAATGGTGATAAATTTGTACACAGTTTGTCAGGGTTCTATCTAGGAGTTATCGTTTTGGGGGGAAGTCCCGATCCCCCAAAGGCCACGAGCTTCCTAGGGGGTCCTGGGGCATGCCGCTCCCAGAAAATGTTTAAATTTATATGCGCTGAGATGCAAACTGGTGCATTTTGAAACACAATTTTGACATGTTACTTATATACTGTAATGATAACAATATTTCGGGGGGCGGGGGGGAAGCTGGGCATTTTGGGGGGAAGCTTCTACCCCTCATATACCCCAGATAGAACCCTGAAAGTGTCGATTCTGGCGTTTTTGTTCCATTTTTATGAATCCTTTATGTGAGCTAAAGGATATTAGCAGTTGGGGGAAGGGGTTCCAGGAAGTTCGATGGGAGGGCTCCAAATGGCGCCTTGTTCTTGGTGCTTCATAAGCCAAAGCACTAAAGATTAGCGACGCGAACTCCCCTATCGGCCTGAAGGGATGAAAGACAGCTGCATTCGCTCATATCAGCATATTTAAAAGATCTCCCGGTAACATTGGTCGGCTTTTCTAGGCCTTTTCTTTCCTGTTATTCATTTTAAACTTGAATGAATTTGATTATTACACAATAAAAAAGACAGCACAGATTTGAATGATGGGAAGGAAGGCGCGGTCCCACTTGGGCCTCCCCCCAGGTACGCCACTGACATCTGACAAGTTTTTGATCTGTCCATTTATCTGCTCGTTTTGAAATATTCCTTAAATTCTAAACCATTTAGTTCGAACAGTGTTTTGGAACATAACTCTACTAATTAGATTTATAATGCAAATAGCCTTTGAGTTATTATTCTACGGATATTTCTACTGTTTAGTGTATATTTACATTTCTTTGCTACTAGTTTCGTCATCACATTGTAGACACGTTTTGTAGTTTTTGTAACTTATTTTCTGTATATCGTGTCTGGTTTAAGGAATGTGCACGGCCCCTCTGAATATCAGCCTTGTTGCTGAATGGGCCACCCTGCCAAAACAGAGTTCATCTTTCTAGGCAAAGTCTCTAGGGTTGACCTGTAAGGCTTACTGTAGACTTCTACCTAGGACGCTTCCGGGAGTTTGTGTTTTATGGTAATCCTAGAGGCTCCCCCTTTTACTGTTTCATGTTCCGTTATGTGTAAATAAGGGTGCGTGTTTTTGGAAAAATCAGAAAACGGATTTTGCGTTTTTTACTAAAATCCAAAAACGGATGACGAATCCAAAGAATCAACACTCCGAGTGGATTCTTCAGATCAAATCTAAATCCTCATTTTTGAGATTCATGATCCGAGCGTTTTTTGGGAAAGGATCCGAAAAAAGTACATCTGTGAAGCGGTCTTCCATTCAAATTTACTTGTTTCGCCATGTTTTAGCCTCATCATTGGATTGTGGAAAAGAAAATTCAGGTGTTTATTCCGTTCCGTACCGACAGAAGCATTAACACGTCAGGATAACTTCATTTGTGTACCTTTTTGTAATTCATGGTCCTGTTTTGATGATTGTGAACGCAAATAGCGAGTTCACTTGAACTACTGCAGATAATGTGCTTGTTTATAAATTATTTGTATTCCATTCTAGTAGAATTCTAGGGCAGTACTAGAGAAAATACAAGTATCGTTCTTATATAAATATTGCGTGCCTCCAGCCTGGCTAGTCGTAGCAAAATAATCCTTTTTCGGATTTTGAGTGTTTTTGGTGTCGAAGAATCCATATGATCTGGATCACAAATCCGTTTTCGGATTATCCAAGAAAACGCACCCTAAAATAAGGTGTCCAAATGCGAAGACGGCTACTCAATTAATAAAGCATGGACAATTAAGCTCCTTGTTTTTCTTTCGTACAGTGTGCTTTAGGTGCGCAATCTGTATGTTTGTTTCAATGCTGATAACGTACGTCGGCGTGTTTCGACCATGGTAGATCCTTTGGTTTAGTTACTCGGTGGTGTTTGCGGCTGTTGATGTCACTGACTGACATGACTACCATGGCGTTTGCTCATTAAAAAAAAGAAACAAGCAAACAAAGAAACAAAGAAACTACTTTTCTCCCGCGCTGACCCACCGCAGGAATCAATTAGAACTATTAAACAATTATCGTTGCGTAGTAAAAAAGTTGATGAATTTTACATCACTAAGCTTAACGCATTGAATAAGGGTAAACATGTATCGATTGTTGTATACTTTTTAGTGCGTAAATGTTAAGCATAGGTTTTATAGAGGTAATTTTAGGTTAAAATAATTTAGATATTGGTATGTTTTATATAGTTTATATCTTAAATCGATTTTTTCCCTATCAGGCCGTGGAACATTAATGTTCTGGCCTAATCATGCAGATATCGGTTATCAATTTCTTTATCTACTCTCTTAAATTTTAGTGGTTATTTTTGTTGTTGTTGTTGTTGATTATCTCTGTCTTACTGAATTGAGTAAATATAAATATAAATACAAATAACTTGGGGGAAGGGGTGATCGAATGGTTCAATAGCCTGTTCCAGGCGTTCAGATAGTGGCACGCGAACGGAAAATATTGAATGCAGAGAAAAACATGAGAAGAGACTGGGAAGAGAGGCGAAAGTTCCCCTCGGAGGGTAAGAGTTCCCTTCACATTTTCCTCCGGCAGTTCTCAGACCATTTTATGTTTGAGAAAATGCTCTGAGTGTTAACTTAACCAGAATCTTGACCTCAATACATAGACATACATAGACATACCCGTGACTTGACTTCTTTAAAAACGCGAGGTTCCTGTGAAAAATTGTTTGGTTGTTTGTTTGTTTGTTTGTTTGTTTGTTTTTACAATAACCAACGAACCCCAATCTTGAAATCAAAACAACCAAACTGGTTGATTCCAGGATGACTGACGCTTGAGATGCTTTGTGAATGTTCTTATTTGAAGAACTAAGAAATTTTGTTACACATCTTGGCACATCATGAAATCCCAGTGTTAAAGCCCCAAGCTATAAGTAACTTTGTAAGGATTGTTGTTTTTGTTTTGTTTTGTTCTGTTTTGTTTTGTTTTTGGTTAGGAAGCACATGTTTAATGAGTCTGCTTAACCCTCTTGAATAGTAACAGCGAGCATGCATGAGAATTAAAATGAGGGAAAGTGTAAGGCATATCATCGTGTTGGTTATGTACGAAAACTCCAGTGTTTCTTCAAACAAAAATATATATCTAGCGCTCTGAGAAAATTAACTTTAATTAGCAGCGCATATTGACCTGCGTGACGCCCCCGTGGCGCAATGGACTAGCGTGTTGGACTTCTAATTCAAAGGTTGTGGGTTTGAGTCCCACCGGGGGTGCACATAATTTTTTTTTCCTCTTTCATCGCTTTCTTTTCTAGGTCGTTGATTATTTCAAAATATTGTAATTACCTTATGATTTTCTAAAGAACTATTTAGAATGGGTTTCTTCGATCTTCTGAGAAGGGGCAACCCCATCATAGAGTAGTAATGCATGAAGCCTTTAGGGTCAAAGAACGGTGTCAAATGACGTGGAATCAGTACGTCATGATTCTAAACGGCGGCCAACGAAAATCGCTGATAAAAATCAGTTATGTAGCTTTATTCAAAAAGAATTTCTACTTGGATTTTTCTGGTCATGTATCCATGTGCAGTAAATATGATTAAAATTAACCGAAGTGATTTTCTCTTGAGTGTCTTTCCTTTACCAATACGATGTAGTGAGCACTCAATTGTTTCTGTTTGTTGGTTGGTTTTCGTTATGTTGTTCGTTTTCTTTTTCGTTTTTGTTTTTGTTTTTTAGACGTATTTCCAGCCATTTGAGAAGACCAAAATTTTAAAATTTCCCGGGGAAGCAGTGTCTTCTTACCTTCCTAGCATGCTCACGGTTTAACAAAAAAATCTACATAAAGCTTTACGACCTAGTTGCCATTCCACGCATTTCATGTACAACCTCACCATACTGTTAAGAAAAGCAAATGCAACCAAGGAATGCGGAAACGATGTGAGAGAACTGAGGTGTTGGGGTAGATTTGGAAAATTGTGCGTACCTCTGGAAAAATCCTGGTTACGCCCCTGACACATAGTCGCAAACACCGACAATATAATGATTTTATAGAGCCGAGGGCATACAGCATTTGCGATCTTCGTTATTGCTTTCAAGGGTCTGAGTTATTCATTATTCCGAATGTTCAAGCTCTAAATATTCCTTATTCATTTACTGTTTTAACTCTTTATTCGTGATTCATTATTCCCCTTCCACCCTCGAACGTAATATATGGATTTTAAAGCTATCCAATATGATCAGATCAGCGTACAAATCTTTTACGTTTTTGGCCGTTTTCCTGCGTTTTCAGTTCTTCGATAACTTAATATATTTACTGAGCATTTCTTAGCTTACTAAATGAACGGCCTCTGAATTGTGGATGTCAGATCCAAATAAATGAACGAATAATTGAACCAAATAGTAAAGCAGAAGCAACTTTCATGTACACATTTGGTGTGTTATTGATAAGTGGCATTAAAGAACAAGAACAAAGGGAGGATGGACGCACGGGTAAACAACCGAACAGCTGACACTTTTCTTCCCTGCTAACAGAGGTCTCTCACGGCGAGAGATAAATGAGAGGAAGGAGAGAAACACTTTTCAGTTTCTCGTTATTATTAATTAAATTCTAGTACCCCCTCAGGTTTGCAGGGATGTGTGTATCCTTTTCTGATTAGCTAGTCTCTTCCGCGCTTTGTGATTGGACATTTACTTACGCAACAGTACTCCGGAATGGTGATAAATTTGTACACAGTTTGTCAGGGTTCTATCTAGGAGTTATCGTTTTGGGGAGAAGTCCCGATCCCCCAAAGGCCACGAGCTTCCTAGGGGGGTCCTGGGGCATGCCGCTCCCAGAAAATGTTTAAATTTATATGCGCTGAGATGCAAACTGGTGCATTTTGAAACACAATTTTGACATGTTACTTATATACTGTAATGATAACAATATTTCGGGGGGGGAAGCTGGGCATTTTGGGGGGAAGCTTCTACCCCTCATATACCCCAGATAGAACCCTGAAAGTGTCGATTCTGGCGTTTTTGTTCCATTTTTATGAATCCTTTATGTGAGCTAAAGGATATTAGCAGTTGAGGGAAGGGGTTCCAGGAAGTTCGATGGGAGGGCTCCAAATGGCGCCTTGTTCTTGGTGCTTCATAAGCCAAAGCACTAAAGATTAGCGACGCGAACTCCCCTATCAACCTGAAGGGATGAAAGGCGGCTGCATTCGCAGGCGCTCATATCAGCATATTTAAAAGATCTCCCAGTAACATTGGTCGGCTTTTCTAGGCCTTTTCTTTCCTGTTATTCATTTTAAACTTGAATGTATTTGATTATTACACAATAAAACAGACAAGTACAGATTTGAATGATGGGAAGGAAGGCGCGGTCCTACTTGGGCCTCCCCCCAGGTACGCCACTGACATCTGACAAGTTTTTGATCTGTCCATTTATCTGCTCGTTTTGAAATATTCCTTAAATTCTAAACCATTTAGTTCGAACAGTGTTTTGGAACATAACTCTACTAATTAGATTTATAATGCAAATAGCCTTTGAGTTATTATTCTACGGATATTTCTACTGTTTAGTGTATATTTACATTTCTTTGCTACTAGTTTCGTCATCACATTGTAGACACGTTTTGTAGTTTTTGTAACTTATTTTCTGTATATCGTGTCTGGTTTAAGGAATGTGCACGGCCCCTCTGAATATCAGCCTTGTTGCTCAGTGAATGGGCCACCCTGCCAAAACAGAGTTCATCTTTCTAGGCATAGTCTCTAGGGTTGACCTGTAAGGCTTACTGTAGACTTCTACCTAGGACGCTTCCGGTAGTTTGTGTTTTATGGTAATCCTAGAGGCTCCCCCTTTTACTGTTTCATGTTCCGTTATGT
This sequence comes from Siderastrea radians, assembly GCA_964017195.1. Lineage (NCBI taxonomy): Eukaryota > Metazoa > Cnidaria > Anthozoa > Scleractinia > Rhizangiidae > Siderastrea > Siderastrea radians. The sequence continues at coordinate 13,649,735 of OZ024888.1, read as the reverse complement.
GTAAATAAGGGTGCGTGTTTTTGGAAAAATCAGAAAACGGATTTTGCGCTTTTTTTAAAATCCAAAAACGGATGACGAATCCAAAGAATCAACACTCCGAGTGGATTCTTCAGATCAAATCTAAATCTGCATTTTTGAGATTCATGATCCGAGCGTTTTTTGGGAAAGGATCCGAAAAAATTACATCTGTGAAGCGGTCTTCCATGCAAATTTACTTGTTTCGCCATGTTTTAGCCTCATCATTGGATTGTGGAAAAGAAAATTCAGGTGTTTATTCCGTTCCGTACCGACAGAAGCATTAACACGTCAGGATAACTTCATTTGTGTACCTTTTTGTAATTCATGGTCCTGTTTTGATGATTGTGAACGCAAATAGCGAGTTCACTTGAACTACTGCAGATAATATGCTTGTTTATAAATTATTTGTATTCCATTCTAGTAGAATTCTAAGGCAGTACCAGAGAAAATACAAGTATCGTTCTTATATAAATATTGCGTGCCTCCAGCCTGCCTTGTCATAACAAAATAATCCTTTTTCGGATTTTGAGTGTTTTGGTGTCGAAGAATCCACATGATCTGGATCACAAATCCGTTTTCGGATTCTCCAAGAAAACGCACCCTAAAATAAGGTGTCCAAATGGGAAGACGCCTACTCAAGAATTAATAAAGCATTGACAATTAAGTTCCTTGTGTTTCTTTCGTACAGTGTGCTTTAGGTGCGCAATCTGTATGTTTGTTTCAATGCTGATAACGTACAACACGTTCTAAAATAACATGGGATATTCTAAAGTTGTAATTTTCGGAAGAAAACACTGGGAAATGTTAAAAAATTGCCAAACGTCTTTTCGTCATACAAAAAATGGAAAAAAATACACTAAAATGTTCTTTTTTTACCGCTTGAAATTTACTAATGTCAGGTTTTAAGCAAAATTAGCCAAATCTTGCTTGTTTAACATTAACACTAGTTTTTACGAAAACAGCTCACAAAAGTAAGGAGCACAGAAATTTCTGTGCCCTTCCTAACCATGAAAACATTCAACTAGGCCTCAGAAATTTCCGGGGCCTTCAGATATAATTTCAAATACAAAACAATCCACAGAAATTTCTGTGCCCTTTCTTGCATTGCAAACATTCGATTGGGCCGCAAGATAGTCCACAGAAATTTCTGTGCCCTTCTTAGCCATGCAAACATTCGATTGGGCCGCAGAAATTTCTGGGGCCATCAGATCTTTATTTCAAATACAAGATAATCCACAGAAATTTCTGTGCCCTTCCTAGCCGTGCAAACATTCAATTGGGCCGCAGAAATTTCTGGGGCCATCAGATCTTTATTTCAAATACAAGATAATCCACAGAAATGTCTGTGCCCTTCCTAGAATTGCAAACATTCGACTGGGCCGCAGAAATTTCTGGAGCCATCAAATCTTTACTCTAAATACAAGATAGTCCACAGAAATTTCGATGGGTCCCTAGCTATGTAAAAATTATATTCGGCCCCCAAAACATAGAAATATACAACCTGGGTAAGAAACATACAAGCGTTTGTAACATCTATCTTAGGCACAATTTGTTGTAAAACCGCTCACTCTTGTGGTGCGATAAGCTATTACCCTTATTAACAGCTACGTTCTAACAATTGCCGCTTTTTTCTTACCGTTCAAGTAACGACACAATAATTTACGCCAGCAGACATTTTAATGGTTACCCGATCGTTTAAATAAAGTAACAGAGCACACTCCAATGTTTCTGAGTGCACAATACATGAAAGAAATCCTGAAAGGGAAGGATGTGCCTTTATAAGTCTCAGATGAGTTCACTACCTACAGGCTCACCATCATAGCAAATTACAACAACTTTTCGTTTGTTGCTACGTTCCTACTACATTGGTAAACTAGAACATATAAAATTGAAATGGTGTGTATTTACAACGTAATGCGGCTACTTGCACCTCATTTTGCTTATGGCCGCTTACAAGGATAGCCCGAAATTCAATCCAATGTCACGTCACGGACACTTGATGTATCTTTTATCCCAGGGTGTCTGCTAAGGGAGCTTGAAATCGACTGCACACATTATAACTTAGCAAATTTTTGTGAGAAAAACGAAAGAGCTTTAATTGCATGAAGTGCTACCTCAGTTACTTCATTAGAACTACTCTCAACTTCCCTGGTTCACAAAGAAACATGTTTATGAGTATTAAATTATATTATTTGCAAAATCATGATATCGTAGTGAGTCGTGAGAAACTGCACAAAATTGAATCATACCCAAATTTAACCAGCCTCTTCGAATTCATAAGGGACTGATAAAAAAGTACGGGAATAGAGAAAATAAGCCAGAAAATTTCAAGGGAAGAAGAGAGACGCTGGCAACAAGGTTAAAAGTAGCATCCCATTACATATTGTCTAGCCCTTACTGAGGTTCAAGCCCATTAGCCCAACCCTCTCTGTTCTGCTCCTTACCCTTTCTAGTACTACAAAATATTAGGAAGAAAGTTCTAAATATTTTTGTTTTAGAAAGGCTGTGGTTTCTGCCTTCAGTTTGTCTTGATCATTTAAAGAAAAGTCTACCAATATAATGGATGCTTTTGGTAGCTTATCGGACCAGATCTGTCCTCCACGAAGTTTCCATGGCTGCCAAGCTGTCCTCCACGAGCCTTTCATATAGTGAATGGCGACCGATTCTCCTTCTACAGCTGTTACTTTTCCAATGACTGGTAGCTTTGTGGCATCTTTAATGTGGACTGCCACAAGAACACCTTCTTTTATTGCAACAAATGGATCGTCAACCTCCTGAACAGAGATAGTATGCAACAAAAAAAAATAACTTTTCTTGCTTAAGTGCAATGATGAGTACTTAAGTACATGTGCATGAGGTTTATGTTACTTTGTAAATGAAACTCATAGGGTTGCTTGGCATAAACATGAGAGCTCTGGGTTACGCTGGGTTGACTGAGGACTTTTTTGGGGTAAGGAGTTTTGTGGTGACTTTTCTTTGGTAAAAGACTTTCACCCAAGAAAGTCAACAAAAATCCCTTATCCAAAAAAAATGTCCTTGGATCACACAACCCCAGACAAGGGCTTCGCACATTCAAGTCCCTATTTACCCGAGTTACTCTCCTTGGGTGTTTACTTATTTGATATTAAATTATAATTATGATTGACTGACAACTCACGTTTGTATATTGTTGTGAAAAAGAAGTAGATTGTCCAAATATGATCTAAGCTCCTTGTCCCTTGTTTTTTGCTTTTCTTCTTTCAGTACAGTACATACATCACACCTTGCAAACCGGTTTACCTAAGAGCAAAACAAACACAAATATACATCTTAACAAAAAGAGTCTTCTAAAGCTTTAAAACCATCTTACCCAAATAACAAATTATACTTGAAAAAGTGTTTTTTAACTAAACAGTAAAAACATCTGGTGCTCCCTGAATGAAACATTAGTGAACCTACCGGAAGCTAGTATTCATGCGAGTGATGTGTGTGCACAAAGAAGTTTAATCCTATTTGCTAAATTTCAATGACGTTTTATTGTTAATAAAGTTTGTATAGAGAAAGTTTCTGTAACACCTTTGGAATTCCAACATGTGGAAATTCACTGCTCATCAGTGAGCAGAACTGGGAATAACAGATGGTGGGTTGTCTTTCATTTTCCAAATCATTTGTCATCATTTCGTACAATGCCCTACGGTCCAAATAGCTAGGCAAATGTATGGCAAAGCTATCAGGCATCTTATCACCCATCCTTGAAAATGAGGACTTCATCCAGGCCTTTGCAACCTCACTCTTGTGGGATCTCCCACGGGTTGGTTTCTCATAGATGCTGACCATGCCATATTCATAGCATTTTAACACTCTTTGGAACTTCTTTTCACTGATCCCGTGCACAGTGAGCCAGGCAAGATAACAGATGTCATGTGAGCGAACATGAAACTTTGATGTTTTGATATTCCTGAAACAAAATAACATAAGCAGGCATTTAAATTGGCATAATTTGGTTCATGTTAACAATCATGGTAATTTTTTCTTTTGTAAGCTATAGCTACCACAAATTCACAATGAACATAATTGCATACCATTTCTGAGTTACAGCATGGGGTACCATTAGTTATTTTCACTTAACGTGTATTGTATACACCAAGCAACGTGACTGTACACTGTGTAGTGAACACAAGATACTGGTACATGCAAGTCAAATGTTGCAATGAAAGAAAAAAACTTATCATTTTCAGTAGTTGTATAGTGGCCACTTACACAGGCAAACAACAATGAAAAAAAGGGAAAACCATTACCCTACAGAGTGGTCATGATTGGTCACTCCTTTAATTTGTCTTCTGGCAAGGTGTTCACTTACTGCAGGAGAGGGGGTCGTACTCTTGGAGGTTTGACCGTCCTTAATGCATGTAACTTGTCGCTCTCCACACATAACAACATAAAGAACAGCTGTAACTGTTAATATTGGTGAAAACGTACTTAACACTGTATTTGTTAAGCCATAACTGATTGAGGATCCATTGACTCTGCTCTTTTATTTTCAGCTGTTTCATCATTCCTCTTGCCACTACAACATCAAGTTCCTCCATAGCCTTTAAACAGTTGTTATGGCAGCATGCACATTTAGCAACTGCAAAATGTAAACGTTCAATCCAAATAAGAACTGACGTATTCAACAACTATGTTAATTCTTTTAGTGGAAAAATAGAAGCAACACATTTGTTCATACTACAGTATGACAGATAACTGAAATATAGTCTGTGTAGCTAGTGCATGAAATCCCCTTGCAAGGGTCCTCCATCCTCACGTGCATACCTCATCTCGTGCCGCATATTTCTACATGTATGCACCTACCTTGAAATATTGAAAAAATAATGTCACCAAGCTTATTTCTATTTAAAATTAGCCATAATGACTGTTGATAACACACAGCTGATGCACTACTGAACAGATGAAAAATCCCTGACCACTGGCCCAAGAATACAGTGTAATTGTTGACAGCCTTGCCAGTAACACTGAAAAACTGCTTACCTTCTTTGTATGGAACATTTTTGGTGTAACAAACTCTTACAGGCACCTTACTAGCTGTGGTTCCTGAAGAAGCTGAAATTTATCACAGGAAATTACATTTACATTAATAATTCATTTTTGTAAAAACCACATTGCCTGCAGGCCATGGAATACATATCTGTAATCATTTATTTCATTTTTTACATGTTCATACAACATTATTATGTGCATTCAGTCAAATATTACAAATAAAAATGGGTTACACCAGGGGAAAAAGACACCAAAAACTGTGAAAAACTAAAATCCGCAAAACAACAACAAGAGATGCTTGAACCATGAACTACATAAAATTCTATTTAACTGCACATGAAGGAATTAGAATTCACATCTGAATCTTATCAATAACTATAACAATACATTAGAAACATCGATGTGCAGTTCCTTTTCTTTTAGTATTAAAGCCCCTATTCATAACCTGACTCATACCTATAAATTTAGAGGGAGGACATTGGGGTATGTGTTGCAGTGTGGGACAAGATTCCATGTGGTATTTTGGTTTTTCAAAATTCTGTATCATCCCAAATCAGTGTGCTATTACAGTGTTTCTTTTTGTTTTGTACTACAATCCATGAGATTTTTGTTTTCATAATATGGTGTTAACACCCCTGGCCAATGCCCTCCTTCAGTTTACATTTCTGCTCTTGCTGGTGTTGATGTTTCTTTTGTAGAAGGCTTTCTTCAAATTCATGAATGGTTGGTAGTTTTTTCCTTAGCTTATCTACTGCCTCCCATTTACTGTCATCCATTGCATTATTTTTGTGAATTGAGCTGTTCAAATGCTCTTTCAGTGTAGTATATCTGCAGTTACAAAGTTCACAATATTTTGAGTACATCCTGCGTTTAGTAGCGTGCCGTGCATCGGCATCCTTTTCTGGCATTTTTTGGTCAAAAAGAAACTTTTCAATGTCGGGCCATTCCTTCATTTCTAACACTTCTGGCTTATATAGGCGACTTCTGTCCTCGATCTTTATAAATGGTGGTTTAAGCTTTCTTACTGAATGTGTTGAAGGTATTCGCTGCTCTCGTACAGAAGGAAAATGAAAGATGTCAAGGTTTATAGTTTCTAACAAAATAACTTTAATTCCAAATTTTTCTGCCATTTGGACCGGATCAGAAGTTGATTTGCTGGGTACTTTACTTTTCCTAGCGTGGAGAAGAAGCTGTGCTGCTCTACTGTTCTGTGGACAGGTTAGTTGCATGGTTGACATGTCTTGTTTCCTTGAAAGTTTAATACTTTTCTTGAATGTTTCCAGATTTGTCACAACATGATTTACATGTTTGTTCAAGAACTCACTGACATTCACATTATAACACTCGATCATTTTTTTAGCAACAGTCTCTTTTTCCTCTTCTTTGACATTTGGAAGGTGAATAAAAATGTGCGAGTTCTTCAGTTCTATGTTCTCTACATCTTGCTTGCAAACCACTAGAAAAATAACACCAGTAAGGGAAAATAAGGTTTCAGCCAGTCACTTTTTATGTTTTAGCCTGACCATGATTATAATTTTTGACTCCCTTTGTAGTGGACATTATCTCAATTCAATGGGCTTCCAGTCTAAAGCTATTAAAAGATGCATGCATCCTTCTTCAACTTAATTGGTACATGGGCACATGCCGCTTATGTATAAGTTGAAGAAATAAAAAGAATGGTGTGTAATTTATGCTCCTACCTCACCCAGACTTCCCCCTCCATATAGGGCGGTTTTCAAATGAGTGTCGTAAAACCAAAACTAAAGTAATTACTATAACCAATCACAACAGGAACAAAAAACAAAATGAACCAATCAGAAATCGAAGCAAATACAAGTAATACAAGTACAAGTAACGTTAAGTGCGGGAAAATGCGTGCAAACAAGTTATGATTGGTTTTGGTTTTATGTCTGATTGGTTGAGAACGTGGCGCGAGATTTTTTCACCAATCAGGGAGCACATTAAAGCAAAACCAAAGCAAACGCAAAATTACTTTCGACACTGAATTGAAAACTGCTCTAACGGTTAACTAGCATTTTGGGGTAATTACAGTATTAGGGGCAATAAACATGTTTGGTACATGCAGTATCAAACTAACCTCATAAAAACTGTTTAGTTCCAAGCCACTTGGTGCTTGCAGATCTTATGTGAATGAACTTGTTAACATTCACTTGAAAACTTTCCTGCTACATGTTTGTTGGAAGTAAAAATTAAATTCAGGTAAAAATATTTCAACCTAGGTTGAATCTCAATTTCCTTAATTGTGTCCTAATCCTAATTATTCATGATCACCGCTTAAAACATCTACAAGGGGAACTGAGATTCAACCAAGGTTTAAAATTTTTTTACCTGAATGTATTTTTCACCTACAACATGTACATTGCCCCAAAACGTTTCTAAACATGTGTAACAGTTCTTGAGTTTTGCATCCTTTACCTTCTTCACTGCTGTCTTTACTGGATCTCATGTGAATGTCCTCATTCCTGATGGGGTTAAATTTTGGTCTGCTGTCAATTTGTAGAGACACATGTTGCCTGTCAGTATTGCCAGTGTTAGGAGTCTGTCTTTCACCTAGGGACACAGTGCAATTTGAAGTTTTTAAAAAGTGCCCATGTGAACGACAACAGAGTGAGGTGCATCTTCACTAAGAAGTCATAAGTTACCTTTAGAAGATGAATCTTAAAGAACAATTTGTTTTCCTTGTAGTTCTCCATCTTCACAGGAACTGGTTTCATCATCTTCAGCTTGTAAGAGTAGAATGTCTTCCCCATCATATGTCTCATCGCTGTCATCTAGAACATTAAGTATAATTTCCTTAAGTTTACTGGAATGCTAGCTTTGTGAAGTAAACTAGTAGCAAATTCAGTGCATGTAACCAACCAATTCCAACACGGAATTCCTGTATGGGACTTCATTACATAATTTTATACAATCATGTAGTTTTAGTGGGACTTGTTTTGTATTTGTACCTGTGTCACTTCCTGATACATCTTTGACTACAACTGCACTGTTTTCCATTTCAACATCACTTTCAGTTGCCAGATCATCCTGCATCAAAAGTATATCTCCATCACAGGTGTGTGCACTGTCATCTGCATTGAATTATTTTTAACATTATATTAAAAATTCATTAGTACAATCTAAAGACCACAAAACCGCACAAAAAAAAAGCAAAACAAATGCACAGGAAAACATTAAACCACAATAGTGCATGGAAAATCTAAGCTTACCAAAATGCAAAATTGCATTATCCCAAGCCCTTGTGCCCCCCCCCCCCCCCCCCAATGTCACAGGGCCTCTGATTACATGCGATGGTGCGATTTTGCACAATTGATCTTGAATCGCATGCGATTGCATAATCCATAAGAAATCTTATCATTGGGAAAAATGGATAAGCTGGACAAAATAACAAACATAAAATGGTAATTTAAGGCTATTTACTGTAGCATTGGAAACATCATGCAGAGCCTTTGAAATCTTCAATGTTGTTGTGAATCTGAGGACAGTACATGTTCTATGTGAAATTTTCTCCAGAGAAATCACATAATTTGCCAAATAATAGACCTTTTCTGGCACATAATGTGACCTGGAAATTTTGCAAAATTTCCTAATATTTTTTGCACACTATCAGAAGGCCTTGTGAATGAGCTTTGTAGAGCTAATACTCTGCTGAAATTCCTATCCAAAAAACTTTTATGATTTACCTTTAGGCTAAATGGGTAGCACTTGTACGTGTACTGTCAGGGACGGCGGAGCGTATTTTGAAGTGGGGGGGCTGAAAACAAGCGCCGGAGGCACGAGTTGGTAGGGGGATCTGGGGGCATCCTCCCCCAGAAAATTTTGAAATCTAGAGTCTCGGAAATCGTATTTACAGCATTCTCCGCGAGATACTTCTTGAAAAAATTAGCCTGGATAAAGCGTAAAATGAAAGGTACTTTTAGTGCTTACAGCAATATTTTGGAGGTTATTTCTCAGCCTTCCGGTCTCCTACACTAACCTGCGGTTTTTTGACACAAGCTTCCCGTCTGTGGGAAGGAAGCACACGCTGAGAAAATGTTAAAAATACGTCAAGTTTCCGACGAGGTTTGTGTAAAGTTGTAGCTTTGTAAATTCTTGTGACTTAATCAAGCAATAACAATTTAAACACTAGTTTCATCTGGCAAATACTCTTATGTATTTTCTCGAATAACTACATATACTAAAACGAAATAAAACGTCATCCTCCTCAAAAGTGGGGGGGTTAAAGCCCCCCCAGCCCCCCCGGCTCCGCCGTCCCTGACTGTAGGTTGAATGTTACAATAACAGGTACCTTTTTCACACCCAGGATCAAATGCATCCATCACATTATTTCCCATTTCATTTTCAGAGTCATCTGAACTAAAGTCATCTTGCACCAATAATATGTCCCCATCATAAGTGTGCATGATATTGTCTGCAAAATCACACAATGATGAGTCACGCGATTAAGGTGATTCCATCGAAAAAGAAGTTGTAATGAAAATTTGTTGAAACTTTGCACAGTTACTAATTACACCTAGTACATTAAAAAAATAAAATAAAAAGAGGGGGTCACCGTGTCTGATTTCACGCTACGGGGCTGTAGTATATAGGCACTTTGCTATCTTTAGACAGCAATATTAAAAAAACCTATCCTTGTACTAGAGACACCCATTACTTCAACAAAGTTATAACCAGCAATGAAATATAAGCATTATTCTTATGATAGAAGTACAATGTTACAGTAAAACGTCTTAAAATTGCCGTAACAATGAAACTAATTTGAAATAATAGGCAAATCGAGCGTCTGCACGGTTCCAGTGAAACGCCTAAAATCTGGCTGTAATAGTGAATCAACCGGAATATTTCAAAATTGAATAATGAAAAGTTCTTCAAATTTGAATATATCATGTAAAGTCGTACTTTCCTTAAATAAATGGAATAAAAAAGTGGGGTCACCGAGTTCGTTTAGGAGAAAACGACCATTTATTTCTCTGAACAGCTCAGCTTCCATAGAAAACCTATCAAGTTCCGGACGCGCGCGCACGTGCGCGCGCTAATCACGCAAAAAATGATGCGCAGAAAGGATGCGCAATGCAATTGAATGGAATCACCTTAAGTCAGAGCGGCCAATTGCTTTTAATTGTGGCACATCACAACATATTTTTAATCTTTGTAAAGTACAAATTTTCTTGTAATTTAAAAGAAAATAAGGAAGCGAACGAGAAACAAAATTTAAGGCGATTTCTTTAAGACGTGTTCTTTTAAGACGATTTCGCAAAGTGCGTTCAAACAGCTTCCTGAAAAAGCTGCTCCCCTTGTAGTATTTTTATATAAGCTTAAGCTTAAAAAATTAGCATTACTGAAAACTGCTCACGCACAAAACAACTCAGCTCACGACTACAGTACTGTCGCTCACAAAAGAAAACCACAGGAAACAAACAACGCACGCATGTTGATAATTTTGGGATAATTTTAACTTTATTTATTTTTGCTTTTCTCAACTATTGTGGACTCCCTATGGAGCTATCATTGCAAATTTTACAGACCAACAGATCTCGAAGCTGAGCCTATTTCCAAATGATTTCGAAGTCGGTACCACGTGAATATTAATAGCGAGAAATAACATATTCAAGATCTTACCACATATTAACACCAGGTTATCAGCTAGCTGCGGTTTTTTCCGCATAAAAGCAGCCTCTAAATCGCCATTTTTTCATGGAGAAGACCCGGACCGCTTCAAGAACTTTCATGAAACGATTAAGGCCAAAGGTAGCAGAGAATTCGAATGGTACTAGTGGAAATGTTGACGTCTGTCTTGTGCCTTCAAAACCATGACAGTCTTTCAAACCAAGGAATATTACAGAAAGTGGTTTTCCTTTGAATCTAGCCTCAGCCCGTGCGAAAAAATCCAGAAACGTTTTCGCTCAACGATGCGCCATACTAGTTTCCAGTACTACACGACTGTTTCGTAGTGTTTACGTCATATAAGCTGCATACAGTAAAACGACACAGCACTAACCCCTTCCCCGACGGGATTCTGTTGTTGACCTCACCAGAAGGCGAAACGCGACGAGTATTCCCACAGGGCACCCACACAAACTGTGTGACCGTTTGTAGTTTCAAAATTATAAGAGAATGTACAGGAAAAACCGAAACACACGGAAAGGTTTCTACTAACGTGAAATGTTGCGAGAAATGTTTCCGTTTAAGTTCCAAATAAACATAATTCAACCTCAATCGCTGTCTTTTGTCGTCATTGTGCCTCTACAGTCTCTACGCAGCCTGAATATTAGCGATTTCCAGCGTTTACCGATGCGGTCGACTGTACGTAATAACTATAGTTTAAACTTTGAACTTAAATATTCATCGCAATATTTCACGTTAGTAGAAGCCTTTCGGTTTTCCCTGTACATTCTCTTATAATTTTGAAACTACAAACGGTCACACAGTTTGTGTGCGTGCCCTGTGGTATTCCGAGGCCTTCCAAGGCTTAAAAATCCCAGTATTTTGAAAATTCTGTCAGGCTGCATTCCGGCTGCCGGACTTCTTGACACTTCGCTTTGCTCATTGCTATGACCATAGGAAATATATCCAACCATTATTTCGCGTAGTTCTTCCAAAAAATGTAAATAAATATTTATTTACTGTAGTGGCTAGCAAGCCCTAGTTCAAATACCTGTGTCCAGTGTGTAGATATCGGCTAAAGACATGCCATCTTGTAGAAGGGCAGCCTCATGACAATCTGCATCAACTGGATTCTTCCGATCCATGCTTTATTTAATTCTGCATCAAAGAAAATCATGTTAGTGGTGGTTCTGCAACTAATTCCTTTTTTTTAATCGACGCGTTCTTCCATCGAAGGAATTTCATGACGTCTTATCCCATAATATCTGATGCAGACTGACTAACACTAGCAAACGCCAATGGCGTTTGTTTAACCTGTGCAAATGGGAATTTATATATTTTAAAAAAGATTTAATACTTTGACAAATAGAAGGGGGTTTCGAAACTTGAACACAAAAGTGCGAATCAGTGCGTGGGAAATTTGACATATTGCATGAAAAGCAGGTCTTGAGTTTACGATTTCCAATACGATAGATACCTCAAATGTGAAAAAAGGAATCCTTGAACAAACTCCGTGCTCATGGTAAATAGTAAAAAACATATTTCACGCTTACCAAGCTGTCAGCCTTTATGGAAGGGTATTCATTTCAGTTCCTCTCAGTTTCCATTTCGATAACAGCATACCATTCCTTTGCATCACTTTGAGGTAATTTTCGTAAGTAAATTCACAGCATACACCTTCTTAATAGCCAATGTCTTTAACAGCGCATAAACCGCGAGAGTACGTGTTGTGCTTTGAAAAAGACACAATGTATCACCGATGGAATTTTATAGCGGAACCTCGATAATGGGTTTTTGAGGTGGGGCCGTTTATTATCGCACCGGAGGTGTATTGATCATCCATGCGGTTGCTTTTAACTTCAGATCGACCTGTCAACGCATTACGGTTTCGCGCCCCATGAACTGTGTCGCCCGAAAAATGTGGGGTATCCATGATGCTGTGCGCACTCACAAAGCACGCCGCCATTTTCGGTTCTCTTTGACTTCAACACCGAGTATTCCCAAAAGGGATTTATAGGGCTGTCCTTCCCGTCCGTGAAAAGACAATAGGAGTAATTGCTATTGTGGAAATGTGCGAAAAATGCTCTCACTTTCGATTAATGATGGCTGTAGAGGAAATGAAAATTGCTCAACCAGAAACGTGCGAAAAATATTTCGTTTATTACAACAAAACTTTGAGCGACCGCCGCGTGGGTATACACTTAAGCTTACACGAGTCTTGTGGAAATCTACACAGACATTGATCATCTGCTGTTGTCTGTTTAAACGAAGAATTTTATTTACGTGTTCGCGTACAGTATTAAAAAAAGAGAGAGGTCTTGATAATTCGAGTTTTAGTGGAGGCTGAGTCTCGCGTGCACGTGGTTCAGCTAGCTCAGCTCAGCGCGCGCGTGTTTAGCTACGTAGACAAATAAAGCTTTTCTCTAGTATTCAACAACGCGCCGGACATTCAGCGTCAAAAAACAAAGGCAATTAACGTTGAGACAAAAATTTCACTACTTGCGGTGCCTCGTGTATGTTGCGAGCTCTTCTTCATTGCAGTCGACTCACTGAGACGATTCCAACTCTGCTCCACTAACGCGGGCTAAGGAAAACTATGGCTGAAGATTCGTCGAATAAAAAAAAATCATCTAATCGAGTAAGGGCAAAGTGGTGGCTAACACAGTCTAACGGAAAACATTATGTTTCCACTAAAAATGGGCTCTTGAAGTCGCCAGAAGGTGTGCGCTTCCAGCACGTGGTCACGATTGGTCTGACGGAAAAAAAAGAAGGAGAAAGTCAGTCAGTCAAGGTAAAGGTGTAACCGTCGAGTGTGACTAGTAGTGATTATAAAACGGGTCCGCACTTAAGGATCATAGTTTATTGCAGGTTAATTCTATGCACGCAGTCTTAGCGGTTTAGAACTTCCCACTTGCTATACGGATTGCCAAAAATCTTCAGATAGAGAAAGAAATACCTGAATGTTACACTTTTGATGTATTTGATGAATATTATTTTTAGTTACTTATTTTCTGTTAATTTAAAATGAACTCAATATCCCATGCTCTATCTTTTTAGATTACTTTCGCCAACCACAATAAAGGTCTTCCATTACCACTGACACTTTTCGACTTCAGTGCAAGTGAAGTGCCCAAATTATTTAAAGAGTACACTGCTAGCGCCACCCAGTTTGTTTCAAGATTCCAAGAAGTGGCTCGACCATCAACCGCCACATTATCTGACAATTTATCAAGGAGCGAAAGAGCAGAGTCCCAGCCAATAGTGGGCGACACAGATACCACAGCAGTCGGTGAAAACATACCAGAACCTGTAGAAACACCTCCTAACAGACCCAGCAGAAACACTTGTGGAGCAAGGCGAAAGTTAAATGTCGGTTGTCCGATGGTGGAAAGCCCCAATGTAAGTCCGCCCAAACCAAAGCGAAGCAGACAGGATGGCATTGCTGAGAAGAGTAACGAATCATTTTCAACAACTTTGACATCAGAGAATTTCCTTGTCAAAATGAAGGAATATGAAGTATCTGGTAAGTCCAAGTTTACTGGTTAAAGTCATAACATATTACACTGTATCAGCAACTTTAGATCATTATGATGCAACTGATCAATGTTGGCCTGGAGCACTTTAACTAGATGCCACCCGTTTAAAAGCTGTTCAGTTATCCACTGTTTAAAACTATTTTGTTATAATAGCTGCCTACTGATTTTTGTCGACTGTCTGTCAATTTATTGCAAGTAAAAGCACTAAAGCTTACCGCGTAGTAATAAATTTTTGCGGGAGTTTAAATTTGCAAATGGGAGATTTTTGTGTTTTGCGGGAACTAATTTTTGCGATTGGGAAAAACTGGTTTTTCTTGCTGGGATTATTTTTGCGATTTTCAGGAAGTTGCCTTCTATTTGGATTATGACATTCTCGTTTTTTGAGGCTAAACTACAGAATGCAGGGCCACTTACGCACATCTTCAAACGAGCCAAACGAGCCACCACATACATACACCCAACACTTAACGCTCAAATAATCGTAGTTACTAAAAGAAGGAATGAGCTACAATGACCTACAATGACCTACAATGATCTACAATGACCTAATTATTCGCTAATTATTCTCCTCTCGCAGGACCGCGTTTTCCTTCTGTGCAATCTGTATAAGTGACAAACTACGTAAACACAGCGGCGTCAACAGTTCCTTCTCATTTTCTACTGTAGTACGTTTTTCTCCTTTTCCAGCTTAAAATTGCTTAAAATAGTTTGAACTCGTTGCCAGGCTCTTTGCGTCGTGCCGCCATCTTGGAAACAGTTACGTGACTTCATTTGTCCAATCGCTTGCGTCCAATCACATTTTGTGACTGCAATACCAATGGCGGCTTAACTAGCGGCCTAGGCTTGTTCGTGAAACCTCGTTCTTTTTCGAGCAATCTCTTCTGTTGTCGAGCGATCCAATCCTTCATTTTTGGAAGAGAAGCCTGTCTTATTTATCCTTGTCCTTCAAAATTGTTTTAGTCCTCCGATATCTCGAATCGTTTCAGTAATTTACCGTGAAGAATTTTGGGTTGTCGGTAGTGAACTTTATTTATTTTCTGTTATTTTTTGATAGGTATACATCGCGTACTGACAAGTTCGTTGAGTCCACCCCGAGAGGAGTACAGATTGAGAGAAGTGAACGCGCTTCATAAAGCTGCATTAAAACAGGGACTTCTCGAGGTTCCCTTGACTTATTCTAAGCCTTTGATTGTGGTGGCAAAAGGGTTATTGGATGCAACCCAAATAAAAACATCCAGGGACCTGGAAAAGTTCGAGTTAGAAGTGTTGGGGGGAAATCACAGGAGAGAGGCACTCATGGACATACTTGAAGACGAGGAAAAAGGACAAATGGACTGTTATAAGTATGTCTACGCACAAGTATATGCAGGTAAATAAACTCAATAATATACTAAGATAATATAACAATAAATATAATAATGAATTAATTAATATACTAAATATGGCCTATAACTGATTTTTCATAAGATAATTCTTCATTTTCAAAAATTCTGCTAGATATATATTTCATTAAACACCCGTTCCTTGAAATCTTAGGTCAAACGAAATAGAAAGTCCTTAAACGATTCCAAATGATAACAAAATTCTCGTTCAACACATTACCAAATTGCTCTGTTTAACTATTAGTGAAAATTAAATACCATTTTCAACAATAACGATAGTTGATTGTTCCAATTCTAAAACAGGATAGCCTTCTCTTTCAGAGATTCCCCATGTTGATGCATTACGACTTGCTGGTCTACATAACCGTGTGGACACATTGCATCATGTAAAGACGACGATTTTACGACCCCAGTTTAGCGTGTTACCGGACCTACCTGTTAGCTCCTCTTCATCTAAACAGACCCTAAGTAAATCAGCTTAACTAAAAAGCAAGATGTTCTTGCCTTATATTTAATTTGGTGAATAGGTATTATGGTAAGAGCTTTGTTTTATGTTTTGTTTTAGGCGTCTTTAAACAGTCGAGGTGTTAACTGATCTCAAAATAAAACTACAGAAGATGTTTTATATATTCCGCATAAAACAACAGTATGTCTGATAAAATCTCCATAATAGCTTTATTCTTTTTTTTTTACATAGGATCAGCGGCTTGTGCATCAGTTGGAACAGGATTCAACTGCATGATAATAGGGAAAAGTAAAAACAAGACCAGGTTGATCAGGAGAAGGCTGAACCAACTGCAATGTAGCCAATCATGAAGAAATAGAGACATGATGAATGAACTATTTTCACTTCCAGGCAAATAACCTTCTAAAAGTTTCTTGAATTAAACTGGTACTGTCACGAGATATGGGCAAATCCAAAGACTAATTAAAAATGTTAATATTCTTCTTTGTTAAAAACTAATTTATAAGCAGGTGAAAAGAAACTATTGCATTTTGCCACGGACAAAGACAATAAAAGGGTTACAACTTATGTAAAGTTAGCGCGTTTTAAGTTCTGTCATCGTTTCTCGGGCAAATTGCAAAAATGCTCTAAGTTACGGGATTGCAGAAAAACGCCACACTCATTTGCATCTCATTGGACAACAAAAGAATAACAAAACAGCACATTTGTTATATGCCTCGTTCTTTTAAACTCTGAGTTAATTGTTTCGCTTTTCGCTTTTGCGTAAGTGTTGCAGGGGCCGCTCGTGCAAGGTTTGCCCATAATTTAGAACAAACTGTATCACAAGAATTCTCGTGACAGTGCTTTTTTAATGGGTTCGTTCAGTTTTTTGAAATCTTTTGGACATTTAATTTCGGAGTTGAAGGGATTGGTAATGAGTCCAAGATTATTGCACTGACATATTAACCCAGATATTTGACAAATTGGACTTTATAAGTATAAGGAAATAATTGTTTGTTGTATTATTTAAAAAAATAATCACTGCAAGTTTGTTGTTTTTGGAGCTGATGATGGTCGTCCAAAATTTCCTTACGTTGTCAAAAGGTACTGTAGTACGGATTTAGTACGGGTTTAATTTCACAAACTGATAGTAAATCGGCCTGGTCTTAATATTATCAGTGTGAAAGCATTACCTCATACTAAATTAGGTGTGTCTTGACAGCTTTATGCACAAAGAACAGTGTTTCCTGGTTAATATCGATATGAAACTACCTTGCCCATCAGTTAGAGAAAGGAAATTATATGATACTTACTGCAAGACTGTTATGTATGAATTACGAAATAGAGACAGTGGTTTTCTTGAGTATTCTTTGAATAGGCCTATTAAGTACTAAAAAGTGAAAATCAGTGGTAAACTCAAATAAAATAAGGGGACTATTTATTAAGATATCCATTTGTTACGGAGAGAGATTAACCATTTGAAATGTCTAATTTCTGCGGATTGAAATTGCTGTTAGAGGAGACCAGAGAAATATCAGTAGCCCTTTTCTGCGAACCCCTGTCTCTCAGCCATTTCTACGACTCATTTCTGCCTCAAAAATTTCTGTGGCCGAAATGGCTTCAGAAATTTCTGTGGCTGAAAGGGCCTCAGAAATGTCTGCGGTCCAATGAGTCTCAGAAATTTCTTCGGCCAAAAGGGCCTCAGAAATTTCTGCGGTCCAATGATCTCAGAAATTTCTGCAGCCGAAAGGGCCTCAGAAATTTCTGTGGCCAAAAGAACCTCAGAAATTTCTGCAGCCCAACAGTGCCAAGAAATTGTGCCTCGGAAATTTCTGCGACCCATCAGCACCAGGAAACTTCTTTGGTCCAATTGCGCCGCGGAAATTTCTGCGGCCCAATGCCACCCTGTATTTTCTGTGGTACTTTCTGTTCATGGCTCAGAAATTTCTGAGGCCATTCAAGTTGGAAAGATCTTAATAGGCAATTTAGAGACAAATGTTTGATGGAAAGAAACGTAGAATACTTGTAGTATTTTGCAGTAAGAAATATAGTCATGGAAACATTTCGAAAAATTTGGCACGAGTTTACCAGGCGCTATAACAGTTATTTTGTCAAGTTTGGTTGCTTTTTAGCTGAATTTAACCGAAGACATTTCGAAGAAGAACTTATGGAAGAAATCGGCCTACGAGACTTAATTCCTGCCATCAAGATTTTGTATGTTTTTACGAACAAAATCAGCTTTTTTATGTGCATCTTTTCCGACCAAAAAACTAAATGTCAAAAAAGAAATAAAAATAGCCATTTCTTTCCATTTTTGCTTATAAAAATTGGAAAAAAGTTGGCGATAATGTCCATATCTTTCCGAAATCGACACTTTAGAATATCCCAAGTTATTTTAGAACGTGTTGTACGTCGGCGTGCTTCGACCATGGCTTTGAGTTAGTTACTCGGTGGTGTTTGCGGCTGTTGATGTCACTGACTGACATGACTACCATGGCGTTTGCTCATAAAAAAAGACAAACAAAGAAACAAACAAACTACTTTTTCTCCCGCGCTGGCCCGCCGCAGGACTCAATTAGAACTATTAAACAATTATCGTTGCGTAGTAAAAAAGTTGATGAATTTTATATCACTAAGCTTAACGCATTGAATAAGGGTAAATATGTATCGATTGTTGTATATTTTTTAGTGCGTAAATGTTAAGCATAGGTTTTATAGAGGTAAGTTTAGGTTAAAATAATTTAGATATTGGTATGTTTTATATAGTTTATATCTTAAATCGATTTTTTCCCTATCAGGCAGTGGAACATTAATGTTCTGGCCTAAATATGCACATATCGGTTATCAATTTCTTTATCTACTCTCTTAAATTTTAGTGGTTATTTTTGTTGTTGTTGTTGTTGTTGTTGATTATCTGTCTTATTGAATTGAGTAAATATAAATATAAATACAAATAACTTGGGGGAAGGGGTGATCGAATGGTTCAATAGCCTGTTCCAGGCGTTCAGATAGTGGCGCGCGAACGAAAAATATTGAATGCAGAGAAAAACATGAGAAGAGACTGGGAAGAGAGGCGAAAGTTCCCCTCGGAGGGTAAGAGTTCCCTTCACATTTTCCTCCGGCAGTTCTCAGACCATTTTATGTTTGAGAAAATGCTCTGAGTGTTAACTTAACCAGAATCTTGACCTCAATACATAGACATACATAGACATACCCGTGACTTGACTTCTTTAAAAACGCGAGGTTCCTGTGAAAAATTGTTTGGTTGTTTGTTTGTTTGTTTGTTTGTTTTTACAATAACCAACGAACCCCAATCTTGAAATCAAAACAACCAAACTGGTTGATTCCAGGATGACTGACGCTTGAGATGCTTTGTGAATGTTCTTATTTGAAGAACTAAGAAATTTTGTTACACATCTTGACACATCATGAAATCCCAGTGTTAAAGCCCCAAGCTATAAGTAACTTTGTAAGGATTGTTGTTTTTGTTTTGTTTTGTTCTGTTTTGTTTTGTTTTTGGTTAGGAAGCACATGTTTAATGAGTCTGCTTAACCCTCTTGAATAGTAACAGCGAGCATGCATGAGAATTAAAATGAGGGAAAGTGTAAGGCATATCATCGTGTTGGTTATGTACGAAAACTCCAGTGTTTCTTTAAACAAAAATATATATCTAGCGCTCTGAGAAAATTAACTTTAATTAGCAGCGCATATTGACCTGCGTGACGCCCCCGTGGCGCAATGGACTAGCGTGTTGGACTTCTAATTCAAAGGTCGTGGGTTTGAGTCCCACCGGGGGTGCACATAATTTTTTTTCCTCTTTCATCGCTTTCTTTTCTAGGTCGTTGATTATTTCAAAATATTGTAATTACCTTATGATTTTCTAAAGAACTATTTAGAATGGGTTTCTTTGATCTTCTGAGAAGGGGCAACCCCATCATAGAGTAGTAATGCATGAAGCCTTTAGGGTCAAAGAATGGTGTCAAATGACGTGGAATCAGTACGTCATGATTCTAAACGGCGGCCAACGAAAATCGCTGATAAAAATCAGTTATGTAGCTTTATTCAAAAAGAATTTCTACTTGGATTTTTCTGGTCATGTATCCATGTGCAGTAAATATGATTAAAATTAACCGAAGTGATTTTCTCTTGAGTGTCGTTCCTTTACCAATACGATGTAGTGAGCACTCAATTGTTTTTGTTTGTTGGTTGGTTTTCGTTATGTTGTTCGTTTTCTTTTTCGTTTTTGTTTTTGTTTTTTAGACGCATTTCCAGCCATTTGAGAAGACCAAAATTTTAAAATTTCCCGGGGAAGCAGTGTCTTCTTACCCTCCTAGCATGCTCACGGTTTAACAAAAAAATCTACATAAAGCTTTACGACCTAGTTGCCATTCCACGCATTTCATGTACAACTTCACCATACTGTTAAGAAAAGCAAATGCAACCAAGGAATGCGGAAACGATGTGAGAGAACTGAGGTGTTGGGGTAGATTTGGAAAATTGTGCGTACCTCTGGAAAAATCCTGGTTACGCCCCTGACACATAGTCGCAAACACCGACAATATAATGATTTTATAGAGCCGAGGGCATACAGCATTTGCGATCTTCGTTATTGCTTTAAAGGGTCTGAGTTATTCATTATTCCTAATGTTCAAGCTCTAAATATTCCTTATTCATTTACTGTTTTAACTCTTTATTCGTGATTCCTTATTCCCCTTCCACCCTCGAACGTAATATATGGATTTTAAAGCTATCCAATATGATCAGATCAGCGTACAAATCTTTTACGTTTTTGGCCGTTTTCCTGCGCTTTCAGTTCTTCGATAACTTAATATATTTACTGAGCATTTCTTAGCTTACTAAATGAACGGCCTATGAATTGTGGATGTCAGATCCAAATAAATGAACGAATAATTGAACCAAATAGTAAAGCAGAAGCAACTTTCATGTACACATTTGGCGTGTTATTGATCAGTGGCATTAAAGAACAAGAACAAAGGGAGGATGGACGCACGGGTAAACAACCGAACAGCTGACACTTTTCTTCCCTGCTAACAGAGGTCTCTCACGGCGAGAGATAAATGAGAGGAAGGAGAGAAACACTTTTCAGTTTCTCGTTATTATTAATTAAATTCTAGTACCCTCTCAGGTTTGCAGGGATGTGTGTATCCTTTTCTGATTAGCTAGTCTCTTCCGCGCTTTGTGATTGGACATTTACTTACGCAACAGTACTCCGGAATGGTGATAAATTTGTACACAGTTTGTCAGGGTTCTATCTAGGAGTTATCGTTTTGGGGAGAAGTCCCGATCCCCCAAAGGCCACGAGCTTCCTAGGGGGGTCTTGGGGCATGCCGCTCCCAGAAAATGTTTAAATTTATATGCGCTGAGATGCAAACTGGTGCATTTTGAAACACAATTTTGACATGTTACTTATCATGTACTGTAATGATAACAATATTTCGGGGGGGGAAGCTGGGCATTTTGGGGGGAAGCTTCTACCCCTCATATACCCCAGATAGAACCCTGAAAGTGTCGATTCTGGCGTTTTTGTTCCATTTTTATGAATCCTTTATGTGAGCTAAAGGATATTAGCAGTTGGGGGAAGGGGTTCCAGGAAGTTCGATGGGAGGGCTCCAAATGGCGCCTTGTTCTTGGTGCTTCATAAGCCAAAGCACTAAAGATTAGCGACGCGAACTCCCCTATCAACCTGAAGGGATGAAAGGCGGCTGCATTCGCAGGCGCTCATATCAGCATATTTAAAAGATCTCCCGGTAACATTGGTCGGCTTTTCTAGGCCTTTTCTTTCCTGTTATTCATTTTAAACTTGAATGTATTTGATTATTACACAATAAAAAAGACAAGCACAGATTTGAATGATGGGAAGGAAGGCGCGGTCCCACTTGGGCCTCCCCCCAGGTACGCCACTGACATCTGACAAGTTTTTGATCTGTCCATTTATCTGCTCGTTTTGAAATATTCCTTAAATTCTAAACCATTTAGTTCGAACAGTGTTTTGGAACATAACTCTACTAATTAGATTTATAATGCAAATAGCCTTTGAGTTATTATTCTACGGATATTTCTACTGTTTAGTGTATATTTACATTTCTTTGCTACTAGTTTCGTCATCATATTGTAGACACGTTTTGTAGTTTTTGTAACTTATTTTCTGTATATCGTGTCTGGTTTAAGGAATGTGCACGGCCCCTCTGAATATCAGCCTTGTTGCTGAATGGGCCACCCTGCCAAAACAGAGTTCATCTTTCTATGTATAGTCTCTCTAGGGTTGGCCTGTAAGGCTTTCTGTACTCTTCTACCTAGGACGCTTCCTGTAGTTTGTGTTTTATGGTAATCCTAGAGGTTCCCCCTTTTACCGTTTCATGTTCCGTTATGTGTAAATAAGGTGTGTTTTTTTTTTGGAAAATCAGAAAACGGATTTTGCGTTTTTTAACGAAAATCCAAAAACGGATCACGAATCCAAAGAATCAACACTCCGAGTGGATTCTTCAGATCAAATCTAAATCCGGATTTTTGAGATTCATGATCCGAGCGTTTTTTTTGGGAAAGGATCCGAAAAAAGTACATCTGTGAAGCGGTCTTCCATGCAAATTTACTTGTCTCGCCATGTTTTAGCCTCATCATTGGACTGTGGAAAAGAAAATTCAGGTGTTTATTCCGTTCCGTCCGACAGAAGCATTAACACGTCAGGATAACTTCATTTGTGTACCTTTTTGTAATTCATGGACCTGTTTTGATGATTGTGAATGCAAATAGCGAGTTCACTTGAGCTACTGCAGATAATGTGCTTGTTTATAAATTATTTGTATTCCATTCTAGTACAATTCTAGGGCATTACTAGAGAAAATACAAGTATCGTTCTTATATAAATATTGCGTGTCTCCAGCCTGCCTTGTCATAACAACATAATCCTTTTTCGAATTTTGAGTTTTTTTGGTGTCGAAGAATCCATATGATCTGGATCACAAATCCGTTTTCTGGTTCTCCAAAAAAAACTCACCCTAAAATAAGGTGTCCAAATGCGAAGACGCCTACTCAAGAATTAATAAAGCATGGACAATTAAGCTCCTTGTTTTTCTTTCGTACAGTGTGCTTTAGGTGCGCAATCTGTATGTTTGTTTCAATGCCGATAACGTACGTCGGCGTGTTTCGACCATGGTAGATCCTTTAAGTTAGTTACTCGGAGGTGTTTGCGGCTGTTGATGTCACTGACTGACATGACTATCATGGCGTTTGCTAAAAAAAAACAAAGAAACAAACAAACTATTTTTTCTCCCGCGCTGACCCGCCGCAGGACTCAGTTAGAACTGTCGAACAATTATCGTTGCGTAGTAAAAAAGTTGAGGAATTTTATAGCACTAAGTTTAACTCATTGAATAAGGATAAATATGTATCGATTGTTGTATATTTTTAGTGAGTAAATGTTAAGCATAGGTTTTATAGAGGTAATTTTAGGTTAAAATAATTTAGATATTGATATATTTTATATGGTTTATAGCTTAAATCGATTTTTTCCCTATCAGGCAGTGGAACATTAATGTTCTGGCCTAATTATGCAGATATCGGTTATCAGTTTCTTTATCTACTCTCTTAAATTTTAGTGGTTATTTTTGTTGTTGTTGTTGTTGTTGTTGACTATCTGTCTTATTGAATTGAGTAAATATAAATATAAATACAAATAACTTGGGGGAAGGGGTGATCGAATGGTTCAATAGCCTGTTCCAGGCGTTCAGATAGTGGCGCGCGAACGAAAATTCTCAAACTCATTAATAATTCATGAGCTTATGACCCAATCAGGTTGCATCAATTAGGTCAGGTGCATGAATGTTGATACCCAATGAACATACCGATCAAGACACGTTCGATTAGTTCAAAAACTGATCAAGAAACTTCAATTTTAATCAGTCTTTATGCTAATTACCGCATGCATGCGCATATTTCCTGCTTGACTCATTAATTACAACAACAACACAGCAACATGCTACTTCTTCTCAGACACCGTTACATTGGTTGTGCAGTTTTAGAGTTTTCTTTTCTTGAAAACAACATCCTTTACGCGTATCAATTTATCTTTAATCCCAGCATTGAACAGGGAGAAAACACAAGTAACACACATGCTATGAGCAGTTTTGCGATGAAAGCCTGCCGCCACGCACATTTCAGTTAAAACCTTATTGAAGCTGTTGATGCCTACGGGCAGTTTATCGAACGCGAACTTACCAGAACTTTATACCTTCTCTTAACCTCGGCCATTCGACAAAAAATGTTCACAGCCCACTCGTTGCTGTACTTAGTTGAAACTGGAACGCGTCATTCACCGAAACTTTTTCCTCAGAAGGTGTTTTGGGAACGCGAAACGTCCTGATCCGGACTCGAACTCCACCACGTGCGGTTATGTAAATTTCTTTAAAAAATTCTTCCTTTACTCACCAGCATCGCCGCATATTAAATATTCATTTCATTTACCAATTGAATACCAAACAAACGATCGCCCACTGAGCGCGCCTTCATAACCTACTATTGTTCTGAAACAGTTCTATTTAATTCCCACACAAGTTTGAGAAGCCATATCAAAAACTCGTGCCTCGTTTTTCATCAGGGGTTCCAAACACCTCGAAACAATAAAAGCACTCCGCCTACGGCGTCGTGCTTTCATCTCTTTCTCGGTGTTTGGAACCCCTGATGAAAATCTCGCACTCGTTTTTGATCTATTACATGTTGAATGCGGAGAATAACGTGAGAAGAGAGGCGAAAGTTCCACTCGGAGGGTAAGAGTTCCCTTCACATTTTCCTCCGGCAGTTCTCAGACCATTTTATGTTTGAGATACAGGGCCGTAGGCAGACTTTCAGAACAGACGAGGCAAGTGTCGCGAGCGCCAAAGGTGCAAGCTTCTAGCGGGGTCTGGGGGCATGCTCCCAAGAAAAACTTAAAAATCTACTCCCTCTGAAATGCTATTTTCAGCACTTTGTCATGAGATTTTTCTTCAAAATTCAGTATCGTGCAAGTGTAAAAAGGCAGATATTTTAGTGCTTTCAACATTTTTTATACCCACTATTAAGGCGTGTGATTCTGGCACCAAGTAGATGGCTATTCTGAATTTCACATCACTTTAGCTACTCTCTTACTTTAGCTAAGTACTATACGGTGAAATATCGTTTTCAGCCGATGCGAAATGTTGGCGATATTTCGCGAGAATAAGGCGCGAATTTCGTGTGCATTACTTTTGCGCAGTACTCAGTATACTCCCCAATCTCCGCCTTCCTGCTCGCTTGCTAACAATGGCTGGTTTCCTATTTCTAACTCATGCAAAAACGGTGCTGCTTCAAAATTATCAAATTCAGTTGCAGCTGCGAACTGTAGAACTCCACTGTGGCCTGAGAGAAAAAACGTGATCTCATTAGTAAACAGCATGGATGATCCAACCAAACGGCTCTTTTAGTAGCCATCACAAAAGTGAAAGTCTTGACCAGCACCGGCTTTGAAATCTTTTATTTTAAGTTATGAATTAATGATTTACGCAGACTGACCCTGTCCGTGTCGATTTGTGTTTTTTCCAAGACAGAATTATTGTAATCAAGTCAATAATTTTTTAGGCAATGTATGTCAAAAAGTGTGACAAAGTAGCTCAAGAAAACGTGGGCACTGATCTCTAAACGTTTTGTCTTTTATAAGCCATGATTCTTTGTAACAGCAATGTCCTAGCAATGCACACGTGATAGGTGTCACACATCCTGTCTGCAACCTGAATGCAATAAACCACTTGAGTCTTTTCCAAGCCTTTATCACACACCTTGCTTGGGTTAATCTCTTATGGCTTTTTATCACTCAGTGGGGAATTCTTTCTTATGATTATTTTTCCAACAGTATTTTTTTAATTCTGGCATAAAACCGAGACGAGGCAAGTGCTTCGTCTTGCCTCATGCTAGCTACGGCCCTGAGAAAATGCTCTGAGTGTTAACTTAACCAGAATCTTGACCCCAATACATAGACATGCCCGTGACTTGACTTCTTTAAAAACGCGAGGTTCCTGTGAAAAATTGTTGTTTGGTTGTTTGTTTGTTTGTTTGTTTGTTTGTATTTACAATAACCAACGAACCCCAACCTCGAAATCAAAACAACCAAACTGGTTCAGAAGACATCTGTCCTGTTACACACGCTATTTGTCCACATGAAATAGAGTGTTGCTTTCTGAGCTACTTAGCAAGCGAAACGAACCATTGAGGCTGTATACAGGAGAACTGGGTGGTTTACTATTTGTCTCAAGACTCTAGAAATTCCACTTGGGATCTAAATGGCAACATTGGTTTCTGATATGCGCAAAAGAATTCTGGAATAAACTGAATTTCTTGAGAGGTAGTTTAAAATTCCAAACAGAGTTTCCGAACGAAACATGGGTGTAGTATTTGCTTTTCTATTATTCGCAGTCCTCCAACGGGACTGTTTCAAATAGTTCTGAGGAATTTCCGTGAGGAATTTCATAAACCGTATCGCAACCCTGCATCAGTCAATTCCAGAGGTGCCCACCCCCCTCCCCCACCGAGCATTAGTCGGGCAGTTGTTCACCTTTTAATAAATCCCGAGGGTGAGGCATTTGAAATTTTATCAATGCCCGGGGGTAGGGCATTTGCCCACGCCCGGGACGATCCCGGTGTATTGAAACCCTCGTCAAGTTTTGGTCAAGTTTTGGCAATAATTGTGCCTCACTTATTCATTATTCCTTTCGCTTTTTTTCTGACTTATTCATTATTCATTTAACGTTTTTATGGATATTCCTTATTCATTATTGCGTGCAGCTGCTATTCAGATTTTGTTTGACAACTTCAGGTGCAATTCCTGTGCATGAAATATAGGAGATAAATGTTGAGATCGCTTACAAAGTTTGAAATGGCTGCAAATTGTTTAATTCCATATCATATGTAGATAATGAATCAAAAGAAAAGTGCAGTGTTATAAAGACAAAAAAAAACAAAGAAAAACCTGTTGAATACACGTTGGCTCTTTTCAAGGTTTTCTAACTATAAAATATCTCTGAATCAGGGCCCCTTTACCATTTTTTTACATGGAACCAGTGAACGAATTGGGACTCACAACCCTGGTGCAGATCTAGAATTTAGAGAAAGCGGATTTAGAAAAAAACGTCTGGCGAAGATGGGAGTGTCTAGGGGCGGTTCGGGTATGCTGCCCCGGAAAATTTTGAAAGTTTAGTCCTTGGAAATGCGATTTCCGGCATTCTAAGGAGCACAGGAAAGTGTTTTAGTTGCTGTAAATTCAACTCACTTTTTGTGCTAACTATATATATCCTAATTTCTATGTTAAAACATCTTTCACCAGTCTGGAACAAATAACGTTACGTGTGTGAGCTATTGTCTTTTTTAGGCTCACTGTATGTGAGTGTTTCGACATTTGTGTTCACCTCGTGAAAATATACCAACATGATGTTTTGTTATTAAAATCAGTCAACTCTCCTCCCCGCAGAAGTCAAGTGGTCCGTCCGTTAATAAAAACATTCGAATACTGATAAAAAACGCACCAATCATGAGAAATTTGCCGGGAAAGACTTCTTGTACCCAGGAGTCCTAATTGAATTGCAGACTACTGTTTTAGCTGGCCTTCACACATAGTCGCAAACACCGACCATATAATGATTTTATAGAGTCGAGGGCATACAGCATTTGCGATATTCGCTATTGCTTTAAAGGGTCTGAGTTTTTCATTATTCCGAATGTTCATGCTCTAAATGTTCCTTATTCATTTACTGTTTTAACTCATTATTCGTGATTCATTATTCCCCTTCCATCGTCGAAGGTAATATATGGATTTTAAAGCTATCCAACATGATCACATTCGTACATCTTTTGCATTTTTGGCCGTTTTCATGTGTTTTCAGTTCTTCGGTAACTCAATATATTTACTGAGCATTTCTTAGCTTATAAATAAACGGCTTATGAATTGTGGATGTCAGATCCAAATAAATGAACGAATAATTGAACCAAATATTAAACCAGAAGCAACTGTCATGTACACATTTGGCGTGTTATTGATAAGTGGCATTAAAGAAAAAGAACAAAGGAAGGATGGGCGCACGGGTAAACAACCGAACAGCTGAAACTCGTTATGATTTATTAAATCTTGCGCAGTGTTGCTTTCTAGATGGTCCCGGGGGTGGGGCATTTGCCTTCCTTTTTGGTACCACCCCGGGGCATTTGACGGACTTACTTGTCCCCACTCTCGGGAATTTGCCATTTTTCTATTACAAAAATGCTAATGCCCGGCGTGGGGGGCGGGCGGGGGGGGGGGGGGGAGGCATGGGCACTGCTACCCTGCGAGCAGTGGTTCCCGGCGAACGAGAGGACGAGGTCGTCCTCTCATTCGCCGGGAACCACTGCTAGCAGGGTAGGGCACTGCTGGAATATAAGATGCATAAAGTAGCCGTACAAACGAGTAACTTTTGTTTCGTTGCGTGACAGAACACTGCAAAAAACTGGGCTCTAATGTGTTCAAAGGCTGCTTTCATGGCTTTCATCTTGCTTGTGCATTCCGTGCAATGGTGTCACAGGGTACAGAGGAGCGAAGTTCGAGCAGAACGTTTAGTTTTCCTTGCGAAAGACAACCGACATAATTTGCTGCGAACTTGCGTTACTCGCGTTACCTAGATTTTTACAGCATGTCAAATTACTGTGGGCTTTTAGGATCACTGAGCTCGACTTACACTACGCGGTCGCCTAACACGTTACCCGAAGGGTAACGGCTTTTCTTCGGAAAGCGAAGCGTTCCGAACGAGGCACGAAGTGCCGAGTAAAAATAATATTTTTAATAGTGTAAGTCGATCTCAGTGATCCTAAGAGCCCACAGTAATTTGACCTGCGGCAAAAATCTAGGTAACGCGAGTAACGCAAGTATGTCGGTTGTCTTTCGCAAAGAAAACTAAACGTTCTGCTCGAACTTCGCTCCTCTGTACCCTGTGTGGTGGTTGGAAGACTTTGCAGCTCGCCTTTATATTGACTGTTTTGCGACGTACAGGTAAGATGAACTTCATAAGAAAGTATTTAGAAGGTAATGTAACGATATAGCTAACGGTAACTGTTTCTTCACACCAAAGAAGAGAGAAAGGATAAACAGTCGATTCTTATTTTAACTTATATAACATCGTACCGAGCGAAAGAAAAAAATCTCAGCTTGATTTATTCCAGCACAGGTAGCGAAAGCTTGAGTGATGAGTGAAAAATTCATAAATCAGTGTTCCTTTGTTTATATCTTACTTACTTGCTATTTGGGGTTCGCTCTCCGAGGGAGAAATGGCCTCTTGCTTTTTGCGTCTTTTACAATAATGATATCAATGGTCTTCAGTATGCTCGCACAACAGCAAAATTAAGTCTGTCAAAGGATGTAGAGATGAAAGCAACCGCAGCCTGGCTACTTACGTTCGGTAGTTATTACACAGGAGCATGCCTGCTGAGTTTTCGTCCATAAATTTTCATAAGTTTTCATTTTCCAATTCATTCGTCACCTTGTTCAAAGAGTTGGAAAAGCAATTCAACATGTCATTAAACGTTACTCAGAAATTAATATTGGATTGTCTGTTTCATTCTGAGTTCTGGGTTAGAATGAGGGTTCACTCCAAGTTCATTAATAATATAGTAAACCGTGGAATGTTGAGTTATAGGCATTGATTTTAGTGTTTGATTAGGGTGCAGTGATTGATTTCATTCTTCAAGCCTAAGGGCTGACTTCAGTAATTATTTACAAGGCCTTTCAGTGTTAAGCACTGAATTTTTGGTTACACAGAATCTCTCTGACTGGCTCCAATCTTTAACTTGAATGTAAAGTCTTAAATTTGTATTTGTAGTTATATCACAGATGCAACTGCAATTATTATTTTCTGCAATTCCCTGGAATTTCTTATACTCCACAAGAGGGTTAAGAAGCTAGCATAGTTTTTGTACTAGCTGTTTTCATTTAAACTAATAAACTTAATATAGAATTATTCAAAACCTAAGGCCAAGGAAATAAAAATGTTTCAAATTTTTCACATATTGCAGAATATCACACTTATACTTGCTAAAGAAGCTGCTGCTTCTGTGTACGTATATACGTCAGCCTTATATTCATAGTCCTACTTCGGGGGCAGTGTTTATTTGACGGTGGCGCTCTTCAAAATCATAACATATGTTATTAAAAAAAATCATAAAATATATGTTGTGGTTCAATTTTATCCTTGGATCAGTTTTTATTTTTCTTTGTTCTATTTTCATTATCACACATTGCTATACACAAAAACAAAGGAAAATAACAATTGAACCAAGGAAAAAATTGAACCACAATGTATGCCCACTTCGAACTGAACAACATTGTAATACAGGGGAATTAATTTCCGAAGCTAGTTTAGATTGAGTTGTACCATTCTTGTTTTTTAGTTTGGCTCCTCCAACAATTCAGTCTGATGATACTTTGATTAAGCGCCGCATTGTTGTGAATGAATGGGGTGCTTAGTTGAGGGCGACGCTCTTTAATACTTTTGCTCTCACATGGGGCGCTTTATCGGGGGAGGCACTTAATCAAGGTAATTGGGTACTGTATTTTCTCCATTAAACGCCGGACCCGAATTAACGCCGGGTCTACACCCGGCCATAAACACCCCCGCCATTTATTCGGGGTCCTGGCATTTATTTGAGGTCCCGGCGTTTATTCGACATGGGTATATTTAATCAGGATTATGTATCGTAACTGCCTAGTAGTTCTCTTTGTGCAATTTTATTTGAATTTGACACCGTATTCTTTCACGGTACGTTTGCTTATATACTTCCTTCGTGTTAGAAAGAAATGTAACGTTGAGAAGAGTTCCATCACTGTTCCTGTCAGTGATGTTTTTTGCTCAATGACTTAACTGATTCACTACAGAAGACAAAGTTGGTGGCATCATTTCACATTTTCAGATCTTAGTTCAATCTTAGTTCAATAAACCTAAGATAAACATAAATGGTCGAAAAATGCACTCAATAAACGTCGGGTTTGAATAAACGCCAGGTCTGCGAGGCTGAATTTTAAATAAACGCCCCCACCGTATAATCGAGAAAATACGATACATTGAGCATGTGTTTTTGCTTGGGGTTGGGGGGGGGGGGTGTTGGCTGTCATAAATTTCTGCTTTTTTTCATGGCAACAGGGTACAAAAATGGTGAGCCCATTTTGTTCATCCAGCTGAATTGAAGAGAAAACTTTGCTTTCCATGTACAGTGGAACTTTGATATAATGAACTCCCATATAATGAAGACCCCACTGTAAGGAATAATATTCTTCAGCCCAAAATAGTAATAGTGAAATGTATGCCGGGAACAGAACCCCAATATAGCAAACCCTTGTTATTACAATCATATTTTGCCAGTTACTATGCAATTTGTTATGTGGGGTTCCAGTGTTCCAAACTCTCAAAGACCATGTTATCTAATGGGTACAAATTCTCAAATTCTTAATTGTTTAAAATGGATACAAAGGTCACGTGCAAATTGCAACACTTGTATTACTGAGAAATGATTACAGAATTTTGAATTGGTCACTTTTGTGGTTCATGGACTTGGGCTGCCTGTGGTTCAGAAGATTTTTGCTGTGAACAAATATTTGAACCCCATCTATAACAAACACCATCATTTGAATATTACGTCATTTTCAATTTCTAGAGTACACGAGCCTTATAATCAGAGTCCTACTTTTGGGGGTGGTGTTTATTTGAGGGTGGCACTCTTCAACAAATCATAACATTTGTAAATGAGAACAACTCAAGCAAATGCTATTAAAAAAATCATAAAATATATGTTGTGGTACAGTTTTGTCCTTGGTTCAGTTGTTATTTTTCTTTGTTCTATTTTCATTATCACACATTGCTATACACAAAGACAAAGGAAAATAACAATTGAACCAAGGAAAAAATTGAATCACAAGGTACCCACTTCGAGCTGAAAAACATTGTAATACAAGAGAATCAATTTCCGAGGCTGGTTTAGATTGAGCTGTACCATTCTTGTTTTTCAGTTTGGCTCCTCCAACAATTCAGTCTGATAATTCTTTGAAAAAGCGCTGCATTGTTGTGAATGAATGGGGTGCTTATTTAAGGGCGGCGCTCTTTACTACTTTTGCTGTCATATGGGGCGCTTAAGCAGGGGCAGGGCTTTATCAGGGGAGGCGCTTAATCAAGTAAATACGGTTATTAGGGGATATTGAGCATATTTTTTTGCTTGGGGTGGGGAGGGGGGTGGTGTTGGCTGTCATACATTTTTGCTTTTTTTCTTCATGGCAACAGGGTACAAAACAAGTGAGCCTATTTTGTTCATCCAGCTGAATTGAAGTGCAGACTTTGCTTTCCATGTACAGTGGAACTTTGATATAATGAACTCCCATATAATGAAGACCCCACTGTAACAAATAATGTTCTTCAGCTCAATATAGTAATAGTAAAATGTATGGAAAAGAACCCCAATATAGCAAACCCTTGTTATAACAAATGTATTTTGCCAGTTCCTGTGCACTTTGCTATGTGGAGTTCCAGTGTTCCAAACTCTCAAAGACCAGGTTATCTAATGGGTTCAAATTCTCAAATTATTCATTGTTTAAAATTGATACAAAGGTCACATGCAAATTGCAACACTTGTTATTAATGAGAAATGATTACAGAATTTTGAATTTGTCACTTTTTGTGGTTCATGGACTTGCCTGTGGTTGCATAGTGAAAAAATATTTGAGCCCCGTTTCCCATGTTATTTCTTATTTCTCATTTCTGTTCCATGCGGTAAAAATTTTCCAGTGACTGGTATTCAGAATATTTTCCAATATAAGCAAAAAAAAAAAAGAGACAACCATAAATAGATCTTTGTATGAACAATTTATGTTTTAAGATTCCAAGTCCAATAAGGCTGATAATGGGGACACTCAGTGTACCTAAAGCATGTTTTAGTTGCTGTGGAGGGGTGGGGAAGGGGCCGAATACCTCGGTAAGATAGTAATTGTTTTCCATTCACCCAAAAAATCTGGAAATTTCGGTTGGAATGTCGATGGAAAGACTAATTTCCGCTCCCCAAACATAAAGTTTCCGAAGAAAACGGGATGTTTTAAAAGGTAGCCCAAAATTCCCAAACCGAATTCTCGAGAGGAAAAATTGTGTTCCATTTACGTTTTGTCTACCAGTTAAAGGTTCTTCGCCAATAGTCAAACTAGTTCCAGACTCTGTAAATTAGAATGAACTCGGCAAATGGTATATGCTAATAGCGAACGGAATTTTCCATTCAGGAGGTTTTGCTTACCATTTGTACAAACCGTAGACCAACGGGCTTCCCCTAGTAAACGGTAAACAACCTTTGAAATGTTACATCTCTCTGAAATCTCTGCCCATCTGTGTACGGCCTTTTTGAATCCCAGTCTCCCACTGAAAGAATGGATTCTCATTCCAAGGCTGCACGTGGTGCTGGTGGTATTGGTGGTACTGGAACTAGTTTGATGTGCCGTGTAGCACTGGTTAAACTGTACTTCCAAAAAATCAGAGAATTAACTCTGCAGTGAAGTTGTAAGACTCTGTAGGCGCATAGGTGAGGTACGTAAGTAAGCATCCACTGAATGGTAATAATTTCTGCTTCTACATTCCAAGTCAAGTAGAGAAATCATTTTCTCTCTTCAGGCTGAGGGAACACGTACCATTTGTGATCACTGTTAATCTACAGATTTGAACAATGGCAGCAAACTACACAGAGGACATTACCAGCAGTCGAAAGGAACAAAAAAACAACTCATTCTGTAGAGAAATCAGAAAATCTACAACGATTTAAGAAAAGAAAGAGTAGAAAGAATCCTGTTGAAAGTGATCAGGATGGCAAGAATAAGAAAAGAATACACAGTGGAGAGAAACCTTTTGAATGTGATCAGTGTGGCACACGTTTCTCTCGATTAGAAACTCTAAGGAATCATAGGCGAATACACAGTGGAGAGAAACCTTTTGAATGTGATCAGTGTGGCAAGTGTTTCAGTGGATCAAGAAGCCTAAAGTGTCATAAGCGAACTCACAGTGGAGAGAAACCTTTTCAATGCGATAAGTGTGGTAAATCCTTTTCTCATGCAAGCACTGCAAAGCAACATGAAAGAATGCACAGTGGAGAAAAACCCTTAAAATGCAATAAGTGTGGTAAATGCTTTTCTGTAGCAAGCAATCTAAAGCTACATAAAAGAACACACAGTGGAGAGAAACCTTTTGAATGTGATCAGTGTGGCAAGTGTTTCAGTGGATCACGAAGCCTAAAGTTTCATAAGCGGACACGCAGTGGAGAGAAACCTTTTCAATGTGATAAGTGTGGTAAATGCTTTTCTCATGCAAGCACTGTAAAGCAACATGAAAGAATGCACAGGGGAGAGAAACCCTTTGAATGCAACCAGTGTGGTAAATGTTTTTCTGTAGCAAGTGGTCTATAGCGACATAAAAGAACACACAGTGGAGAGAAACCTTATGAATGCAATCAGTGTGGTAAATGCTTTTCGGAAGCAGGTAATCTAAGGACACATCAAAGAACCCACAGTGGAGAGAAACCCTTTGAATGTGACCAGTGTGGTAAATGTTTTTTCGTAGCAAGTAAACTAAAGCTACATAAAAGAACACACAGTGGAGAGAAACCTTTTGAATGTAAACAGTGCGGTAAATGCTTTTCGCAATGAGGTAATCCAAGGACACATCAAAGAACCCACAGTGGAGAAAAACCTTTTGAATGTGATCAGTGTGGCAAATGTTTCAGTAGATCAAGAAGCCTAAAGTATCATAAGCGAATTCACAGTGGAGAGAAACCTTTTCAATGTGATAAGTGTGGTAAATGCTTTTCTCATGCAAGCACTGTAAAGCAACATGAAAGAATGCACAGGGGAGAGAAACCCTTTGAATGCAACCAGTGTGGTAAATGTTTTTCTGTAGCAAGTGGTCTATAGCGACATAAAAGAACACACAGTGGAGAGAAACCTTATGAATGCAATCAGTGTGGTAAATGCTTTTCGGAAGCAGGTAATCTAAGGACACATCAAAGAACCCACAGTGGAGAGAAACCCTTTGAATGTGACCAGTGTGGTAAATGTTTTTTCGTAGCAAGTAAACTAAAGCTACATAAAAGAACACACAGTGGAGAGAAACCTTTTGAATGTAAACAGTGCGGTAAATGCTTTTCGCAAGGAGGTAATCCAAGGACACATCAAAGAACCCACAGTGGAGAGAAACCCTTTGAATGTGACCAGTGTGGTAAATGTTTTTTCGTAGCAAGTAAACTAAAGCTACATAAAAGAACACACAGTGGAGAGAAACCTTTTGAATGTAAACAGTGCGGTAAATGCTTTTCGCAAGGAGGTAATCTAAGGACACATCAAAGAACCCACAGTGGAGAAAAACCTTTTGAATGTGATCAGTGTGGCAAATGTTTCAGTAGATCAGGAAGCCTAAAGTATCATAAGCGAATTCACAGTGGAGAGAAACCTTTTCAATGTGATAAGTGTGGTAAATGCTTTTCTCATGCAAGCACTGTAAAGCAACATGAAAGAATGCACAGTGGAGAGAAACATTTTGAATGCGACCAGTGTGGCAAATGCTTTTCTGTAGCAAGTGAACTAAAGCGACACAAAAGAACACACAGTGGAGAGAAACCTTTTGAATGCAATCAGTGTGGCAACTGTTTTACTCGCGCAGTTAGTTTAAAGGTACATAAAAGAACACACAGTGGAGAGAAACCTTTCGAATGCGATCAGTGTGGTAAATACTTTTCGCAAGCAGGTAATCTAAAGGCACATCAAAGAACCCACAGTGGAGAGAAACCTTTTGAATGCAATCAGTGTGGCAAGTGTTTTACTCGCGCAGGTAATCTAAAGGTACATAAAAGAACACACGGTACGCAGACGCCCGTCAAGCTCGAACAGCCGGACGATTCCTACAGCATTTATGAACTATTGTGTGACGTTAAAGAAATGAAACAGGAGCTGTTGTGATAATATGACTTGTGAGATGTATTTCAGCGAGAAATGCCTCATAAGAGTGCACTTTGAAGATTATTATTCAATTATTCACTGAAGTGGAGGTGAACAGTGGTGGATGTTTGCTAACCCGCGAAGCGGCGAGGTAAATATTTGGCACTCTTCCCCGACTGAGGTGAATAATTGTTTTTGTATGTACCAAACCAGTGGATAGTAAGCTCCAATTAGTTCCTTTTTCTGAGAAATGAGAGAAAACTTGCGCGCGAAATCCAGACAAATGCCGGGAGGTGAATAGCAGATACTATCCTGAGTTTTGATTAGCCAATCGGAGTGCGCGAAAGGCTTTATCTACTGGTTTGGTGTATACTAGTAGGAGATATAATGGGAGTGTTCTCAGATATAAGAAATGAAATAAGTTATTTCAAATAGAATTATAGTTTATGTATTGATCCAATTCATATTAAAAACCAGGGAGGAGAAAACAATCATGGTGTCTTTATCCGAGTAGAGTTAAGACAAAACGCTGAAGTAAGACAATACAAATAAAGTAGACGGTGATGTAGATGTAATAGGTTCCATTGGGTAAACGTATTCGCAGCGTACGGATTAAGAAAAAATATTTGATCGATGTTCACATGAAATTTTGAACGCACTTTAAAAATTGCAAGACTTGCAGTTTTGGCTACGTGGTTCGGTGGTGAGGTTCCTTGGTCTTATGATTCTTACGGAGAAAGAATATTTGCATGGGGGGATTCAGAAAGTTCGATGGGAGGTGTCCAAATGACGCCTTGCTCTTCATACTTCATAAGCCAAAGAATGAAAGATCAGCGACGCGAACTCTCCTATCGGTCTGAAGTGATGAAAGGCGGCTGCAATCGCAGGGGCTCAGTTTTAGCTAATTTAAAAGATTTCCCGGTGACAGTGGTCGACTGGTGTAGGCCGTCTCTTTCCTGTTATTCATTTGAACTTGAATGGATATGATTACTACACAATAAAATAGACAAGCACACATTTCAATGACGGGGAGGGAGGCGGGTCTTACTTGAGCCTTCCCCCAGATACGCCAAAAACATGTGACAAATTAGTTTTCTGACGCATATAGTCGCATAGAGTTATTATTTTACGGATATTTGTAATGATTTAGTTTGCGTTACATATTTACAGTTCTTTGTTACTATTTTAATCAGAATATTGTAAACACGTATTGCAGTTTTTGCAACTTATTTTCTGTATATCTTGTCTAGTTTTAA
Source organism: Siderastrea radians (assembly GCA_964017195.1). NCBI lineage: Eukaryota > Metazoa > Cnidaria > Anthozoa > Scleractinia > Rhizangiidae > Siderastrea > Siderastrea radians. Next base: position 13,612,467 of record OZ024888.1, on the reverse strand, counting down.
GAATGTGGAGGTCCCTCTGAATATCAGCCTCGTCGTTGAATTGCCCACCCTGCCAAAATAAAGTTCATCTTTCTATAAATAGCAAGGCGGTTAGTTTCTAAAGAAACTGTGGTGCTGCGTCGGTGGGGACGTGAAACACAAAATTTTGGATTTGTCCACTGAGTTGATAAGGTAAAGTGGCCACCGTAAAGAGATTTAAAGCTGACGTTTCGAGCGTTAGCCCTTCGTCAGAGCAAATCAAGGAATTGTGGGTTGCACTTGGTTTATATAGGGAGTGGTGGGGCTACGCTATTGGTGGGAACATGGCAACGTGGAATACAAGAATAAATTAATTGAACGAAAAGCGTTCGTTGATACCGTCGGAATTAAGTGTGTCGATTTGAAAAATACATTTTTGTTATAGATTTTTACGTCTTTCCGTGTTACCCTGGTGTAGGGAAAGGCCACAGATCGTCATGTTGAATAGAATGATAAGGGAGATTGAAATGTCCGGCGACTGGTTTGGATGCGTCGTTGTCATTTCTTTCAACGTCCCCTAATCTTCTCCCTGTTCAACCAATGCATATCTTTTTGCATAAAGTGCATGTCATGCAGTAGATAACATTCGCAGAGGTGCATGTAAAACGATCAGTGATTTTAATCGATCGCTTGGGTCCTGTTATTTTGTCCGCATTTTCAATGAAAGGACAAGTGTTGCATCGTTTGCGCGCGCATTTAAATGTACCTCGTTGATCATCAGACTTAAGTACACTTCTGACTAGAAAGTT